>CM042430.1:31788089-31975589 GCA_023631565.1 Gymnocephalus cernua
TGAGCTAGAGGACGCCCCACATAACATAACAGACAAGAGATCTCTCCTCTTTTGTCCATTTCTCCTGTCTAGTCAGCAGGTCCATCGTTTAGGGGAGTTGGTGTCACCTCTAATCAGCCAAACATTAACTATTGAGGCAGCATGTCACCAGGGGAACGGTGATGATAAAACTGCTTCTTGGAAACAGGTGAGCTACAGCCCATAGATATACAGTGTATGTTTCCTTAGTAACAATATTCTCTTGATAAGGGAAAAGAGGGCAGATGTTCAAACAGGTGACGTTACGTTCTAAAACCAGCCAATGGCGACTTGACAAGCTGAGTCGCAGGCGACACCATCAGACTGCTGCAACGTTCTAAAATGTTTTTTTCTCGTTGCAAATCTTTGGTCTGAGCTTTACAGTCTACACTAGTTGTATGCTTCATTTGGTTTTAGGTTTAGGAACTTTTACAATCTTTTAAACAATCTTTTACATTTACATTCGTCATAGTGCTTGTGTATGTTATTATAATAGTTTGTTACCTGCAACACAAGGGTAGATGTATTCTGTATCAGACTGGTCACCTTAAGGGGAAAAAGCAGAAAATTAGTCAAACTTGCATCATGTGTTCAATAGCCCATCATATTAACATACTACTATAAATTACTATTCTGATAACTGTTCAGGTTGTTGTACAGCTACCACGGAGCAGTGTGTTCTGTGAATGAGGTTTAGAGAGGACTGATTTACTTGGCTGGTAGTAGTCGTAGATCTTGACCACGGCTGGCTTCAGGTTCTGCACTTGGTGCTCCTGTATGAGCTTTAGACTGTGGTTGATGCCTATGTCCTTCTGTAACTGTTGGAAGAAAAACAGACGACATGATCAGTAACAAATCTGGAGAGAATCATCTCTCGTTTGTCACTTTAAATCCCGAGTCTCACCTCCCGTATGTACACCAGAACATGATCCTCCTTTTGTTCAACACGATCCACCAGCAGGGCACCTTTGAGCTGAGGAGACATTAATCAGCTGTTATCATGACAACAACAACTGACAAATACTACTCAGTTTAAAGTTACTGTAATCACTCACCATGTTCAAAGACTCTGGGTCTGGGACAAATCCAGAGAGCATTCTGATATCCAGGATAACCATGTTTGTGGTGGACTCCTTTCCACTATATCTGTAATGCAAGTACCATAAAAATATGATGTCAATCTGGTGCTTTGGAAGGGCTCCATTTACCGTTTGTCTGGCTGAGTTTTAGCTACCAAGTTGTAAACATTCCTCCTCTGTCCATCCACCAACAGTTACATAGTTCAAGCTGGTAGATGCAGAGGATTGTTTGCCAAAAACTTCAGTATTCGTCTATGTCGTGGATCGGCTTGTTGATTACTTACAGGGATGTTAGTTTCAGAATGAGTTTGGGATTTTTGCTGGTGCAGTCGGCCTCTGGTTTGACCTCAACACTGAGAGTGGTAACATCAGCAGGAGTTGGGATGTTATAGACAAGAGAAATCTAAACAGGGAAAGTAATTAATATTCATAAGTTAAGAATCTCAAGAATTCTTTGCTCAAGTTGGTTCAAATGCACAGTATGAAGCATCAGGATTGGTGGTTTATGTACATCAAACCACTGACCTGCATTGCAGCACATGCAGTGCCCTTCACCTCCAGGCTGTACTTTCCTGTCACGTCCTGCAGCTGCTTCTCCTGGTAGAGCAGTTTGTTGTTCTGATTCACATCAAACATCAGCTGGCCACTGGGAGACTGGACCGTCACTGTGCTTGAACCCTCTGGACTGAACACCAGAGTGGAGTAGAGAGCCAGAGCCTGAAGAGCCACCACGGTGTCCTACAACACACACAAAAGAAAATACCTAATACTTATGGGCTTAAATTCATACAAATGTAAATGTTCTTTTGTTTACACCTATAGCAGCTTTCATATGTAGGAGTTCACTTTTATCATTTTCAGGTCTCTCCAATTGTTGATTTTCATACAGAAATCAATTAAGAAAATGACCATTTAAAACATAATAGTATGCACATTTTATTTGTAGTTAATGGACTAAAACACTGCTATTGTTCTCAGTATGGTTTAACTGACACTAGACTGTATCGGGTAATGTCGTGAGAACTATGCACGTCTAAAAAATGGGAGTTTCAGTTTTAAAATAATTTGAAAGACAAACTGAAGGCCTTAGTATTTTTTATACGTGGATAAAATGCTCCTTTACTTCATAAACTAAATACAACATTTAAAGAAACATTAAATTGAAGCAGAAAAATGCATTGTCACAAAATTAGGGCTGTTTTTCATGTGCCATGCTGTTGTTTTTGGGATAACGGGCTGTCAGACAAATGGGCTTAAGGTCACAGCTAAGCCATACATTTTTAAATAACTTTGTTCATCTTATTTGTCCCAGAAGAGATTACTGTACGTTTGACTCAAAGTCCAGCTTAACCCTGTTTGGGCTGTACCTGTGTGGAGGAGAATCCTCCATAATAGTTCTGTTGGCTAGTCAGCCATCTAACGATGCGGCTGGCGTAGCCCAGGTCTTCAGCAGTCGGAGGGGCACTGAGTTTAGCCAGCAGCACATAGGAGCTGATCTCCACAGACAGAGAGGCTGACGTTTCTGTTGCTGTCTGAGACCAGTGGAGGAAACCTCCTAAAAAACAGCCATCCACAAAGAGACAAACAGGCACAGGGTAAGCTTCGTCACAGTAATGAAGCCAGAATGATTTCCTGTAGGAGGACGACTCACCTTCTTGTAATGCAACAGCGTCTAGGTGCTTCAGTAGGTGAGTACGGGTCTCCATGTCTCCTGCCAGGGTGAAGACGTACGCCAGCAGAGCTGTGGTGTAGGTGTTGCTGAGGTCACTGATGGACTCCTTGAGGCAAGACAAGCTCTGCTTCACAGGATCCTAGAACAGATTAAAAGAATACATTGTCTTTTGCCGCTGTGTTTCAGTTCCCGGAGTCAGAACTAAACAGGGGGAAGCAGCGTTCACTTTTAATGCTCCACAAATCTGGAACAAACTCCCAGAAAACTGCAGGTCTGCCGCAACTCTGTTCTTTTAAAGCAAGGCTGATGACCTCTTTTTGATGCTGCCTCTCTTTAAATAATTGTTCACTTCTTATAGTGCACTGTAACCTCTATTGTCGTATTTTATGTTTATATTTTTAATTGTTACTGAAGTGATTTCTACTACTTAAGTGGCATCAAGTGGTGAGGTTGCAGCAACCAACTGAATATGCCTCCACTAATCAAACAAACACACCAATTCTGTTTCAGGTGATTATACATTAAAACATGTCTGCCAATAGACTGCCCCTCCCCCCGACATCCTACACACTGGTCCTTTAAAACAGTAAAAAAATATAAAATAAAATAACTATAGTTCAGAATCTTTGGTGCTATGCCATACATATTTAAATTCAAATTAATGCTACAATGCATCTTACGTACATATACATTCATATTACAAATAATCAACTCACATCTATGGAAGTCTTCATTTCCAAGAAGGCAGCAGTGATGTAGGCACTGAGAGTAACTTCATCAGACACACCACCCTGTAAAGAGGAAGCAGAAGTAATTAGAGATCTAGTCTGACTCACTGGATGGAGAATGTAGGCCTGTCATTGGCCGCGTATTTCAAACAGTATTCTTCTCCCCTTTCGCCATCTCAACTATCAATTTCAGCCAGTCTATTCCCCCTGTAGCCAGTGCATTGCACAAAATTCTGGGCCTGGTAAAAAGCCACTCTATGGCCCCTCACCGCATCCACAGCTGTTCATTCTAACATATTGTACTCAGTCCCTTTCCCTTCGGTTAGTTTTAGGATTCCCTGGTTGGTATAATGGAGTCCTAATAGATTTAACCGACCACCTCCACCATAATCTCAGCTCATAACCTCACACAAGACGACTGATCAGATTGTTACTATGTAGGTATAAGACTCGGTTCAAAGACAAGTCACTTTTGGATGGAAATCCTTTCAACCCAGAGTGGTTGAGTGAGGTCGCACAATCCCGCCTATTCTTACTTTTAAGAATAGGCTGGATGCATTTGGCCTGTCAACAGGTGTAATGTATAATTATAAAGCTTGCCAGTAACTTTTGTAATTCATTTTATGTCATTTATTTATGAATTGTTATAAAACTTCAATTGTGACTATGTCTTTTATAGAATGTTGGAATGTGTATGTATATGTATATATATATGTTTGTTTTTTCTTTTTCTTTTTAGAGTCTGGGATAGAGGATTGTATATCCTGTACCAGAAATCATTTCAATAAATTTCAATACATAGGGGGCTTTAGAGTTTAGATGTGACACTTTTGGAATCTAATACACTTGTAAAAAGAAACCTTTAATAAAATGAAAGGAGAGATGTAAATGTATTTAGTATATTAGTAAACATGTACAATTTGTATAATACAAATATATTACACATACATATTTGTATATAGGCCTACGTATATACAGACATAGATCAGTGTACCTCCAACACTCAGGGGCCCGACTCAAGTAGACTTAAGTCTTCTTAAACGTTTGTGGAACAGGACATTGCCACTATTTCTTGCTATTAAATGCTTGTCAGTTGGAAATTGTAAATACATTTGTGAGTCCCACATGGCTCTCGCATGCTCATGCATGAGTCACAATTATGGCATTTGTTTTGATAAGTGAAACCTGTTGAAATTCATCTAAGAGGGAATTATCTCATATTGCAAATTGTTGCTTTTATGTTGCAAATTTTGTGAAGTGGGCCCCAGGCTGGCATTTCTTACTACTGAGACATGAATGAAAGTCCTGATGGTGCATTTCCATTTAACTACTGCTACAGCAAAAGTGTCATTTAGTAAAATTAACATACTGACCTTTAGTTTCAGTTATCATCAGTCATTGTTATACAAACTCTAGTAAAGAGGGACTTTAATTACCTTCATTATGTTGTGGAAGAGCTTTCCTGACTGTTCAAAACAGCCATTTTTTCGTTGTTTACTTTTCAGCCAAGTCACGGATGCTTCAATGTTCGCTGGGTCAATGTAGATGAAAGACCGTGCTTTGGAAAACGATCTCAACACAAATGCAGTCAGCCTGAGGATATTAAAACAAAGTTAGACAGAAAAAAGACAAGAGGAAGCACTTATGATCCGTTTAATGGCTCACGATAATCATCTACTCTGTTGTAAGTATAAAAGGTAATCTGTGTGTCATGGTAAATGTTGCACAATACGTAAATATATAATGAATTATTCTTTGTGGATGATTGACCAGTAATGTTCTCACCAAGTGTTCCCTGGTCCTGCTCCAAATGTGCTGTAAGCACCGTCCTCATCTTTGTAGTTCAGCTGTCTCTGGTAGCCTGTATAACAATAGAAACACACTTATTAGGGCATTTACAGATTTGATTTCCGATAAGTTCATGATTTAGGGTACATTTGTTTATAACATCTCTAAGTGTGAATGTACAGATGTAAAGAAAAGATAAATTGTATGTCTTTAGTGGACAGATGACAGTAAAAAGATGACAGGAAATTAGGAAGAGAAAGAGGGAATAACGTGCAACAAGGTCGCCATGGCGGCCTAGAAGTTATGGTGGGGTGGGGGCCTGTTGTCAGCACCCTAACCCAGAGGCCAGCAGGGTGCCCCTGATCTGTAGTCTCTAATATGAATGACGAGCACTGTCAAGCGATTATGCATGCTGCTTATTATATTTTGTGCAACCAGCACCAGAATGTAGCAGACGGTAGATTTGGCATACGTGTTCTTTTAGCTACCAAAGTAAACGGAGACTCACCACTGGTCAGGAAGTTGGTAGCCTTTTCCCTGATGGCTGGGGTCAGCTGCTGTGTGTTTCTCAGGTACTCGAGGATGTAGATGTTTGGGGCAAGGAGCGCCATGTTCTGCTCACCACATCCATACGGCATCTGCAGCAGCCCATCCAGGTTCTCCAGAGCCCGGCCCAGAATGTCACCTGTCCAAAAACACGGAATCACTGAGACCAAACACGTAACTGACCTGACCTTTACTTTCTACTGGGGATTGAAAGACAAACGGTATGTTCTTATGCTGTTATACCACCTTTTGTTAATCCCAAGAGAAACTAATTTAATATGTTGAAGGTATAAATGCACTTTGTATTTTAACTTTACTTTGTTCAATTGATTCATTTTCATTCTAACCACAGATTTGTATTTTTGATGGAAGCCTGTTCCCTTCCTAGAATCTTCTTGGTTAAAGCAACTCTCAATTAAAATGACTTTTCTATTAATTTACCAAGGACTGATACTGAAGCACGGGCAGATCCATCAATCATGTTCTCAGGGAGTTGTATGTCCACTTCCTCTGTCAAAGCTTCCTCTGTGAACAGAGAGAGAGAACAAACACTCAGTACTAGACCAAAGATGTTTTAGATTAAATGGACAGTTAGTGGATTATGTATTGAAACAGGTCAGACTGAGTTAAGAAAGATAAAAATCACAAAAATGGAGGGTTCTTTCACTTTGGTTGATAAAATGTATTTTTGATCAAATTTATTGACAGTAACTCTGACACACCTGCGCTAATCACACTGAAACCAAGTGCTCTGCAAGTATTGAAGCTCTCCATGACATATTTTTAACATGCAATCTACTCGACTTCTAACTTCCAGTATTTGTCTTTTCACATGTTTGATGGGCCATGCCTGGTGTAACCGTACTGACCTTTTGGGCAGAGCAGCCAGTTGTAGGTCTTTGTCATCTCAGTTCCCTCAGCCTGAGAGGGAAAGAAATGATGTGAGTTACAGAGTTTCCATTTGGTTAGTGGATAAACATTTTCTTTGTCATCTTGTTTTTAAAGTACCAACCTTTACTATGAGAGGTCGTGTGACCACGTCAATTCGTCCCCTTTCAGGCACGCTCACAACCTCATTGTCACATGAAATTTGGGATGTCACGGCCTCAGCACTCACCGACACATTTACAACTCCTAAAAAGAACAGTGTGAAGCTTGATTCAGAACAACAACATTTAGTCACTAATGTGGATCTCACTGATTACACAGAGCTCAAAAAGGGCTCCCCCACCTCGGCAGCCTGGCGGATAAAAACTTGACTCTCACCTAAGGCTGAGGGGGCCATGGTCCAGCTGAAGGTCTTACGCTCACTGCCGCACAGACAGGATGTGTACTGGTCACCAGAGAGGGGGGTGAGGGTGTAATCTAAGGAGGGGGTTGGAGTCACCCTGACCTGTTCAAGAGAGAGAATATATTTTAAAACTGGAGATTTATGACAAATGTAAAAAACTGCTCAAACTCAAAGGAAAAGGCTGCAGCATTTAACCTTTCCCCGGTGCATCTTGCAAATGTTTTTTTTCCAAATAAAAGGAGACATCTAATTATCAAGCAGTTTGAAGACTGACTTAATTAAGAAAATGAGGATTTTTCCAAATATTTAATAGAACCTTGGTGAGTGAGTTGACAGGACCGGCTAGAGAGGTGGGTGAAGTTAAACAGTCAATTACAGGTTTCAACAATGTTTTTAAAAAGGTGCCTTTGATTCCACATTGAAAAGGGAGTGGGTAAAGTCATTATCTATTACAATCATAATTGTATTTATATAGCACTTTTAAAGCATTAAGCCCAAAGTTCTTTCCAGATTAAAAGATTTACAAGATTTGAATTCGGAATCAGAAACCCATGTAAGTCCCTCTAAGATGCACATAAAACCATTAAAAGTAGCAAAAAGAGGAAATATGCAATGTTGCGAGAATGGAAGACATAGTTAAGTGTAAGCCATCTCATAAAAATGAGTTTTAAGGAGGCATTTAAAAGCTGCAGTGGAGTCAACCAATCTCATACTGAGAGGAAGGCTTTTCCAAAGCCAAAAATGCACGGTCACTCTTAGTTCTCAGTCTGGTTGGTGGAATAGCTGAAAGATTTTCATCAGCTGATCGTGGGGCTTGGCTGGGCTTTAAGGGGTTAAAAACTGTTGAATGTAATCTGGCCCAAGACCATGGGTGACCTTGTATGTAATTAATACAATTTTAAAATGTAGTCTGAACTTAATGGGCATTTAGGTCATGTTAAAAAAAAAAAGAAGAAGAAGAAGAAGAAGAAGAATAGAAAAATAATTACCATGATGCAGCTGGTCAGGTAGTTGAAGGTGGTTGCCTTCAGTTCAAAGCGCTCCCCCCGGATGATGGAGTAGGGCAGGCTGAGCTCCAGGAAGAAGGGCTGGAAGACGGTGATGTTTTTACGTGGAGCCAAGCCGAAACCCTGAGGGGACAGACAGAAAGCCTCCGTCTCCCAGGTGGTGATGGTGTCCGGGACGGTGAGGGGCACATCCTTCGTTCCAGACTCTCTGGATCAGCAGATACACAGACACACAATTTAAAAAGAAAAATCGCCTGTAAAATGAATACATTCTACTAAAATAAACTAAAATTAGACTGCTTAGGAGCAGTGTCAATAAATTAGTTCCATGCCATTCATGTGTGGCGGGAGACAGCAGGAAGAGAGAGACTCTGGTGCACACACACAAATGCCCTCAATCACATTTATGACCATCAAAACCCTCTGTAGCAAAAACTCACCCAACTTCCACCAGGTCCCATATCCAGGTCTCAGGGAAGAAAGTGCGCACTGTCACTATTGGTGATTTAGCAGGAGGAGGAGGAGGAGGAAGATCCCCAGCAGCTCCAACAGGGAGTCTGGCTACCATTGCTTCCTCTCGGGAAAGAACCAAACCATACCTAATACCGCCACCTGAGAAGAAAGTAGAAAATATTCTATTTGAAAAAATGAAAGCAATGACAGAGTGACCTGTTTTAATAAGTAAATATTCAGCATGCATCACTTAATGGAGGAAAAAAAAGTCACCATAGCCCTGGTAGTATTCTCTTCCTTTGTATTCAAGGCATGAAGGCTCTCTGATAACCATGTTTGTTGCCATCTTCATCCCTACATTCTAGATAATCCAAGAACAAACAGGCATCACTGAAAAGTTGATAAATGTGCAACAATAACTTATTAGTATATTTTTTTATTTTGTACAGTCATTTGTGCAGGTAGTACCTGGAAAACTGTATAAGCATCAGCTGTCCCATCACCATGGGGGTATGGCAAAACATCTCTTCTCAGTCTCACAGGCAAACATTCTTCACTATCTTGAACGTCATATGGAATATAGGACATTATTGTGACGGGCAACAATTGAAATATCTGAAAAGAAAGGTTTCGTATAAAGTTATAAACTGACAATGTTTGATGTTCTATGAAGATCTGACAATTGGGAAACTTTATATCTTCAAATGTGGATGTAAAGTATATTTGTCAAATCATTGTCTTTATCCATAACACAGACTCTTACAGAGGGCTACACCTCACATATGTGATCATAACCTTATACTATAACATTTTCAGAACAGCATGCTTACACATGCTTAAAAAGAACAACATCAGCATTGAGCTGCACTGCACGTTGATAACAATGTACTAACTGGTAGAGGGAGAAAAGGAAGAAAGATTAGCCATGGCACAAGTAGATAACAACAAAGTAAAAATGGATGATGATAAATGTGCAAAAGATTATGCAGAGGTAACATATTATGTGTGCATATAGTTTTGGTTGATTCCAGTAGTTACCTTGTCTGCATCCAGAGTCTTCCCTGGCTCCTTGATGAGGACGCTCTGGTCAACAGCGCTCACACCACACAGAGATTCTGGCTGGGCGGTAACCTGCATGACGGTCTCCTCTCCTGGGACAGCCGAGGACGGAGAAAACTCCAGCGACACCTGACACAATCGGAAAAGACACATCGCACCATCTGGACTTTAGTGGGGTTTTTTTTTTTAAAGATTTTTTTGGGCTTTTCTGCCTTTAATTGACAAGACAGCTAGGTGAGAAAGGGGGAAGACATGCAGGAAATCGTCACAGGTTGGATTCAAACCCTGGACCTCTGCGTCGAGACATAAACCTCTAAGTATATGTGCGCCTGCTCTACCAACTGAGCCAACCCAGCCACAAACCTGTGATCTTTTCAACCTGACACGATTGTGCATTTTTTTTCTCCCAGATTGATTTTTAATCAGAAGGCCTGTTCTTAAAAGATAATTAGTTTTTTTTAATTGTATTAGACAGTGATAGTAGGAAATGATCATCATGACATAAATAATCCAGTCCACCTAAATTGGCTGACTGAACTTTACACTGATTTGCACGCCATGACATCAGACAAGGGAAATGCTTAATGCATAAATAATATTGTGTCAGTATAACTAGCTAAGACTGCATCTGGATTATGCCACCCTACCCATACAATAGAGTCAGAAAAGGTTGTCGGTCATGACAGAAAATAGACGTGGCCCCAACATGTAGGAGGTTAATTAATTTCAGTGTGATACCAAAAAATGTCTACATAGATAACCTGCTTTTATTTCTTTTTCAAGAAAAGGCTACATGCTGTATTGATGTTTTGTAACAACTTATAAACACTTTGATTCTGCACCTAGAATCTCCCAAGAAAAGCCTTTGCCACATGTCTTAGTTCTTCTCAGGCTGACCTTGTGACTGAAGCATTGCTCAGTAGAGAAGTCAGCGCTGTTGGCGATCACAGTCTCACTGGGGAGGATGGCGTAAGCCACAACCTGGACGTCTGGTGCCATGTCTGGACACACTCTCAGCGTAAAGGACACCTCGCCCTCATTCACTGAAACATCATGAACAACAATCATTCACATGTCTCCATAGATCAATACAATGGCCATGCTAATTCAAAGGATAAGGATAAGACAAGTCACTTTGCTCACCCAATTTATCTTCGATTACGATATGTTTAACTCCTTGTATAACAATGGCTCCTCTTGATAAGACCTGGGAAATTTGAAAGAAAATGACAAAGAATGAGTAATGCAACATGCCCCGTCTGCTGTGAGGTTCTGTCATGTGATCAGAGGTGTCAAGTAACGAAGTACAAATACTTTGTTACCTTATTTAAAGGTGCTCTAAGCGATATCGGGTGACGGCACTGCTTGTTGACGTTAAAAGTATTTTCAAACAAAACAAGGTTAGCTCGCCCCTCCCTCCTACTCATCGCGTCCACTCTCCCTCCCTTCTGTGTTTCTGCGCACTAACCCCCACACCCCCACACCCCGACCCCCAAATCCTTCTTGTCGGTTATTGGCTGGAACGCTAGAAGGCTGTTATGTTTGGTGGTGCAGGTTGGCACAGTTTGTTTTTGTTGGCATTTGTGGAGCCTGGGCTGTCTATAGAGACCGTGTTTTTTTACAGTGTGTTCAGGGGACAGGCAGCTCGCGGATAGTGAGGAGATGTTTGCTGTATGTGACAAAAAATGCTGTAGCCTAAAAAAACGTGTCACATGAATGTCAGAATGTTACATTGCATAAGTTGATTGGTTGGGGGCTGAAGATTAGAAGTGTGGAACCCATCAGCTACATTAGCCACTACTAGCATGCCACACCTGAATGTCAGACCATACTTTCAGTGGTTGTTGCATTACGGACAGTGTTTGGAATAACGCCGTTTAAAAGAACGGCGTTAGGTAACGACGTTATTTTTTCAATAACAGGGTAATCTAACTAATTACTTTTCCCGTCGTTACAACAACATTTCAACGTTACTAGACGTAAAACGCGGTGCGTTACTATGCATGGATTGAATAAACTGTAATAATTTGAATGCACCCCGGGCCGGGCTCACAGTTATTGAGGAGGCGGGTTAATAACGAGGTAAGCGATTATGATTGGCTAAGGCAGAGTCATGTTTCATGGTAGTAGCCAATCAGAGAGCAGCTAAACGGAGATTCAACGGAGCAACAGAGATGGCTAGTCAGGAGGAGCAAGAAAAGTTGCCATTTTCAAGGTGGAGGTTTGAACTAAACACACTGTTTTGTTGTTTAAATGTTTACTATTGCTGTGAACATTACAAAACACTTGGAAGTACAGGTTGCTTACTTGACCAGTTGTCTCAGGTTGAGAGAGTTTGATCTAATTTGCTAGAATTAAATGCACTTTATATTGTGTAACTGTTTACTTTTCTTACGAAGATAATTTGAAGTGCAGGATAAACCACTGGCTGTCTATTGACGTGCAATAAATATTGAAAGTTATGTACAAACACCGGTCTGTTCTACTCATTTTAGTTGTGAAAACTGCAAAAAAAAAAAAAATTCTTTTACATGTAAGCAACTTTTTTTTTTTTAGCAGTAATGCAAATAGTTACTTTCCCTGGTAACAAGTTACTTTTATTATAGAGTAATTCAGTTACTAACTCAGTTACTTTTTGGAACAAGTAGTGAGTATCTAACTATAACTAATTACTTTTTTAAAGTAACGTTCCCAACACTGATTACGGATAATGTTGCTGCCGGGTTTTGGCTAGAAATTATACAATAAAAAAAGTTCTGGTGCATCGATTTTGATCCGTTTCTCCTACACAGTCATTTGTGATTCTTCAGTGGCTTAATCACACCAGACTGGATATTTAGCTTTTAATATTTGGATAAATGTAGTGGAAACTCACATCTTGAATTTCTTTTGCAGATTTCTGTAACAGTGTTTCCAGTACATTACTTGCAACTGTGAACAGGGATTTGTCCTAATGTTAGCTGTCAAACTTCACTATTTCTCAACATTGTCAATGCTTAAATGTTGACATGTAGCACAAAATCTCCTGGGTAGCGATGTAAAGGTTATGTTAAATCTTCCATGTCCGTGTCTCTGGAAGTGGTGACAGGAAAATAGTTCACCAACCACTCACCAGATACATCACATCCACAAAGCCGTGGGCCTCTCCAACTACGGTGTATTGGATGAAGATGTCTTCCTCTTTGTCACAGGAAAGTGGTTCATCCTTCTTCTTCACGTCCAGGGAGCTGACTGTTTTAGTATCAGGAGAAGAAAGTGTGGCCAAAGACACGGTGTGATCGTTAGACTCATAGTATGGCATTCTGTAAGGAGGGTAGCCCAGTGTCGGTGTGTCGCTAACCTAGAGAGCAGAGACACAAAAAAATAAACACTATAAATGAGATCATGGCAGATGAAGTAGAAGAAAGCTTCAGTTTTTACAGCCATAACAATTGTTTTTTTAGGT
This sequence comes from Gymnocephalus cernua, assembly GCA_023631565.1. Taxonomy (NCBI): domain Eukaryota; kingdom Metazoa; phylum Chordata; class Actinopteri; order Perciformes; family Percidae; genus Gymnocephalus; species Gymnocephalus cernua. The sequence continues at coordinate 31,801,176 of CM042430.1, forward strand.
ATAGACCGATCGTTCCTATATGGCACCTTGGTCAGTTGCAGCATATTGAGAAACCATTTGAGGTATCTGATTTGGACTGTTATCAACTTCATGATAAATGTTGGGTTACATATTGTAGTTTCTACTTCTTACTTGTAAGTGGATGTCCCCTTTAAACTCAGCTGTGCTTAATGAGAAAGCGGCGACACCATCACTGTCGGTTGTGAGATTCTGTAACCAACGCGATGACCACCTTTCACCCTCAAACAGGAACATCGGCATGCCAGGAATGGGTGTATCATTGTAATAAACTGCTTTAACCTGTTGGAAGTACAACGTAGTATCACCGAGAATGCACACTGCTTCAGTTGCACCGTGTATAGAATCACATTGAAGTGAAGACCAAATGCACTTACTTTTCCTTCCACATTCGATCCTTTGTTATAAATCTTGGGAGTGTCAGTGAAAGACAGCTTTCCAACAACATATGAAATCACCGTCGTCTTCTCTTGTGAGAGTGTAATACCTGTACAAGAAGCCTTGATGTTACAACAATGTGTACGCCATATTGTTTCAATACATGACATAGTAAATTATAGGCCTACTAACTCTTTTTAAAAGTACAATACATTTCATGACTTGCCTGTCCCCTCCTCTTCCATATTTGCACTGAGTTGCAGTACATCTTGCAGCGCCTTTTGCGCAATTTTTGTGAAAGTTGACATTGTGAAGATAAAAGTGGCACAGCCTTTCTTGTCCGTCTAGAAGGCAAAATAAAATAAGATCAAATAAAATGAAAAAGTGAAGGACATTTCAAACTTTCCACGTCATGCCCTTACTTCTTAAACACTTTTAACTGTCAATCTTTATATCTAACTACTATCTCCACAAATTGTACATTAGACTGACAAGACAGATGACAATATGTAGTGTTAAATGTGCATGGTGTACATTATGAAGGAGGATATGTAAGGTCTATGCACCTTGCTTCATGAGACTGTCACCATAGCTACTGTACCTGCTTTGTCTCCTCGTAGCAAGGCATCGGGATTTCAGGGATTCCCTCTGGATGTTCAGGGGTGATTACGAGGGGTATACCAACATAGGCATCTAAAGGTCGGCACACCTTAAAGTCAACCCTGCCTGGCACAGGCTGGCCGTATGTATACCTAATTGGATGGACATTAAAAAAAACACTGTTATTGAAAAGAAACCATTCCCTAAACTGGACCCATTTTAGATTATTTAAGACTAATGAGCGAAATAGCTTTTACTTACGTTGCACACACTTCAGCTTTGATTTCTTCCTGATTAATACTTACTTCATCAGCTGCATTTAATTTTACGTCAAATTTAGGCAAAACTGGGGACAAAAATGGGATTGTTAGCATTTTTGCTTCATGGATTAAAATTGATGGTAAAAAACCAACTTACCGTATTTTTCCACCTTGAAGCTGTGTTGTATTTTATTTAACCCAATCAACACAGTAACTTGGTAGGCTCCTTCACGGGCCTCAGAGTTCAAGGCGTAAGAAAGCTGCAATATCTTACTATTGGATGTTTCATTCAGCCACTGTCCAATCCTGTTGCTGTTAGAATCCTGTTAAGTGAAGTAAAGGAGAACATGTGACTATAGGAAACTAGTGAATACAGGAAGAGCATGTTTCTTCTTCTCCTTCAACAAGATGGCAGATAAAACTGGGCCATGGTTTAGTGTAGAATTGTATGAGTAGGAAAAATATGAAAAATTGAAGCATACACACAAGTGTACTGGCAGGCTAATATCAGTGCCCAGTTACAGATATATATTGGTCTTAGAGTATAATGGGCGTTTGTACAAACAGAAGTTGCTGCAAAAGTATAAATATTTGTCTTATTTTACTTAGTATGACAAATCCATCTTAACTTTTGGTCCACTTAGTAGTTTTCATTAGCTAGTCTTTGAGTTTGTGCAATGCAAAAACAATAAAATAAAAAAAAAAAAAAAAAAAAATCGTAAATGGAGCATGAGTTAAGATTTTTGTCAAATACTTAAGGAAAAAGGAAATATCAGAAAATGCAGACTGTAAAACAAGATTTTTGATGTCCAAGTTCATGCAGCATGAATTCTTACACTTCAGTCATTGTTCATAAATGTTGTAATAGTTGTAAAATCGGCCTCCACACAATGTACTGTGTGTTAGTCACATTTGATATCAGAATCAGTGAAACGTGCCATAAAGCTTGAGCCTGACAGCTTATACGTCACCATGTTTTTAGGAGATTTACATGCTGAACTTTTAATAGCCTAGTGAGTCAACTGGAGCATTTTGCTTTAAGGTATTTGTATTAGAAAACTTAAAAAAAAATAAAAAAAATAATGTAACTTTCAGTTTAATATACCCAGTATGTTCAAGTGTGGATGTTACTCTTACCTCAATTTTGATTATATCGTACTGTAAAGAAAAAGAAAGATTTGTTAAAGCACAAGCTGCTTTTTATTCCTGTGTTCTGATGAGTTAGACTTGAGCTCTTATATTTATTCTGATTTATAGTTTATCTGGAGAAAAGAAACAGTTTTTTGTAATCTTTAGTATAGATTCCACAGTTATTTCCAATTAAATGGGATAATGTGTGACAAAATGTTGCAAAATGAGAAACCTGTTGGAATGGATTTATCACTGGGTCAGCAACCTTCAAAGCAGCTTGGTAGGTTTACCTAAAGGGGCTGTGGTTGTACTATTGACCCAGAGCTTCACCAGGAGCTCATATTCTGGTTCAATCCAAAGTAAAACCTGCACCATTATCAAACCGTATCACTGATACTGTCGTCTATGAATGAGCCCTAAAGAAAGGAAAGACTGTTCAAACACTCACCAGCTGACTGACAGGTCTTAACTTGGTATCCAGTGTGATGACTCTGAAAAGCACTGAGAGACATGCAGAGAGATACATGAAGCCTTTACAGCTCTTCTACAGCAGTGTTAAACATCCTAACAGGCCAGTGACTGGTCTTCTGTTGACTGAGAAATTACAAGTTAGAAAGGAAGATAAAGTTATTAAAAAAAAAATGTATAGTTTACTATTGGTCTTCCCTTTGTTGTCTACCATAGAACTGCACAAATTGTAAGTAATCAGCGGAAAATGTCCCAATATCCCAAGAAGGAAACCTCACTTTCAGCTCAGTGTCATAATTAGTATTAACATTTAGGAATCAGCAATCTTGGATTTCAATAAAGTGGTGGATAGTTTTGCACGGAAACTGCTGATAAGGAATAGCACTAATTTTGAAATAAGATACCTTGTTTTAAATAATATTGTCACCGTGGGACATTACTAATATGATATCCAGAATGTGGGGACGTCTGTACTCTGAACTGGTGCAGCAGGGGAAAAAGCAGTAATTTCATTTATACTAACATATTTGTATGTATACTGTATATGCCAACATGTTTCTGGGCTTCTGTGATTTTAACCTCTACTGCCTGTTAAAAGGACTGTTGATATTCTGGGACACAATCAGTTTCTCACCACCTGTCAGAGCCAATAGTTAGTCAGAGCCGACAGATTTCTATCGCTGTGTGGCTTTATTTTTAAATCCTGGGAATGTCAATACATAAGATTTGATATTGTGGTAATACATTTCCTATGCAGTGCTGCATGCACTGCAATTTGTAAAGAGAAAATTGTCTATATATGGTACCATATTGTGTACTATGTGACAGATCTTTGATTTGTTTGTACAACAACACAAAGTGGCATAAACGGGACAACATAGGACAAGGGGCAAGTTGTGCAGGTGAGGGAAAAAAAAACTAAAACCCTAGAGGCTCGTGGAAGGAATCTCCCTTCAATTAGTAATATAAGCAAATACAAAGTAATGTAATCTACATAAGTAACCAAACATAGAATCAAAAAGCAAATAAACCCAACAAATCTAGTGAAAACCCATCAGCTCAAAATTACCTGTTTGTCCTGGGAGGTAGATTGGTTTATCTGTTTGGATGAATGTCATTGGTCGATAGAACTTGATCTTAACTTTTCGGACTTCTTTAGAGTAGAATGTGTCGCCTTGTACCTCAACAACAAAGTTCTGCACCACTTCATCCTGCACTAAAGGAACCTGTGACAGAAAGATCATTTATTTATTATGTATTTATATTGTGTGCTTTCCTTTACACATCTGTTTGTGTCTCTATGTGTTATGAAATCTCATCAATGTTTTCCAACTCCATTTTTTCAATACATTTTGTGGAAATGAGCTAATCAAAACAGGAAAACAGCTGACCTTAAATTCAGTGCAGGTATGAAATTCTTCACAGGACGTCTTCTTCAGAAGGGTTGTATTTGCCTCTTGGGACATCAGAGTGACCCTCATTTCCAGAGTCTCTTTGGGCTGCAGGAGACTCGCACAGAATTTGGTCTCAGCTCCAGATTCAAGAACTGCAGGAATGGCTACCATGTACTGCCTACAGACACAGACACGCATACAGTACACATCTCACTGGATCTGACATGGAAATAACCCCAACCCAGAAGATTATGCAGCATAAAATCCTTACCAATGATCAGTTCATTCAACCACAGGCTATTATTATTTTTCAACAGTACAGGTAACTTACGGTCCTCCTGATAACACTTGGCCCACGCACATCCAGCTCAAGAAGACACACAGCTTCCATGTCCACATCTGAATCCCGGGACGACCCATGACTGAATGAGATGATCCTGAGTCAGCATCTGTTTAGTAGTCTCTGATAGAGAACACCACGCCCACAAACCCACCCCTACACCCCCTCTATTTGATTTTAAGGTAACCCATTCAATCATTTATACACTTCATGTTGTGGTGTGTGTAAGGTGTACAATAATGTTCTTACTAATTGCAGATAAATATAATAAGAATGTAAAAGGTTTCCATGAGAGATGAAGTTTGTTTTGATGTATGCTTATTGCACAGAGTTGCGTGCTGTCATAGAGACAGTGGTTCCCCAAACAAAGGAAACTCTGACGCACAGATAGTTTAGCTTAAACAGTAAACATAAGATAGTTAGGGTCACAGTGGCCTCAAAGAACATTGAGTAATAATAATAATAACAAGTGAAACAGGAACAGAATGTACCGCTTCATGTGAGAGCAAATGAAGAAGAGACACAGCACAGTAGCCTCGACCCTGGCGTGTGTTGTGTGAAGATAAAACTCCCTGTGCTGGAGAAAAGATGGGGCCCAAGAAAGAAAGTATAAGAGATGAGGGGAAATATAGACACAGTCTAGAGATACGTGGACCGGCTCTGACTTTTTGTCTGTTGCTATGGAAACTGTGTGCTTTGTGATCCCACCGATCTGTGTATTGAAACTCCGACTGATTAAACAAATGTATTTGACTTTATCTTATCGTCTTATTTGGCTCTTGCTTAGATCAATGTAATTCCAATTTAACGAATGCGCTGGGATATATAGGTCGGCTTACGTGCAGTTTAGTGTCACAAATTATTTTCCAAAAACTGTGTGTCCCAAATGATGAGGGTCTTATTTGAGAAAGGTTACGGTTAGGGTAGCACATGTGGTTTAGCAGGTTCATAATTAACTAAGGACATTGTATGGGGAATTTGTGACACTAAACTGCACGTATACCATACAGGTCTTTTATTTAGAGTCAGACACATTGTCCCAAAAGGGGGGACACAGGAAGCTAACAGGAGTCTAGCTAGTTAACTCGGAAAACTGACAACAACGAAGACGAACACTAAAAAGACCTCAACATGGCGGATAAAAGAAGAGACCAAGTTAAAAAAAAATCAACAAGTTGTTCACATTCTCCTCAAACAAAAACTTGACAGATGACGTCATGGAAATGGTGAAAGCGGGAGATATGCATGCACACTAGTTAACTAACGCTGACTCAGAAGTAACTCCCCTCCCAGACTCAACAGCGCCAATTGGGCTACACCTGCTACAAAAAAGGGAAAACGGAGCCCACTGTTACAAGATAATATTGTAAGGCTTGTGGCCGAAACAAATTAAAGAAAATGCTGACTGCCTTGCAATACTGATAAAGAAGAAGAATACTGATACAATTGAAGAGTCTTTTCCAAGAAGTAGGCTACGGAACACGAAAGAAGAGTTAATGTTCAAACAAGTCAGTGCTGACCATCAAAAGAGAATAACAGTAATGGAAGATAAGATGAACGAGATGGAACGATACCACTGTCTACCAGAGATAGAGGGGGGAGGATGTGTATGGAGGAAATATTTATTCATAATCCAAATTCAAAGTCCAAAGAGAAATTGAAAGTCCAAAGAGAAAAGGAAGCAAGATCAAATTAAAAATATTATAATTTTTTTTAATTTTTCCATTTGACTTATCCATTTGGATTTAATATTTGGCTTTTTGATTTCAATTTAACATTGGCTTTTAATTTTGATTTAATATTTGTTTTTTTCGAGTTCACTTTAACATTGGCTTTTTATTTGGACTTGACACATGTCAATGTAAATGAGGAGGCGTGGCCCAAAGACTGGTGGGAGGGTCAGAAACGAAAAGGGTGCAGAGGCACCTTATGAACAGCAAGGGGAGAGACTGCTGGGGAGCACACTGTATACTGTCTATGGTCTGCAGCTTCCAGATTCCACTTTTTAAGGCACTTTCATCCCAAACATTATTTTCTCAATGTTTGGAAAGCACAGTCTCAGGGGTCAGAGGTATATAATCTTATGCCAGTTCGTTGCAATTTATTAATATACAAAAGGTGAAGAAAAGCATTTTGCACAAGGTTCATTTAACACTAGTTTCTAGATACTTTCTGCTCTATTGTTCAACATGTCATTGTCACTTTGTTCATTTAATGTAGGCCTAAGGGGTATAGAAGAACAGATAAAGAGGAAGGCTATTTTTTATGTTGTAAGAGTTTCAAGGCAGATTTTTATTTTCTTCAAGAAGCGCATGCTTCAGATTCTTTTGGAAAAGTCAATGGGGAGATAACATATGGATGGCTTATGGTAATAACTCTGCTGGTGTAGCTATTCTGAAAGGATCCTTTCAGGGAAAAGTACTTTAAACAGTTGGTCATGATTCTGGAAGGTGGATTATTTTAGTTTCTGAATTTATGAATGATATTTTCGTTCTGGGTAACATATATGATATAATAACAGCCCAAGAAACACAATTTTATTTGAGGAAAATTAATTCTATACTTTACTGAATACCTTCACAAATGCTAAACTGTTAGGAGGGGATGGGAATAGTATCAGCATTCCCACAAAAGATTGTCCCCCTCAAAGATCTTTAAAAGGCATATATGGAGAATTTAATAACCTTAATTGCACTTAGTTCCACTTTTGAGCGAGCCAATTAATCCAAACAACCTATTTCATGGAGCAGACCCGTGATATACAGTAGCATCAATTTATCCAGCAAACAATATCATTCCATTGAAGTTGTAATTCTGGTCACCTGGATAGCTTTAAGTCTAATTTCAGTCAAAACTGAGCGAACAGTAGAGTGAATATTACATGTTTCAGGTAAACCAAATTTACGCTAACGTTGCCCGAGTCTGCTTGTGTGAATAGGGAACAGTTTGCCAACATGTTCATAAACTAACAGCGTCAGTCTTGTGTTTGCAGCTTATTTGACTATATTAAACTTTGATATCCAACTGCTTTAGGAGATGGAATTTGTAGATTCTCCAAGAGTCTGAGAGAGTTTAGATGTTATCTGAAGAACACTTTGCTTTTGTGACCGCATTTCCACATTAAGCAGCACAACTTCTGGTCTTTGGATAAAACACACAAACACACAGCAGAAAGATTAAACAGTGGAAAAAAGTTCAACAAAAGACCAGTTTCAAAACACATTTAATTGTCTGTTATGCATTTCACTTCAGTTACACCGCTGTAAGAGGTTGTGGCAGAATACCAACAAGGAAATACAAACAGACATGGTGTTAAGTACATAATATGCATCTTCTGGATGAATCCAGGACTGATCACACGCTCTTCAAGCTGCAAAAGAAATGATGAAAGATAAAAATGAATTGAGACTTAAGCCTGTTCATAACAAAGATTTGCAGTCTGCAACATTCTGACACCTGACAGTTTACACCAATGCTACTATACAGTAGTAGACCGTGTAGCCTCTTCATAGCAACAACTCTCTGAAAAGGGCAGATGTAACAGTTGAGCAAAATTAAAGTATCCTTACTGCCATTTTCACAGTTTAACTGATTGTACTAGCTGACTTCGCTAAGAACCAATTGCGACTTGATAAGCTGAGTCGCAGGTGACACCATCAGCCGGCTAGCTGAGACGGGGAAGTTCAGACTGCTGCAACGTTCTAAAATCTTTGGTGTGAGCTTTACAATCTACACTAGTTTTATGCTTCATTTGGTTTTAGGTAGGGATGCAGCGATACCGATTCCATTATCTGTATCGGTCCGATGCCGTGCTCATGTACTCGCACGTCTAGTCATAAAATTACTCCTATATTACCACACCCGATACCACCTCATAGCGATGAGACAATAACTTCTCCGTCAAGCAGGTATAGGCGACGGAAGAGGAGCACTGCCAGCCAAAATGTTGGGCTGTAAAAAAAATCTAACTAGGCTCTTGACCAATGCATGATTGCACTTTACGACCAGCCATTGTCAGTCGTTAATACTCTGTTTCAATGTCCTCTGTGTACTGGAGCTGAGAGATTCACAGTCGTCACATCACAGAAACCGCGTTTCCACAGCTGCTTTGTGGAAAAGCACATCAACAGCCTGTTGCCCGTAAACTTCACCACTAATATTTGGAGTAGTGGTGTCAGCCCAATGTCTCATCAGCTTAATGGGGATAAACATGAAGAAAGAGATTATTCAATCTGCTCGGTCTGCATGCGGTTTCTACACAGCTCTGTTTTAACAACCAGAGCGCTTCGCTGTAAATAGCGGAAATTTGGAAACTGGCTAAAAGGAAAGCTCTCGGCCTGTAGTCTAACCGTTTTACAAAATCTTGTGCACTCTGCTGGCGTGATCCAACCATCCTCTCTGCTGGATTGGTAAATCCACATGGGTACTTATGTGCATGTGAATGACGTAGTACCGTGTTCTTCATTCTTTCTAAACTTCACTCAGTATTTTGATATCAGGAATTATGATTTATTTTGACACTACCCCAGGGAAATGTCCAGGCACTGAGCTTTGAATAGAAAAAGGCATTGGTACTTTCAAAATACTGCTGCTATGTTCTAATTGACAATATCAGAAGGCCAAAATCATCTGCGTGTCTGAACACACTCGGACCCCAGAGGGATTATTATTAAGTACTCTAAACGGTACTCGGTATCGGCAAGTACCCAAATGTAAGTACTCGATCATAAGTGGTACCAGTGCATCCCTAGTTTGAGGGATTGGCAAACTACTACAATCTTTTAAGCAATTCCAATTTACATTCGTCAGTGCTTCTGGATGTTATAGTTTGTTACCTGCAACACAAGAGTAGATGTATTCTGTATCAGACTGGTCACCTTAAGGGGAAAAAGCAGAAAATTAGTCAAACTTGCATCATGTGTTCAATAGCCTATCATATTAACATACTAGTAAAAATTACTATTGTGATAACTGTTCAGGTTGTTGTACAGCTACCACGGAGCAGTGTGTGCTGTGACTTCTGTGAATGAGGTTTAGAGAGGACTGATTTACTTGGCTGGTAGTAGTCGTAGATCTTGACCACGGCTGGCTTCAGGTTCTGCACTTGGTGCTCCTGTATGAGCTTTAGACTGTGGTTGATGCCTATGTCCTTCTGTAACTGTTGGAAGAAAAACAGACGACATGATCAGTAACAAATCTGGAGAGAATCATCTGTTTGTCACTTTAAATCCCGAGTCTCACCTCCCGTATGTACACCAGAACATGATCCTCCTTTTGTTCAACACGATCCACCAGCAGGGCACCTTTGAGCTGAGGAGACATTAATCAGCTGTTATCATGACAACAACAACTGACACAAATGCTACTCAGTTTAAAGTTACTGTAATCACTCACCATGTTCAAAGACTCTGGGTCTGGGACAAATCCAGAGAGCATTCTGATATCCAGGATAACCATGTTTGTGGTGGACTCCTTTCCACTATATCTGTAATGCAAGTACCATAAAAATATGATGTAAATCTGGTGCTTTGGAAGGGCTCCATTTACCGTTTGTTTGGCTGAGTTTTAGCTACCAAGTTGTAAACATTCCTCCTCTGTCCATCCACCAACAGTTACATAGTTCAAGCTGGTAGATGCAGAGGATTGTTTGCCAAAAACTTCAGTATTCGTCTATGTCGTGGATCTGCTTGTTGATTACTTACAGGGATGTTAGGTTCAGACTGAGTTTGGGACTTTTGCTGGTGCAGTCGGCCTCTGTTTTGACCTCAACACTGAGAGTGGTAACATCAGCAGGAGTTGGGATGTTATAGACAAGAGAAATCTAAACAAGGAAAGTTTAATATTTATAAAATTAAAAACAAGGTGAGGTGTTTGGCTCTTTGGACAATTTATTGGTTGTACTGTTGTGTTGTGGCAGTTTTGGTATGTTTTATTTGTTCTTTGTTTTGTGCAAAGTGGAGAATGTTGTGTGGACATTGGACTGGAAGCTGTGGAATTAATTACTGTTGTATTGGTGTCATGTAATTCTGTGTGAGATGGGCCACTTAGAGGCAGATACATAAATAAAAAAAATGATCAATCAATCATAAAAAGTGAACAAGTTGGTTCAAATGTACAGTATGAAGCATCAGGATTGGTGGTTTATGTACATCAAACCACTGACCTGCATTGCAGCACATGCAGTGCCCTTCACCTCCAGGCTGTACTTTCCTGTCACGTCCTGCAGCTGCTTCTCCTGGTAGAGCAGTTTGTTGTTCTGATTCACATCAAACATCAGCTGGCCACTGGGAGACTGGACCGTCACTGTGCTTGACCCCTCTGGACTGAACACCAGAGTGGAGTAGAGAGCCAGAGCCTGAAGAGCCACCACGGTGTCCTACAACACACACAAAAGAAAATACCTAATACTTATGGGCTTAAATTCATACAAATGTAAATGTTCTTTTGTTTACACCTATAGCAGCTTTCATATGTAGGAGTTCACTTTTATCATTTTCAGGTCTCTCCAATTGTTGATTTTCATACAGAAATCAATTAAGAAAATGACCATTTAAAACATAATAGTATGCACATTTTATTTGTAGTTAATGGACTAAAACACTGCTATTGTTCTCAGTATGGTTTAATTGACACTAAACTGTATTGGGTAATGGCGCTGTCCTGTGAGAACTATGCACGTCTAAATAATGGGAGTTTCAGTTTTAAAATAATTTTAAAGACAAACTGAAGGCCTTAGTATTTTTTTATACGTGGATAAAATTCTCCTTTACTTCATAAACTAAATACAACATTTAAAGAAACATTGAATTGAAGAAGCAGAAAAATGCATTGTCACAAACATGAAAATAGGGCCGTTTTTCTTGTGCCATGCTGTTGTTTTTGGGATAACGGACAAATGGGCTTAAGGTCACAGCTAAGCCATACATTTTTAAATAACTTTGTTCATCTCATTTGTCCCAGAAGAGATTACTGTACGTTTGACTCAAAGTCCAGCTTAACCCTGTTTGGGCTGTACCTGTGTGGAGGAGAATCCTCCATAATAGTTCTGCTGGCTAGTCAGCCATCTAACGATGTGGCTGGCGTAGCCCAGGTCTTCAACAGTCGGAGAGGCACTGAGTTTAGCCAGCAGCACATAGGAGCTGATCTCCACAGACAGAGAGGCTGACGTTTCTGTTGATGTCTGAGACCAGTGGAGAAAACCTCCTAAAAAACAGCCATCCACAAAGAGACAAACAGGCACAGGGTAAGCTTCGTCACAGTAATGAAGCCAGAATGATTTCCTGTAGGAGGATGACTCACCTTCTTGTAATGCAACAGCGTCTAGGTGCTTCAGTAGGTGAGTACGGGTCTCCATGTCTCCTGCCAGGGTGAAGACGTACGCCAGCAGAGCTGTGGTGTAGGTGTTGCTGAGGTCACTGATGGACTCCTTGAGGCAAGACAAGCTAGCATTCACAGGATCCTAGAACAGATTAAAAGAATACATTGTCTTTCGCCGCCGCGGAGTCAGAACTAAAAGGGGGGAAGCAGCGTTCACTTTTAATGCTCCACAAATCTGGAAAAAACTCCAAGAACTGTTCTTTTAAATCAAGGCTGATGACCTCGTTTTGATGCCGCCTCTTTAAATAATTGTTCACTTCTTATACTGCACTGTCATATTGTATGTTTTTATATTTTTAATTGTTACTGAAGTTGCACAAAATTGGAACTGTATGACAATGTGAGCATATAATAAATAAAGACCAGTGAGACTACTCATTAAATGCTCCTTTGGGGTGCCTGGTCAGCTCCCCTGGTAGAGCGGGCGCCCATATGTAGAGGTTGACTCCTCGATGCAGCAGCCGCAGGCCTAAAATGCCCGTAAAGAAAAAATTTACATCCTCCTTTGCTCAGCTTTTTGAAAGAGACTTTTTTATGATAGACAATTTCATTCATCACTACCACCTAATACTGGGGTTTTCTGCCTGTACTCAAAACTAATATTAATAATAATAATAATGGGTATTTCTACTACTTAAGTGGCATCAAGCGGTGAGGTTGCAGCAACCAACTGAATACGCCTCCGCTTACCCCCTTCTGTCCAGGCGTGTAGGAGAACCTACAGTGGCCTTCACTTCAATGTAAAAACATGAAAGGCCTTCTCTAAAGCCAGTGTTTGGTTTGTCCGTTCTGGGCTACTGTAGAAACATGGCGGTGCAACATGGCGGGCTATTTGGAAGTGGACCCATTCCTAAAGTAGAAGGGCTCATTGTAATCTAACGAAAACACTAATTCCGTTTCAAGTGATTATACACCAATGAAAACATTTTGTTATGTTTACATCTACAGTTCAGAATCTTTGGTGTTATGCCATACACATTTCAATTCAGATGAATGCTACAATGCATCTTACGTACATATACATTCATATTACAAATAATCAACTCACATCTATGGAAGTCTTCATCTCCAAGAAGGCAGCAGTGATGTAGGCACTGAGAGTAACTTCATCAGACACACCACCCTGTAAAGAGGAAGCAGAAGTAATTAGAGATCTAGTCTGACTCACTGGATGGAGAATGTAGGCCTGTCATTGGCCGCGTATTTCAAACAGTATTCTTCTCCCCTTTCGCCATCTCCACTATCAATTTTAGTTCCCCCTCTAGCCAGAGGCCTGGTAAAAAGGGACTCTATGGGCCCTTACCTTCATTATGTTGTTGAAGAGCTTTCCTGACTGTTCAAAACAGCCATTTTGTCGTTGTTTACTTTTCAGCCAAGTCACGGATGCTTCAATGTTCGCTGGGTCAATGTAGATGAAAGACTGTGCTTTGGCAAACGATCTCAACACAAATGCAGTCAGCCTGAGGATATTAAAACAAAGTTAGACAGAAAAAAGACAAGAGGAAGCACTTATGATCCGTTTAATGGCTCACGATAATCTACTCCAAGTATAAAAGGTAAACCGTGTCATGTAAATGTTGCACAACATGTAAATATACAATTATTCTTTGTGGATGATTGACCAGTAATCTTCTCACCAAGTGTTCCCTGGTCCTGCTCCAAATGTGCTGTAAGCACCGTCCTCATCTTTGTAGTTCAGCTGTCTCTGGTAGCCTGTATAATAGAAACACTTATTAGGGCGTTTACAGATTTGATTTCTGATAAGTTCATGATTTTAGGTGAATTTGTTTAACAGCCATGTAGCCAATGTACAGATGTTAAAAAAAAAAAAATACATTTTATGAGAGATGACAGGAAATTAGGAAGAGAAAGAGGGAATGACGTGCAACAAGGTCGCCCTGGTGGCCTAGAAGTTATGGTGGGGTGGGGGCCTGTTGTCAGCACCCTAACCCAGAGGCCAGCAGGGTGCCCCTGATCTGTAGTCTCTAATATGAATGACGAGCACTGTCAAGCAATTATGCACACTGCTTATTATATTTTGTGCAACCAGCACCAGAATGTAGCAGACGGTAGATTTGGCATACGTGTTCTTTTAGCTACCAAAGTAAACGGAGACTCACCACTGGTCAGGAAGTTGGTAGCCTTTTCCCTGATGGCTGGGGTCAGCTGCTGTGTGTTTTTCAGGTACTCGAGGATGTAGATGTTTGGGGCAAGGAGCGCCATGTTCTGCTCACCACATCCATACGGCATCTGCAGCAGCCCATCCAGGTTCTCCAGAGCCCGGCCCAGAATGTCACCTGTCCAAAAACACGGAATCACTGAGACCAAACACGTAACTGACCTGACCTTTACTTTCTACTGGGGATTCGAAGACTAAGGCCGACTACAGACTGGATGTGTGGCGTGAGCGTGGAGTTTCTGTTGCGTGTCAGCTGTGTGGATTTTTCTATGTCTTACACACCAGAAATGTGTGTGACGCAGCACTGCTGCTGCTGCTAGCCTTGTCTGTACACGTTTCCCATCGATTTACTGCACTCCAGCAATAGTATACTCCATGTTAAACATATATACTGATTTGATTACAGTAAAGACATCAGCAGTATTGATGGCAATAGGCTACAGAATATTTCGTTCTGTATTAAATATGCAATATTTGAAAATCAATTTCTTTTAATTACATTTATATCTGCATTTATGTCAAAACCTAGAGACTTTTAAACAACCTGTTATTTATTAATATACCTTTGTGTCAAAATGAAACATCTTTTCCTATTCCATTTTGCCTGGAAACGCTTCCAACACGCTTGCATGTCGCGTGAAAAATAGGCGTCGGTTCCATTTCTAGCATGCAGCCGTTTTCGGCACGGATCGAGCAGCGCCTGAGAGGTGCATGTCATGCAAGCAGTGTGAAAGCTCTAACCTGTTAACATGGGAGACAAAATAAAAAAGGGACACGCCAAGCAGCTGATACGCTAACGCGACGCATCCAGTGTGTAGACTAGCCTAACTGTATGTCCTTATGTTACTTGTCATTTACCTTTTGTAAATCCCGAGAGAAACTAATTTAATATGTTGAAGGTATAAACGCACTTTGTACTTTACTTTGTTCAATTGATTAAAGCAACTCTTATTAAAATGACTTTTCTATTAATTTACCAAGGACAGATACTGAAGCACGGGCAGATCCATCAATCATGTTCTCAGGGAGTTGTATGTCCACTTCCTCTGTCAAAGCTTCCTCTGTGAACAGAGAGAGAGAACAAACACTCGGCACTAGACCAAAGATGTCTGTTAGATTAAACAGACAGTTAGTGGATCATGTATTGAAACAGGTCAGACTGAATTAAGAAAGATAAAGTCACAAAAATGGAGGGTTCTTTCACTAGGTTGATAATATATTTAATGACATTAAATCTGACACATGCGCTAAACTTGGCAAATCTGCCATAATCACTGAAACCAAGTGCTCTGTAAGTAGCGAACGTCTCAATTACATATTTTTACTATGTAATCTACTCAACTTCTAACTTCCAGTATTTGTCTTTTCACATGTTTGATGGGCCATGCCTGGTGTAACCGTACTGACCTTTTGGGCAGAGCAGCCAGTTGTAGGTCTTTGTCATCTCAGTTCCCTCAGCCTGAGAGGGAAAGAAATGATGTGAGTTACAGAGTTTCCATTTGGTTAGTGGATAAACATTTTCTTTGTCATCTTGTTTTTAAAGTACCAACCTTTACTATGAGAGGTCGTGTGACCACGTCAATTCGTCCCCTTTCAGGCACGCTCACAACCTCATTGTCACATGAAATTTGGGATGTCACTGCCTCAGCACTCACTGACACATTTACAACTCCTAAAAAGAACAGTGTGAAGCTTGATTCAGAACAACAACATTTAGTCACTAATGTGGATCTCACTGATTTCACAGAGATCAAAAAGGGCTCCCCCACCTCGGCAGCCTGGCGGATAAAAGCTTGACTCTCACCTAAGGCTGAGGGGGCCATGGTCCAGCTGAAGGTCTTACGCTCACTGCCGCACAGACAGGATGTGTACTGGTCACCAGAGAGGGGGGTGAGGGTGTAATCTAAGGAGGGGGTTGGAGTCACCCTGACCTGTTCAAGAGAGAGAATATATTTTAAAACTGAAGATTTATGGCAAATGTAAAAAACTGTTCAACCTGCAGCACAATAATGCAGCATTTAACCTTTCGCTGGTGCATCTTAAAAATGTTTTTCCAAGTATCAAAAAAAAATAATTTTAATAATAATAATAATAATAATATAAATAATATTTACTAGAACCTTGGTGAGTGAGTTGACAGGATCGGCTAGAGGTGGGTTAAGTCAATCAATTACAGGTTTCAGCGTTTAAAAAAAAAAGGGTGCCTTTGATTACACATTGAAAAGGGAGTGGGTAAAGTCATTATCTATTAATATCTACCACATACATATAGAATTTCTTTTAAGCATTAAGCACAAAGTGCTTTCCAGACTAAAAGATTTACAGGATATGAATTCAGAAACCCTTTTAAGTCCCTCTTAAGTAGTCTAAACCAGTGATGCAATCCGTTTGAGAAAAACCGGTTGTCTTTAGCTTCAACTCATAACCAATTATTGCAAGTATGTTGTGCGTCCAAAAGTTTGGATTCATACATGTATACATATACGCATCACAGTACATACATTCTGTCCTGTTATTTATCAGCTTTATTTTCTCTTATAGATAGTGCAAATCAAAAGGAAAAAAAGCACAAATAACCAGTGAAGTATTGATTCAAATGACCATGAAACCATAACCTGCATAAATATTGGATGAAGTTAAATCTACTTTAGTACATTTCCACCACAGGATGATTTTTGGTGATCCCTTAACTTTTCATCTAGAGCCATCAGGTACATTTTTGTGTACTGGTCACCAGAGAGGGGGGGTGAGGGTGTAATCTAAGGAGGGGGTTGGAGTCAGTGACCTGTTCAAGAGAGATCTATCTATAAAAAAAAAAAAAAAAAAAACTTTGCCAAGTACTTTGGTTTACGACCAAAATACCTGCAGACCAATCACTCTTACTGTACTTTGTTTTAAGCTAATTAGCTAATTTTAGATTCTAACACAATAAAGGTGGGAAAATAGCAAACATGACACCTGCTAAACATCAGCATGTTAGCATTGCATTGAGTTTTTTAAAATCGCATTACCATGATGCAGCTGGTCAGGTAGTTGAAGGTGGTTGCCTTCAGTTCAAAGTGCTCCCCCCGGATGATGGAGTAGGGCAGGCTGAGCTCCAGGAAGAAGGGCTGGAAGACGGTGATGTTTTTACGTGGAGCCAAGCCGAAACCCTGAGGGGACAGACAGAAAGCCTCCGTCTCCCAGGTGGTGATGGTGTCCGGGACAGTGAGGGACACATCCTTCGTTCCAGACTCTCTGGATCAGCAGATACAGACGCATACGGTGAACTTGAAACATACTCGCATTATTCAGATTAAAAACAACAACAATGTGAGTAGATTACTAATGTGTAGACTTAATTGCTGTAACACCACCACATTGTAGTTACTGTTACCTAAAAATAATGTGCAAATGTGAAATTGTTTCATATGCTGCATCCGTGAGAGCTCAGAAACTCAAAACATGCAGTTATACTGGGTTTCATGTGTACTCCAGCCCAAAAAGACCATTCCCCATACACAGTTTAAAAAGAAAATTACCTGCAAGACTAACACATTCTGCTAAAATGAACTAAAATTTGCCTCAAAGCCTAGGAGCAGTGTCAGTAAATTAGTTCCATGCCATTCATGTGTGGCGGGAGACAGCAGGAAGTCAGAGAGAGACTCTGGTGCATACACACACACACACACACACACACACACACACACACACACACACACACACACACACACACACCTCCTTCCCTCCCTCCCTCCCTCCCTCGCAAAAACTCACCCAACTTCCACCAGGTCCCATATCCAGGTCTCAGGGAAGAAAGTGCGGACTGTCACTATTGGTGATTTATCAGGAGGTGACATATTAGGAACCGGAGCAGACCCAACAGGGACACTGGGTGCTATTGCTGTTGTGGTATGTGATGTGGTAGTAAGCAAATTAAACCTAGCACCTAAAAAAGTAGAAAATATTCCATTAGGTAAAAAAAAAGCAACAAAAAAAAAAAGCAATGACACAGTGACCGGTTTTAATAAGTACGTATTCAGCATGCATCACTTGATGAAGCAAAAATAAAAATAAATAAATAAATAAGTCACCATAGCCCTGGTGGTATTCTCTTCCTTTGTATTCAAGGCATGAAGGCTCTCTGATAACCATGTTTGTTGCCATCTTCATCCCTACATTCTAGATAATCCAACAACAAACAGGCATCACTGAAAAGTTGATAAATGTGCAACAATAACTTATCAGTATATTTTTATTTTGTACATGCATTTGTGCAAGAAGTACCTCGAAAACTGTATAAGCATCAGCTGTCCCATCACCAGTTGAGTATGGTGAAACATTTCTTCTCGGTCTCACAGGCAAACATTCTTCACTATCTTGAACGTCATATGGAATATAGGACATTGTTGTGACCGGCAACAATTGAAATATCTGAAAAGAAAGGTTTGGTTTAAAGTTATAAACTGACAATGTTTGATGTTCTATGAAGATCTGACAATTGGGAAACTCTTGGACTCTAAGGCCTACTCTTATATCATGAAATGTGGATGTAAAGTATATTTGTCAAATCATTGTCTTTATCCATAAGGCAGACTCTTACAGAGGGCTACACCTCACATATGTGATCATAACCTTGACTATAAAATTTTCAGAACAGCATGCTTACAACTGGGTGAAAAGAACAACATCAGCATTGAGCTGCACTGCACAGTTAACAATGTACTAACTGGTAGAGGGAGAAAAGGAAGAAAGATTAGCCATGGCACAAGTAGATAACAACAAAGTAAAAATGGATGATGATAAATGTGCAAAAGATTATGCAGAGGTAACATATTATGTGTGCATATAGTTTTGGTTGATTCCAGTAGTTACCTTGTCTGCATCCAGAGTCTTCCCTGGCTCCTTGATGAGGACGCTCTGGTCAACAGCGCTCACACCACACAGAGATTCTGGCTGGGCGGTAACCTGCATGATGGTCTCCTCTCCTGGGACAGCCGAGGACGGAGAAAACTCCAGCGACACCTGACACAATCAGAAAAGACACATCGCACCATCTGGACTTTAGTGGTAGATGAAAACCTGGGATCTTTTCAACCTGACACAATCATGCATTTTTTTCCTCCCAGATTGATTTTTAATTAGGCCTGTTCTTAAAAGGAACACACCGACTTATTGGGACTTTAGCTTATTCACCGTAACCCCGACAATTAGACAAGTCGATACCTACCCTTCTCATCTCCGTGTGTGGCAACTCCGACGGCTCCACCGTTAGCTTAGCCTAGCACAGATCCTGGAGGTAACCGGCTCCAACTAGCCTACTGCTCTGAGTAAGTGACAACATGTTCCTATTTACATGTTGTGATTTGTATAGTCACAGCGTGTACAAATAACGTCACTTGACACAGCCATCTTCTAACTCTATACAAGCTGGGAACTATATTCTCAGAAAGGGAAGCAGTGCTACTTGGGCCGAGTGATATGCTTGCAGCTCCAGCGTAGAAGATGGCGGTGTCTCAAGTGATGTTATTTGTACACGCTGTGACTATACAAATCACAACATGTAAACAGGAACATGTTGCCGTTATTTTGTCACTTATTCGGAGCAGTAGGCTAGTTGGAGGCGGTTACCTCCAGGATCTGTGCTAGGCTAAGCTAATGGTGGAGCCGTCAGACAGTTACGACACGCACGGAGATGAGAAGGGTATGTATCGACTTGTCTAACTGTCGGGGTTACGGTGAATAAGCTAATGTCCCAATAAGTCGGCGTGTTCCTTTAAGTTTTAAAACCGTATTTGATAGTGATAATAGGAAATGGGGGAGCAACAGAGGGGACGACATGCAGCAAAGGGCCACAAGTCGGACTTAGCCAGGGCCGCTACCAAGGACTCCGCCTACATGGGGCACATACTCCACGGGGTGAGCTGGAGGTCGCCCCATCAGAAGAGCTTTTTAATGAAATCAGTGATCTTCTTTGAGCTGACATCCTTACATTGGTGGTCGAAGTGCCTAGCAGGGAAATTGCCTCACGCCAGGACAACACAGCGATTTCACCAGATAGCATTTTTCTGATTTGGGGGTTATGATATTATTGTCAGTCGGCATTCACTGCTCTGCTAAGGTTGGTGCTTCCTTTCGAGGAGTGAAAGAGTTGGAGCCTAGATGACCAAAAATCAACGCTGCATTTATTAAACATTTACATAATAATCCAGACCACCTAAACGGACTGAACTTTACACCGACTTGCACGCCATGACATCAGACATGAGGAATGCATAAATAATCTTTAGTATAATAAATCTTAGTATAACTAGCTAAGACTGCATATGGATTATATACCACCCTACCCATGCAATAGAGTCAGAAATATGACCAAAAATAGACGTGGCCCCAACATGTAGGAGGTTATGTAATCATTTCAGTGATACTTAACTGCTCCAAAAAGAAAATGCCTTACAAATAACCGGCTTTTTCCCTTTCAAGACAAGGCTACATGCTGTATTGAGGTTTCGTAATGACACTTTGATTCTGCACCTAGAATCTGACAAGAACAGCCTTTGCCACATGTCTTAGTTCTTCTCAGGCTGACCTTGTGACTGAAGCATTGCTCAGTAGAGAAGTCAGCGCTGTTGGCGATCACAGTCTCACTGGGGAGGATGGCGTAAGCCACAACCTGGACGTCTGGTGCCATGTCTGGAGACACTGTCAGCTTAAAGGACACCTCGCCCTCATTCACTGAAACAACATGAACAACAATCATTCACATGTCTCCATAGATCAATACAATGGCCATGCTAATTCAAAGGATAACTTTAAGACAAGTCACTTAGCTCACCCAATTTATCTTCGATTACGATATGTTTAACTCCTTGTATAACAATGGCTCCTCTTGATAAGACCTGGGAAATTTGTAAGAAAATGACAAAGAATGAGTAATGCAACATGCCCCGTCTGCTGTGAGGTTCTGTCATGTGATCAAGTACATAGTGGAATATGTTTATATGGTTCATGTCAAAGTTTTCCGTTTAAGTTTGCAGTTGAAAAAGGAGGAGTTACTCAAAAAAGGCAACTATCCAGAGAAGGATATTTAATAAGATACCAAGTAAAATGTACTACAGCAGAGTACTACAGCATATGGGGGGGGGGGGGGTGTAATGTTGCTGCTGGGTTTTGGCTAGAAAGTATACAATAAAAAAAAAATTAAGGTGCATTGATTTTGATCCTCTTCCCCTAAACAGTCACTTGTGATTCTCCAGTGGAATAAATCACACCAGACTGGATATTTAGCTTGAAGCGCTCAGCTTTTAGTATTTGGATAAAGGTAGTGGAAACACATCTTGAATTTCTTTTGCAGATTTTTTTTACAGCGTTTCCAGTACATTGCTTGCAACTGTAAATAGTGTTTGTCCTAATGTTAGCTGTCAAACTTCACCATTTCTCAACATTGTCAATGCTTAAAATGTTGACATGTAGCACAAAATCTCCTGGGTAGCGATGTAAAGGTTATGTTAAATCTTCCATGTCCGTGTCTCTGGAAGTGGTGACAGGAAAATAGTTCAACCACTCACCAGATACATCACATCCACAAAGCTGTGGGCCTCTCCAACTACGGTGTATTGGATGAAGATGTCTTCCTCTTTGTCACAGGAAAGTGGTTCATCCTTCTTCTTCACGTCCAGGGAGCTGACTCTTTTAGTATCAGGAGAAGAAAGTGTGGCCAAAGACACGGTGTGATCGTTAGACTCATAGTATGGCATTCTGTAAGGAGGGTAGCCCAGTGTCGGTGTGTCGCTAACCTAGAGAGTAGAGACACAAAAAAATAAACACTATAAATGAGATCATGGCAGATGAAGTAGAAGAAAGCTTCAGTTTTTACAGCCCAGGGTTTCCAGCAGCATCATCATCGTTATTATTGCGTCCGAGTGCAAGCTTAGGTCTTCTGCACAACAGTGGTTTCTATGCCCTGATGATTGACAGGCTGAGGTTGTAAGGCAAGGCAACTTTATTTCTACAGCACCTTTCAGCAACAAGACAATTCAATTGCATTCTTTTGCACTTAAGTTAGTTCTTCAAAACGGAGGCATCGAAATTGCCTGCCTGCCCCCCACCCCCCCCCCGGTCTGAAGGCAAACCCCCACTCTACCACCTTAACAAGTTTTCTGCAGGAAACCCTGAAGCCATAACTTATTTTTAGGTATAGACCGATCGTTCCTATATGGCACCTTGGTCAGTTGCAGCATATTGAGAAACCATTTAGTGTCAGATTTGTTATCAACTTCATGATAAATGTTGGGTTACAGATTGTAGTTTCTACTTCTTACTTGTAAGTGGATGTTCCCTTCAAACTCAGCTGTGCTTAATGAGAAAGCGGCGACACCATCACTGTCGGTTGTGAGATTCTGTAACCAACGCGATGACCACCTTTCACCCTCAAACAGGAACACCGGCATGTCAGGAATGGGTGTATCATTGTAATAAACTGCTTTAACCTGTTTGGAAGCACAACGTAGTATCACCGAGAATGCACACTGCTTCAGTTGCACCGTGTATAGAATCACATTGAAGTGAAGACCAAATGCACTTACTTTTCCTTCCACATTAGATCCTTTGTTATAAATCTTGGGAGTGTCAGTGAAAGACAGCTTTCCAACAACATATGAAATCACCGTCGTCTTCTCTTGTGAGAGTGAAATATCTGTACAAGAAGTCTTCATGTTACAACAATGTGTACGCCATATTGTTTCAATACATGACATAGTAATTTTGTTATTATAGGCCTACTAACTCTTTTTAAAATAACAGTACAATATATTTCATGACTTGCCTGTCCCCTCCTCTTCCATATTTGCACTGAGTTGCAGTACATCTTGCAGCGCCTTTTGTGCAGTTTTTGTGAAAGTTGACATTGTGAAGATAAAAGTGGCACAGCCTTTCTTGTCCGTCTAGAAGGCAAAATAAAATAAGATCAAATAAAATGAAAAAGTGAAGGACATTTCAAACTTTCCACGTCATGCCCTTACTTCTTAAACACTTTTAACTGTCAATCTTTATATCTAACTACTATCTCCTCAAATTTGTACATTAGACTGACAAGACAGATGACAATATGTAGTGTTAAATGTGCATGGTGTACATTATGTAGGAGGATATGTAAGGTCTATGCACCTTGCTTCATGAGACTGTCAACATAGCTACTGTACCTGCTTTGTCTCCTCGTAGCAAGGCATCGGGATTTCAGGGATTCCCTCTGGATGTTCAGGGGTGATTACGAGGGGTATACCAACATAGGCATCTAAAGGTCGGCACACCTTAAAGTCAACACTGCCTGGCACAGGCTGGCCGTATGTATACCTAAATAGATGGGGGGGGTCTTAAATAATTTAGATTATTTAAGACTAATGAGCGAAATAGCTTTTACTTACGTTGCACACACTTCAGCTTTGATTTCTTCCTGATTAATACTTACTTCATCAGCTGCATTTAATTTTACGTCAAATTTAGGCAAAACTGGGGACAAAAATGGGATCATTAGCATGTTGCTTCATTAAACATGGATTACAATGGATGGTAAAAAACCAACTTACCGTATTTTTCCACCTTGAAGCTGTGTTGTATTTGATTTAACCCAATCGACACAGTAACTTGGTAGGCTCCTTCACGGGCCTCAGAGTTCAAGGCGTAAGAAAGCTGCAATATCTTACTATTGGATGTTTCATTCAGCCACTGTCCAATCCTGTTGCGGTTAGAATCCTGTTCAGTGAAGTAAAGAAGAACATGTGACTATAGGAAACTAGTGAATACAGGAAGAGCATGTTTCTTCTTCTCCTTCAACAAGATGGCAGATAAACCTGGGCCATGGTTTAGTGTAAAATTGTACGAGTAGGAAAAATATGAAAAATTGAAGCATACACACAAGTGTACTGGCAGGCTAATATCAGTGCCCAGTTACAGATATATATTGGTCTTAGTGTATAAAGGGCATCTGTACAAGCAGTATTTGCTGCAAAAGTATATAAATATTTGTCTTATTTCCCTTTTAAAAAGGAAGTTTTATATAGTATGACAAATCCATCTTAACTTTTGGTCCACTTACTAGTTTTCATTAGCTAGTCTTGGAGTTTGTGCAATGCAGAAAAACTAAAAACTCCCATCTACTGATGAACATTAGAGGCTGTTAATATCTCCAGAAAAGGCTCGTAAATGGCTTGGGTTATGATTTTTGTCAAACACTTAAGGAACGTAACAGATTCTTTAATCAGAAAACTCAGCCTGTAAAAACAAGATTTTTGGTCTCCAAGGTCATGCATGAATTCTTAATCTTTACTGTTATCGTTCATAAATGCCTCGCTCAAGATGTAAAATAGGCCTCCACACAATGTACTGTGCGTTAGTCACATCTGATATCAGAATCAGTGAAACATGCCATAAAGCTTGAGCCTGACAGCTTATACGTCACCATGTTTTTAGGAGATTTACATGCTGAACTTTTAATAGAATAATAAGTCAACTGGAGCATTTTGCTTTAAGGTATTTGTATTAGAAAACTTAAAAATAAAATGATGTAACTTTCAGTTTAATATAACCCAGTATGTTAAAGTGTGGATGTTACTCTTACCTCAATTTCGATTATCTGGTACTGGAAAGAAAGAAAGAAAGATTTGTTAAAGCACAAGCTGCTTTGTATTCCTGTGTTCTGAGTTAAAGACTTGAGCTCTTATATTTATTCTGATTTATAGTTTTTCTGGAGAAAAGATATCCAGTTTTATTGTAATCTTTAGTATAGATTCCACTGTTATCTCCATTAAATGGGATAATGTGTGACAAAATGTTGCAAAATGAGAAACCTGTTGGAATGGATTTATCACTGGGTCAGCAACCTTCAAAGCAGCTTGGTAGGTTTACCTAAAGGGGCTGTGGTTGTACTATTGACCCAGAGCTTCACCAGGAGCTCATATTCTGGTTCAATCCAAAGTAAAACCTGCACCATTATCAAACCGTATCACTGATACTGTCGTTTATGAATGAGACCTAAAGAAAGGAAAGACTGTTCAAACACTCACCAGCTGACTGATAGGTCTTAACTTGGTATCCAGTGTGATGACTCTGAAAAGCACTGAGAGACATGCAGAGAGATACATGAAGCCTTTACAGCTCTTCTACAGCAGTGTTAAACATCCTAACAGGCCAGTGACTGGTCTTCTGTTGACTGAGAAATTACAAAAGGAAGAAAAGGTTATTAAACAAATATTTGTAAGTATACTGTATATGCCAACATGTTTCTGGGCTTCTGTGATTTTTACCTCTACTGCCTGTTAAAAGGACTGTTGATATTCTGGGACACAATCACTTTCTCACTACCTGTCAGAGCCAATAGTTAGTCAGAGCCGACAGATTTCTATCGTTGTGTGGCTTTATTTTTATTTCAATATACAAGATTTGATATTGTGGCAATACATTTCCTATGCAGTGCTGCATGCACTGTAATTTTTAAAGAGGAAACTTGTCTATATGGTACCATATTGTACTACATCACAGATCTTTGATTTGATTTATCTGCAGAACAACAAAGTAGCATAAACAGGACAACATAAGAAGCAAGTTGTGCAGGTGTGGGAAAAAAAACAAAAACATAGAGGCTGGTGGAAGGAATCTCACTTCAATTAGTAATATAAGCAAATACAAAGTAATGTAATCTACATAAGTAACCAAACATACAACCCCATATCAGAAAAAGTTGGGACAGTATGGAAAACACAAATAAAAGAAAGTAGTGATTTCTAAATGTACTTTGACTTGTATTTCATTGCAGACAATACAACAGCACATAATTTAATGTGTTCCTCATGATTTGTATTGTTTTTGTTTCAAAAAAAAGGTCGGGACTGCAGGCAGGCCAGTCAGGTACCCGTATCCTCTTCCTCCGCAGCCAGGACTTTGTAATGTGTGCAGAATGTGGTTTTGCATTATCTTGTTGAAATATGCATGGACGTCCCTGGAAAAGATGTCTTGATGGTTTTCTGATTTGGGGTTGTAGAATCAAAAAATCAAGTAAAAACCCATCAGCTCAAAATTACCTGTTTGTCCTGGGAGGTAGATTGGTTTATCTGTTTGGATGAATGTCATTGGTTGATAGAACTTGATCTTAACTTTTCGGACTTCTTTAGAGTAGAATGTGTCGCCTCGTACCTCAACCACAAAGTTCTGCACCTCTTCATCCTGCACTAAAGGAACCTGTGACAAAGATATTTGTATAGACACCAAGAGAGTCATTATCTCTCATTAAATTGATTTGAATATTTAACTTGATCTGTTGTAATTTTAATGGTTAAAAATCACATTTAACAGTTTACACTATTATTTTATATTGTGCGCTTTCCTTTACAAATCTGTGTCTGTATGCGTTATGAAATACCATGACTCAACACATTTTATGGAAATGGGCACATGAATTAAATCAGGAAAGCAGCTGACCTTAAATTCAGTGCAGGTATGAAATTCTTTACTGGACGTCTTCTTCAGAAGGGTTGTATTTGCCTCTTGGGACATCAGAGTGACGCTCATTTCCAGAGTCTCGTTGGGCTGCAGGAGACTCGCACAGAATTTGGTCTCAGCTCCAGATTCAAGAACTGCAGGAATGGCTACCATGTACTGCCTACAGACACAGACACGCATACAGTACATATCTCACTGGATCTGACATGGAAATAACCCCAACCCAGAAGATTATGCAGCATTAAATCCTTATGATCAGTTCATTCAACCACAGGCTATTATTGTTTTTTAACTGTAGAGGTAACTTACGGTCCTGCCACCGCTTGGCCCACGCACATCCAGCTCAAGAAGACACACAGCTTCCATGTCCACATCTGAATCTCGGGACGACCCATGACTGAATGAGATGATTCTGAGTCAGCATCTATTTAATAGTCTCTGATAGAGAATCCCACCCCCACAAACCCACCCCTACACCCCCTCTATTTGATTTTAAGGTAACCCATTCAATCATTTATAGACTTCATGTTGTGGTGTGTAGGGCTAACTGCAATTTACGGTTTAATTAGGCAATGTTTAAAGTCCAGAAAGTTTGTCATTCCAACTATTATAAAAAAAAAAACTGAATCTGTAAGCGGTATTTTTACATCATTCCGATCGGTCGATCGATCAATAGATAGAGCTCTTGTGCAAGAACTGCATGATTTACGCGCAGTCTATGTGGTGTTATAGGAATGAAATATAAATTTAAAATACACGGAGGGCCAATTCGGGGCGGATTTTGACTTTCACAATCCCGTAGGCAACAATTGCGTCCATCCCTTGAGTGTGTGATTCCGATTTCGCCAGTGTCATTCACTTTCCCTTTTAGCTTCTGTTCTCCGTTTAATGTCCTTCTTTTCTGCGATGGCCCTGCCCCAGTAGTCTATCCGCCGTTTTTCAGTTGATCCACCGTTGTGCTTAATGTAGCCTATCGCGGACCGAAGGGTTAACTAAAAGGCCTAACACTGCAGGCTAACTTGGGGAAATTGGAATAAAAGTATGCTATAGGATACAACATTTTGAAACCCTGCCCTCAGATACCTAAGGCGTCGTGGACGACTACGCGGCACCTTTTAATCATATTTTAATCATTTAATAACCATAAGATCGATCATCTTACCGTTTTTTGCAGTTAGCAGCTAACAAGCTAACGCTAACGAGCGTCTCTTTGCTGTCCTTCTAGCCTTCACGGGAGGTTTTGTATCCAGCCTGGAACTTGTGCTTTTTTTCGGGGTGGTTGAGCAATAAATCCAAACCAATCCAAGATCGATAAAACTTTATGTCCGTAATTTATGATTTTTGGCCGTTCATCTGCCCCGATCAGCAATTGCTTCCGTGGTCCGGTTTCCCAGATAAACTGGGCCTTTGTTAACAGGCTCGTTCGAGATGAGCTGCGCTGTCTATACTGTCTATGGCTGCGCCTCGCCTATAAAGTGGACGAGAGCAGGCGGCAGGAACAGGAACACCGGCATGCCAGGAATGGGTGTATTATTGTAATAAACTGCTTTAACCTGTTTGGAAGCACAACGTAGTATCACCGAGAATGCACACTGCTTCAGTTGCACCTTGTATAGAATCACATTGAAGTGAAGACCAAATGCAAATGTTGTTTCCGGTTGCTAAGAGAACGCAAACAAAAGCCACCCACCAGCAAACGGAGAAAGGTTTTAGTGGGACATATCAAGTTACGTCCTCGTAATTGTGGACGTAACTTGATATGTCCCACTAAAACCTAACAAGAGCAAATTAAGCATAGCATACGATGCCTAGACGACGCTGAAGTTGGCTTTCGATTTGCAGCTTCTGATTCGGCGGTTAACTGAGATTTTCGTCAGATTTTGAGAGCCGTTAGTCATGCTCATCCTGCTCATCCTGCTCGCCATTTCCGTATTACCACTCCACCAATGAGATTGGTCATTGAGTCCGACTGCCCGCCCTCCGACCCAGCAAGTCAGGTCGGCCAAAATGAAGGGTGACGGCCCCTCCGACGGACGACGGCACGGAACACACCGAACAGACTCGAGTCATTGACCTTGCCAGACTGTCCGACAGCCGATTATCGGGTTGGTGTGTCAGGGCCTTTACATTGCTGAGTGACTGATCCTCCATTTTTTTAACCTCTGACTGTATTGAAAGCGCGTTAGTCATTAAGGTAAATTATTAATTATGTCTAAAACACAGTTTAAGATTTGTGAAAGCTTTATTGTCCTCATGAGAATGCAGTAAAGTGAATTTAAGTTTTTTATTTTTCAAATGTAGACCACAGTAGACCAGGTCCAGATCCAAAACCACTACACCTAGACTTGTCAAATCTGGACTAAATTATTCCAGAGAGGCTAAAGATTCTTAAAAACACAGTTTCAAATTTGTGAAAACTGTATTCTATTTGTGAAAATGCAATAAAGTGGGATTTCCCTGTTCTTTTTCATATGTAGACCACATAAGACCATGTCCAGATCCAAACCACTATACTTAGACTTGTCAAATCTGGACCAAATTATCACAGAGAGGCTAAAGATTCTTAAATATACCTGTAGTGGTATACATAGATATAGTGGTTTTAGATCTGGACCTGGTCTTATGTGGTCTACATATGAAAAAGATATATAAACGCATAGTTTTTCTTTACAGACTTAAGCTAGATTGAATGATGAAATAATTGATATGTGTATTTTTAATGACCCCACTTTGTATTTTTTTCCTCTTTTGGTAATCCATGTGGATTTGGTTATTTTCAGTCACGATAGAGCCAATAGTACAACCTTAACCATGATATAGCTAACTGAAAGAACACAAGAAACTGTATTGTTAGTTTTTGTATCACTGTTAGTCTTTGTTCATTCATTTAACATTAGTCTGAAAATTATTAATTCATATCAGTCTGTATAAAACGTTGTAACGTTAAGTAGAATTTCACCATTATAATAAATAGATCATATATTATATTAACAGATCAAGACATTTTCACTTTCTTTTCTTTCAGGTGGGGCTGAAGGGCTCGACCCTGCTTCACAGGCGTATGAACTATATCCTATTTAGGTTTTGTGTTAAATATTGTGCAGTTTGTTATGAATTACTCATTGTTTTGACAAGGTTAATTAAAGCCATTTAACAAACTGCAAGTGTCAGCTCCGGTAAATGTAATTGTACAGGATTTTATTTAAGGTTACTGAACATGAAAAAACTATTTGCCTTGATTAGGGTTTTAGTTTGTTACAAATATGAACATTGCTTTAATAATATGTATCGTATTGCTCTGAAAAACTACAATGATTTAAGAAACATCAGAGATACTTATGTAAGCAGAGAAAACAGCAGTCTGTTCTCTCTTTTATCACTTGGATTATGCAGGTGATGGTGCAGAACAGAGGTGTAGTCCTTGTAGATTTCTGGTACTTTGAGGACAGACATATCCAGCAACTCTCCACTGATGCCTTTGTATGGTTATAGTCTGCTTTTTATTATGCTAAAAGACCCTTTTTCATGGCAGACATTTTGACATGTTATGGTAGGAAAGCAGGTGTAACCTGAATTTATTGGAATTTATTACTGTACTGTATATAATACTTATATTTTTTAATTACATATATATATAATCTTTCTTTATTATATATATAATATATATAATCTTTCTTTACTTTCTTCATTTTACTAAACTTTTTAATTTTTAATATATATATATATATATATATATATTTTTATTCTTTTTTATCTTTATTTACATTATATATTTACATTACACTTGTGGGTCGGAGAGAAACATATTTTCAATTGCTCCATGTCTGGCACATTTTGCAGAATTGACAATCAAGTTGACTGGACTTGACTGTGTGCTTGCTGCTATGACAATTTCAAATATTTGCTGTGAAAAAGGATCCACGCCACGGACCTTATTTTGAAACTTGAACTTGTATTTGTGTTTCTTTGTAACACTGCAGTATTAACAAAAGGCCATTATCGGAGAGTAAGGCTGATTGTTGAAGGGCATAAAATAGTGGTAATAAAATACTATAGCAGACAGAACAATGATGGCTGATGAAACACTCAAGAAACAACTTTTACTAATTATTCAACAGATCAACAGTACACCACCAATTGTTGATGATTTGAGGCAGCTATAAGTCAAGTTTCATGTGTGATCAATACATTGTCCAAGAGACAGCCTAATGTGCATTAACCTAAGTCTGTTTATGTGAGATACCATGGGTGACCTTTACCCTTTAACTTTTACTGAATGCAAACTCTGTAAACCACAGAAACACAGTAGCATACATCTGTAAATCTTTGAAGAACCTTTCCTCAACTTAAACATCTGCATTCAAATAATTCAATGTCTCTCTATGTTTTCCTGTTTGGAGTGAAGAGGGTGATGACGAGAAAACAAGAAAGCTGCACCACTTACAGGAAATCACACTCAATCAACAGGAAATTGAGTAAGAAAAAATCATAGAAGGTAAAAAAATGAATTGTAAAGATTAGAATTTGATTTAACTTCAAATTGAATGACGTAAGGGAGAGCAAAACTCAGAACTAATTGGAGAGAGTGTAAAGCAAAACCACAACCAGATTTTGTCACCATGTAGGAGTGTAGGCTCTCTCATGAACATATCCACATATCACACTGAACATGGACAGGCAGGGGCACAGCTGAGATTCTGTCACATTTAGCCTGACCTGGCTCTACA
This sequence comes from Gymnocephalus cernua, assembly GCA_023631565.1. NCBI lineage: Eukaryota > Metazoa > Chordata > Actinopteri > Perciformes > Percidae > Gymnocephalus > Gymnocephalus cernua. Next base: position 31,832,519 of record CM042430.1, read on the forward strand.
AACATCTTCAGCTAGGACACCAGGGTCTGTGCACTAGAGCCCTCTAGTGGTTGTGTGTCGTCCTGGGTGGAATTCACAGATATTTTGTCATCAAGCACGTAAAATACTATTGTCTACAAAGTAAAGTTTTGATAACAATTTCAGGTACTTTGACTCACTTGTTGGCTGCCTGCTGTTTGAGTCTGCTGTGTGAGGGTTAACCTTGCTGTTTTGATCCTGTTGTCTATGAGAGTCTATGATGAGCTTGCAGATGTCCTGTTTGCTAATTTGATCACTGAAGGCCACTCTGTCCAGTTAGAGATACCGCAGGTACGTGCCATCACAGCAGTGGTTGCCCTCTTCATTCTCAAACATTGATGTCTATAAAATAACCATAATTACATTAATAATGTTGAAATCCATCACAAGAAGTGCAAGCTCAGCCATGTATCTGCACTAATATAATGTAATAAATAGCATCCCTTATTGAACTCTTACATGCCAGTTGTTTCCTGAATAATACCGCAGCTGGTATTGAAAATCTTATGTATTGTTGTTCAAATATAAGGTCTAATTACTTGACTTGTTGCAAAAACTTAATGTTGGCAATATAAAGCACAATGAAAAACAAAATTAATATAAATCACATTTTTCCTTGTTTTCTCAGCTGCGAAACAACTTTTCATTTAGACTTTAACTCAAAGATAATTTCCTCTTTTTCCTCATGAGGTGAAGGCCAAATGATTCCTAGTAATTAAACATTTGGTGACCTGCTGATCCCAGGTTCCCCTGGTTTTATGCTTAGTTTGGACCGGTCCATGTTCCAGTTTTGAGCGAGTCAATTAATCCAAACAACCTATTTCATGGAGCAGACCCGTGATATACAGTAGCATCAATTTATCCAGCAACCATTATCATTCCAATGAAGTTGTAATTCTGGTCACCTGGAAGTCTAATTTCAGTCAAAACTGAGCTAACAGTAGAGTGAATATTGCATTTTTCAGGTGACCCAAATTTACGCTAACGTTGCCTGCGTCTGCTTGTGAATTGTGTGGTGGAAAATACCCAGGGTGCAGCAGGTGTAGATTAATTAACTGTTTTAGAATAATTGAAGATGAAACAAGTAACAAGAAATAGTAGACTGAAACCAATGTAGGTTTTTGTAATTTATTGAAGTACATATATTCTGCGCAGAATAGGAGAACTCGTTCACAAGATGCACGCAGCAACATGTGGAAGAGTCTTCCTATTCTGCGCAGAATATATGTACTTCAATAAATTACAAAAACCTACATTGGTTTCAGTCTACTATTTCTTGTTACTTGTTTCATCTTCAATTATTCTAAAACAGTTAATTAATCTACACCTGCTGCACCCTGGGTATTTTCCACCACAATTTTGGCGCTGCGAGCAGGGTCAGTGTCGTTAAAGTCATAAAAGGGAGTAGTTATGCTGACTGGTGGTCTGTCAAACTTCTCTAAACATAAACAAAGCGATAATCAGACATACAGTGATAAAAAAGAAACTGGTTACACATCTGATGACTTCACACAGACGCGGCTGGTGCCACTGAATTCTCCATGGTCTCTGTTGCTCCATGCTGTGATGGAGGGAGAGTCTGCTCCCTGTGGGATGTGCAAATGTTTGGCTATTAGAGATGTTATCTGGCCGTTCTGTCAAACGGTTTGTTCCCATGTAGTCGTCTCGGGAGGGGTTGCTGAAAAGTGCACAGAGTCCGTCTGTCAGGCACGTTTTTCAGTCCTCCGGCGTAGGTGACACCTGGCTTAGGGCACTTGTAGCAGGCTTTGGCTCGCCTGAGACCTTCCCTGGATCCGGGACTCTCCGGCAATGCGATGCGTGAACCCAAGTTGCCCTCTCAGCGACTTTTACGGCGGTGTGGGTGATGAGAAGAAACCTGGAATGGGCCTTTCCACCGTTTGGATTGCCAGTTCTTTCTCCGAGATCTTTGATGCCAACAAAAGTCCCCGGGCTCCTCTGCTGCTCTGGGCAGACCTGCGGAAAACTGGACTCTGATGGCAGAAAGAGCATAGGAGAGTTGCATACATTCTATCCTATCACTTCACACAGAGCGGTGGATGGAGGGGGTGCCTTTGGGGCCTCTGTCTCTACCTGTGTCAAAAAAAAAATTTAACACCCTAAAAGGTGAACTCCTATTTTAAAAGCTATATTTTGGAAGCTATTATTAGCCTATTTTTAAATGCTATTATGTCCCTACTAATTATTATTACGCCCGTTATATTATTATATGTTACCATATCCCTACTCATTAAGGCATGACAAAGCACATGACTTAATATGCAGCAAATATAATAATCCGTGTCATTAGTTTAGTAATTAACACTGACTTGTGGTAATACAGCAAAACCCTGTATAGGAGCAAGAGAAAAAGTCCAATAAACATTTGTTTAGAGGGAAAAATCACCAACAAAGTGTTTTACTTTGATTAGCACTTAGTAATGCAATGTAGACAGTTTGTAATTTAGTCGCTTAAAAATACAAAATGAAGACTATAATGCAAGTGTCAAAAACAATTGACTAGGGCAAAATCTGAAATGAACTGAGCGTAGCTTTAAACCCGATATAAATCCAATACCGCGTTGTAATCTAGTCAAAACAAAACAGTGTGAATTAACAAAAGATATGTTTATTTCAAGGCAGTATTGTCAAGCAATACAAAGTAATGATAATCAAAATTTGTGAACTAAAATTTTTATGAACTAAAGTCAAGTGGGTTATCGAAAACACGGGCACTTTAATTAACAATCTATCAATAGAAGTGTTACCTGACCAGGGACAGGAATCACATAATATAATGTATGCATCAGGCATTTTGCTCAAGAAATGCTTTGTCCCTAACTGTGCTAAACTAGAAACCTTATTTACTCAGTCAACGCTACAAACTTAATTATAGGCATTTTATTTGGCCTTTAAGCAGGGAAGGCTACTATGCAAGTAGTGATGTTATTTAAAGCTACAGCTTGAAACTTTGATAAAAACCTGTCTCAATATTTGCTTATATCAATCAGATTATCTGTGGAAACAAATTAGGGAAACAACCAAATTGCACACTAAAATAAGTTTCTGAAAGAATTTTAGGTGAGAAATACGCAATGAACTAACAGAATATTGATCATTTTATTCAATTTGGCATTCAGGTTTACTGCAGTTCATGGGCAGTCATTTGACACTATGCAGAGATTCCTCGGTTCTGATTTGTAACTAGTTCTTGGAAAACCTAGGAAAAACAGAGGAACATTATCTTTTCACTGACTGTCTGTGTAATGTGCTCCTGTTTTTAGGCTAAACAAATTACCTACTGAACTTTAACTGTTACTAAAATTTACTGAAAAATCTACTTAAAAATCCAAACGATGTGAACACTTTATACATCTTACTTATGAAGCTACTATTATCCCTCCTGTTTGAGGCATGTAAAACACATGACTCAAACACTCAGTATACATAAATAATGTTTTAGTGGTTTCTCCATTAACACTGTCCTGTCTTATACAGAAATACCTGTATAAAAGCAACACAACTTAAAACACCAATCACCAAAAGAAAACGTTTTCAACATCATGTTAATAGTTTAAACAATTTTATCATATAGTAACTAAAATGCAACCAAAATCTATAGTGCAGTTCTGCTGAAATCCCACTAGAGTACAATATTAAATGCTGATAGAATCGAATCACTATAAACCTCAATCAGTTTCAATATGGTCTTAACCAAGAAACTCAGATATACCCAGCAAACTATGTTTATCATGTTTGCCAACATGTTCATAAACTAATAGCGTCAGTCTTGTGTTGGCAGCTTAGTTGCTACCCCCAAGTGGTCAGAAAAAGATGAATACATGCAGGTTTAACACAAATATACACAAGCAGACATTGAACTACACAATCCTTAAAAATGTGACTGAGAACGTCTTCAAGCTGCAACTGAAGAAAAATAAGTCACTTTAGGATTAACAGTCTTCTCAAAATACTTCTGTATTGTATCTGTAGGTTAAGATAAATGGACTAAGACTTTTCATCATTCTGTAAAATAATCTGTTACCTGCAACACAAGGGTCATTTGTCTCAGTCTGTTCACCTGAGTTGGTGAGGGTTTACATACATATTATAAAAACTATATATTTGCTAAACTTTGATTTCCAACTGCTTTAGGAGATGGGATTTGTAGATTCTCCAAGAGTCTGAGAGACTTTAGATGTTATCTAAAGAACACTTTTTGCTTTTGTGACGCATTTCCACATTAAGCAGCACAACTTCTGGTCTTTGGATAAAACACACAATAAATACACAGCAGAAAGATTAAACAGTGGAAAAAGTTCAACAAAAGACCAGTTTCAAGCGAGACATTAATGTCACATTATTTTATTGTCCATTATGCATTTCACTTCAGACACAGTAGTTACACCGCTGTAAGAGGTTGTGGCAGAATACCAACAAGGAAATACCAACAGACATGGTGTTAAGTACATAATATGCATCTTCTGGACGACTCGAGGACTGATCACACGCTCTTCAAGCTGCAAAAGAAATAATGAAAAATAAAAATTCATTGTGAAGTCTTACGGCTGTTCATACCAAACATTTGCAACATTCTGACACCTGACAGTTTACACCAATGCTACTATACGAGACAGTGTATCCTCTTCATAGCAACGGCTCTCTGTAGACCTACTTCCATTTTAACTTCCAGCTTTTTTGTAGCTGGATATAATTTGTAGAATATACATGAGGATAGTTAATAATTTCCAGTACTGATGAAATGGCAAAAAAAGGGTCAGAATTTGGAGCAGGTCAGGTCTATTATTTGACAGAGCATCTGGAGAATGGCATTAAATGGGGGAGATAGAAGTGATGACATGCAGCAAATAGGCAACCGGTTGGATTCGAACGCTGCCAAGGACTCTGCCTACATGGGACGCACGCTCTACCGGCTGAGCTAGAGGACGCCCCACATAACATAACAGACAAGAGATCTCTCCTCTTTTGTCCATTTCTCCTGTCTAGTCAGCAGGTCCATCGTTTAGGGGAGTTGGTGTCACCTCTAATCAGCCAAACATTAACTATCGAGGCAGCATGTCACCAGGGGAACGGTGATGATAACACTGCTTCTTGGAAACAGGTGAGCTACAGCCCATAGATATACAGTGTATGTTTCCTTAGTAACAATATTCTCTTGATAAGGGAAAAGAGGGCAGATGTTCAAACAGGTGACGTTACGTTCTAAAACCAGCCAATGGCGACTTGACAAGCTGAGTCGCAGGTGACACCATCAGACTGCTGCAACGTTCTAAAATGTTTTTTTCTCGTTGCAAATCTTTGGTCTGAGCTTTACAGTCTACACTAGTTGTATGCTTCATTTGGTTTTAGGTTTAGGAACTTTTACAATCTTTTAAACAATCTTTTACATTTACATTCGTCATAGTGCTTGTGTATGTTATTATAATAGTTTGTTACCTGCAACACAAGGGTAGATGTATTCTGTATCAGACTGGTCACCTTAAGGGGAAAAAGCAGAAAATTAGTCAAACTTGCATCATGTGTTCAATAGCCTATCATATTAACATACTACTATAAATTACTATTGTGATAACTGTTCAGGTTGTTGTACAGCTACCACGGAGCAGTGTGTGCTGTGACTTCTGTGAATGAGGTTTAGAGAGGACTGATTTACTTGGCTGGTAGTAGTCGTAGATCTTGACCACGGCTGGCTTCAGGTTCTGCACTTGGTGCTCCTGTATGAGCTTTAGACTGTGGTTGATGCCTATGTCCTTCTGTAACTGTTGGAAGAAAAACAGACGACATGATCAGTAAAAAAAATCTGGAGAGAATCATCTCTCGTTTGTCACTTTAAATCCCGAGTCTCACCTCCCGTATGTACACCAGAACATGATCCTCCTTTTGTTCAACACGATCCACCAGCAGGGCACCTTTGAGCTGAGGAGACATTAATCAGCTGTTATCATGACAACAACAACTGACACAAATGCTACTCAGTTTAAAGTTACTGTAATCACTCACCATGTTCAAAGACTCTGGGTCTGGGACAAATCCAGAGAGCATTCTGATATCCAGGATAACCATGTTTGTGGTGGACTCCTTTCCACTATATCTGTAATGCAAGTACCATAAAAATATGATGTCAATCTGGTGCTTTGGAAGGGCTCCATTTACCGTTTGTCTGGCTGAGTTTTAGCTACCAAGTTGTAAACATTCCTCCTCTGTCCATCCACCAACAGTTACATAGTTCAAGCTGGTAGATGCAGAGGATTGTTTGCCAAAAACTTCAGTATTCGTCTATGTCGTGGATCTGCTTGTTGATTACTTACAGGGATGTTAGGTTCAGACTGAGTTTGGGATTTTTGCTGGTGCAGTCGGCCTCTGGTTTGACCTCAACACTGAGAGTGGTAACATCAGCAGGAGTTGGGATGTTATAGACAAGAGAAATCTAAACAAGGAAAGTAATTAATATTCATAAGTTAAGAATCTCAAGAATTCTTTGCTCAAGTTGGTTCAAATGCACAGTATGAAGCATCAGGATTGGTGGTTTATGTACATCAAACCACTGACCTGCATTGCAGCACATGCAGTGCCCTTCACCTCCAGGCTGTACTTTCCTGTCACGTCCTGCAGCTGCTTCTCCTGGTAGAGCAGTTTGTTGTTCTGATTCACATCAAACATCAGCTGGCCACTGGGAGACTGGACCGTCACTGTGCTTGACCCCTCTGGACTGAACACCAGAGTGGAGTAGAGAGCCAGAGCCTGAAGAGCCACCACGGTGTCCTACAACACACACAAAAGAAAATACCTAATACTTATGGGCTTAAATTCATACAAATGGAAATGTTCTTTTGTTTACACCTATAGCAGCTTTCATATGTAGGAGTTCACTTTTATCATTTTCAGGTCTCTCCAATTGTTGATTTTCATACAGAAATCAATTAAGAAAATGACCATTTAAAACATAATAGTATGCACATTTTATTTGTAGTTAATGGACTAAAACACTGCTATTGTTCTCAGTATGGTTTAATTGACACTAAACTGTATTGGGTAATGGCGCTGTCCTGTGAGAACTATGCACGTCTAAATAATGGGAGTTTCAGCTTTAAAATAATTTGAAAGACAAACTGAAGGCCTTAGTATTTTTTATACGTGGATAAAATGCTCCTTTACTTCATAAACTAAATACAACATTTAAAGAAACATTAAATTGAAGCAGAAAAATGCATTGTCACAAAATTAGGGCTGTTTTTCATGTGCCATGCTGTTGTTTTTGGGATAACGGGCTGTCAGACAAATGGGCTTAAGGTCACAGCTAAGCCATACATTTTTAAATAACTTTGTTCATCTCATTTGTCCCAGAAGAGATTACTGTACGTTTGACTCAAAGTCCAGCTTAACCCTGTTTGGGCTGTACCTGTGTGGAGGAGAATCCTCCATAATAGTTCTGTTGGCTAGTCAGCCATCTAACGATGCGGCTGGCGTAGCCCAGGTCTTCAGCAGTCGGAGGGGCACTGAGTTTAGCCAGCAGCACATAGGAGCTGATCTCCACAGACAGAGAGGCTGACGTTTCTGTTGCTGTCTGAGACCAGTGGAGGAAACCTCCTAAAAAACAGCCATCCACAAAGAGACAAACAGGCACAGGGTAAGCTTCGTCACAGTAATGAAGCCAGAATGATTTCCTGTAGGAGGACGACTCACCTTCTTGTAATGCAACAGTGTCTAGGTGCTTCAGTAGGTGAGTACGGGTCTCCATGTCTCCTGCCAGGGTGAAGACGTACGCCAGCAGAGCTGTGGTGTAGGTGTTGCTGAGGTCACTGATGGACTCCTTGAGGCAAGACAAGCTCTGCTTCACAGGATCCTAGAACAGATTAAAAGAATACATCGTCTTTTGCCGCTGTGTTTCAGTTCCCGGAGTCAGAACTAAACAGGGGGAAGCAGCGTTCACTTTTAATGCTCCACAAATCTTGAACAAACTCCCAGAAAACTGCAGGTCTGCCGCAACTCTGTTCTTTTAAAGCAAGGCTGATGACCTCTTTTTGATGCTGCCTCTCTTTAAATAATTGTTCACTTCTTATAGTGCACTGTAACCTCTATTGTCGTATTTTATGTTTATATTTTTAATTGTTACTGAAGTGATTTCTACTACTTAAGTGGCATCAAGTGGTGAGGTTGCAGCAACCAACTGAATATGCCTCCACTAATCAAACAAACACACCAATTCTGTTTCAGGTGATTATACATTAAAACATGTCTGCCAATAGACTGCCCCCCCCCCCCCCCCCTCCCCCCGACATCCTACACACTGGTCCTTTAAAACAGTAAAAAAATATAAAATAAAAAAACTACAGTTCAGAATCTTTGGTGCTATGCCATACATATTTAAATTCAAATTAATGCTACAATGCATCTTACGTACATATACATTCATATTACAAATAATCAACTCACATCTATGGAAGTCTTCATTTCCAAGAAGGCAGCAGTGATGTAGGCACTGAGAGTAACTTCATCAGACACACCACCCTGTAAAGAGGAAGCAGAAGTAATTAGAGATCTAGTCTGACTCACTGGATGGAGAATGTAGGCCTGTCATTGGCCGCGTATTTCAAACAGTATTCTTCTCCCCTTTCGCCATCTCCACTATCAATTTCAGCCAGTCTATTCCCCCTGTAGCCAGTGCATTGCACAAAATTCTGGGCCTGGTAAAAAGCCACTCTATGGCCCCTCACCGCATCCACAGCTGTTCATTCTAACATATTGTACTCAGTCCCTTTCCCTTCGGTTAGTTTTAGGATTCCCTGGTTGGTATAATGGAGTCCTAATAGATTTAACCGACCACCTCCACCATAATCTCAGCTCATAACCTCACACAAGACGACTGATCAGATTGTTACTATGTAGGTATAAGACTCGGTTCAAAGACAAGTCACTTTTGGATGGAAATCCTTTCAACCCAGAGTGGTTGAGTGAGGTCGCACAATCCCGCCTATTCTTACTTTTAAGAATAGGCTGGATGCATTTGGCCTGTCAACAGGTGTAATGTATAATTATAAAGCTTGCCAGTAACTTTTGTAATTCATTTTATGTCATTTATTTATGAATTGTTATAAAACTTCAATTGTGACTATGTCTTTTATAGAATGTTGGAATGTGTATGTATATGTATATATATATGTTTGTTTTTTGTTTTTCTTTTTAGAGTCTGGGATAGAGGATTGTATATCCTGTACCAGAAATCATTTCAATAAATTTCAATACATAGGGGGCTTTAGAGTTTAGATGTGACACTTTTGGAATCTAATACACTTGTAAAAAGAAACCTTTAATAAAATGAAAGGAGAGATGTAAATGTATTTAGTATATTAGTAAACATGTACAATTTGTATAATACAAATATATTACACATAAATATTTGTATATAGGCCTACGTATATACAGACATAGATCAGTGTACCTCCAACACTCAGGGGCCCGACTCAAGTAGACTTAAGTCTTCTTAAACGTTTGTGGAACAGGACATTGCCACTATTTCTTGCTATTAAATGCTTGTCAGTTGGAAATTGTAAATACATTTGTGAGTCCCACATGGCTCTCGCATGCTCATGCATGAGTCACAATTATGGCATTTGTTTTGATAAGTGAAACCTGTTGAAATTCATCTAAGAGGGAATTATCTCATATTGCAAATTGTTGCTTTTATGTTGCAAATTTCGTGAAGTGGGCCCCAGGCTGGCATTTCTTACTACTGAGACATAATTGAAAGTCCTGATGGTGCATTTCCATTTAACTACTGCTACAGCAAAAGTGTCATTTAGTAAAATTAACATACTGACCTTCTTTAGTTTCAGTTATCATCAGTCATTGTTATACAAACTCTAGTAAAGAGGGACTTTAATTACCTTCATTATGTTGTGGAAGAGCTTTCCTGACTGTTCAAAACAGCCATTTTTTCGTTGTTTACTTTTCAGCCAAGTCACGGATGCTTCAATGTTCGCTGGGTCAATGTAGATGAAAGACCGTGCTTTGGAAAACGATCTCAACACAAATGCAGTCAGCCTGAGGATATTAAAACAAAGTTAGACAGAAAAAAGACAAGAGGAAGCACTTATGATCCGTTTAATGGCTCACGATAATCATCTACTCTGTTGTAAGTATAAAAGGTAATCTGTGTGTCATGGTAAATGTTGCACAATACGTAAATATATAATGAATTATTCTTTGTGGATGATTGACCATTAATGTTCTCACCAAGTGTTCCCTGGTCCTGCTCCAAATGTGCTGTAAGCACCGTCCTCATCTTTGTAGTTCAGCTGTCTCTGGTAGCCTGTATAACAATAGAAACACACTTATTAGGGCATTTACAGATTTGATTTCCGATAAGTTCATGATTTAGGGTACATTTGTTTATAACATCTCTAAGTGTGAATGTACAGATGTAAAGAAAAGATAAATTGTATGTCTTTAGTGGACAGATGACAGTAAAAAGATGACAGGAAATTAGGAAGAGAAAGAGGGAATAACGTGCAACAAGGTCGCCATGGCGGCCTAGAAGTTATGGTGGGGTGGGGGCCTGTTGTCAGCACCCTAACCCAGAGGCCAGCAGGGTGCCCCTGATCTGTAGTCTCTAATATGAATGACGAGCACTGTCAAGCGATTATGCATGCTGCTTATTATATTTTGTGCAACCAGCACCAGAATGTAGCAGACGGTAGATTTGGCATACGTGTTCTTTTAACTACCAAAGTAAACGGAGACTCACCACTGGTCAGGAAGTTGGTAGCCTTTTCCCTGATGGCTGGGGTCAGCTGCTGTGTGTTTCTCAGGTACTCGAGGATGTAGATGTTTGGGGCAAGGAGCGCCATGTTCTGCTCACCACATCCATACGGCATCTGCAGCAGCCCATCCAGGTTCTCCAGAGCCCGGCCCAGAATGTCACCTGCCCAAAAACACGGAATCACTGAGACCAAACACGTAACTGACCTGACCTTTACTTTCTACTGGGGATTGAAAGACAAACTGTATGTTCTTATGCTGTTATACCACCTTTTGTTAATCCCAAGAGAAACTAATTTAATATGTTGAAGGTATAAATGCACTTTGTATTTTAACTTTACTTTGTTCAATTGATTCATTTTCATTCTAACCACAGATTTGTATTTTTGATGGAAGCCTGTTCCCTTCCTAGAATCTTCTTGGTTAAAGCAACTCTCAATTAAAATGACTTTTCTATTAATTTACCAAGGACTGATACTGAAGCACGGGCAGATCCAGCAATCATGTTCTCAGGGAGTTGTATGTCCACTTCCTCTGTCAAAGCTTCCCCTGTGAACAGAGAGAGAGAACAAACACTCAGTACTAGACCAAAGATGTTTTAGATTAAATGGACAGTTAGTGGATTATGTATTGAAACAGGTCAGACTGAGTTAAGAAAGATAAAAATCACAAAAATGGAGGGTTCTTTCACTTTGGTTGATAAAATGTATTTTTGATCAAATTTATTGACAGTAACTCTGACACACCTGCGCTAATCACACTGAAACCAAGTGCTCTGCAAGTATTGAAGCTCTCCATGACATATTTTTAACATGCAATCTACTCGACTTCTAACTTCCAGTATTTGTCTTTTCACATGTTTGATGGGCCATGCCTGGTGTAAACGTACTGACCTTTTGGGCAGAGCAGCCAGTTGTAGGTCTTTGTCATCTCAGTTCCCTCAGCCTGAGAGGGAAAGAAATGATGTGAGTTACAGAGTTTCCATTTGGTTAATGGATAAACATTTTCTTTGTCATCTTGTTTTTAAAGTACCAACCTTTACTATGAGAGGTCGTGTGACCACGTCAATTCGTCCCCTTTCAGGCACGCTCACAACCTCATTGTCACATGAAATTTGGGATGTCACGGCCTCAGCACTCACCGACACATTTACAACTCCTAAAAAGAACAGTGTGAAGCTTGATTCAGAACAACAACATTTAGTCACTAATGTGGATCTCACTGATTACACAGAGCTCAAAAAGGGCTTCCCCACCTCGGCAGCCTGGCGGATAAAAACTTGACTCTCACCTAAGGCTGAGGGGGCCATGGTCCAGCTGAAGGTCTTACGCTCACTGCCGCACAGACAGGATGTGTACTGGTCACCAGAGAGGGGGGTGAGGGTGTAATCTAAGGAGGGGGTTGGAGTCACCCTGACCTGTTCAAGAGAGAGAATATATTTTAAAACTGGAGATTTATGACAAATGTAAAAAACTGCTCAAACTCAAAGGAAAAGGCTGCAGCATTTAACCTTTCCCCGGTGCATCTTGCAAATGTTTTTTTTCCAAATAAAAGGAGACATCTAATTATCAAGCAGTTTGAAGACTGACTTAATTAAGAAAATGAGGATTTTTCCAAATATTTAATAGAACCTTGGTGAGTGAGTTGACAGGACCGGCTAGAGAGGTGGGTGAAGTTAAACAGTCAATTACAGGTTTCAACAATGTTTTAAAAAGGTGCCTTTGATTCCACAATGAAAAGGGAGTGGGTAAAGTCATTATCTATTACAATCATAATTGTATTTATATAGCACTTTTAAAGCATTAAGCCCAAAGTTCTTTCCAGATTAAAAGATTTACAAGATTTGAATTCGGAATCAGAAACCCATGTAAGTCCCTCTAAGATGCACATAAAACCATTAAAAGTAGCAAAAAGAGGAAATATGCAATGTTGCGAGAATGGAAGACATAGTTAAGTGTAAACCATCTCATAAAAATGAGTTTTAAGGAGGCATTTAAAAGCTGCAGTGGAGTCAACCAATCTCATACTGAGAGGAAGGCTTTTCCAAAGCCAAAAATGCACGGTCACTCTTAGTTCTCAGTCTGGTTGATGGAATAGCTGAAAGATTTTCATCAGCTGATCGTGGGGCTTGGCTGGGCTTTAAGGGGTTAAAAACTGTTGAATGTAATCTGGCCCAAGACCATGGGTGACCTTGTATGTAATTAATACAATTTTAAAATGTAGTCTGAACTTAATGGGCATTTAGGTCATGTTAAAAAAAAAAAGAAGAAGAAGAAGAAGAATAGAAAAATAATTACCATGATGCAGCTGGTCAGGTAGTTGAAGGTGGTTGCCTTCAGTTCAAAGCGCTCCCCCCGGATGATGGAGTAGGGCAGGCTGAGCTCCAGGAAGAAGGGCTGGAAGACGGTGATGTTTTTACGTGGAGCCAAGCCGAAACCCTGAGGGGACAGACAGAAAGCCTCCGTCTCCCAGGTGGTGATGGTGTCCGGGACGGTGAGGGGCACATCCTTCGTTCCAGACTCTCTGGATCAGCAGATACACAGACACACAATTTAAAAAGAAAAATCGCCTGTAAAATGAATACATTCTACTAAAATAAACTAAAATTAGACTGCTTAGGAGCAGTGTCAATAAATTAGTTCCATGCCATTCATGTGTGGCGGGAGACAGCAGGAAGAGAGAGACTCTGGTGCACACACACAAATGCCCTCAATCACATTTATGACCATCAAAACCCTCTGTAGCAAAAACTCACCCAACTTCCACCAGGTCCCATATCCAGGTCTCAGGGAAGAAAGTGCGCACTGTCACTATTGGTGATTTAGCAGGAGGAGGAGGAGGAGGAAGATCCCCAGCAGCTCCAACAGGGAGTCTGGCTACCATTGCTTCCTCTCGGGAAAGAACCAAACCATACCTAATACCGCCACCTGAGAAGAAAGTAGAAAATATTCTATTTGAAAAAATGAAAGCAATGACAGAGTGACCTGTTTTAATAAGTAAATATTCAGCATGCATCACTTAATGGAGGAAAAAAAAGTCACCATAGCCCTGGTGGTATTCTCTTCCTTTGTATTCAAGGCATGAAGGCTCTCGGATAACCATGTTTGTTGCCATCTTCATCCCTACATTCTAGATAATCCAAGAACAAACAGGCATCACTGAAAAGTTGATAAATGTGCAACAATAACTTATTAGTATATTTTTTTATTTTGTACAGTCATTTGTGCAGGTAGTACCTGGAAAACTGTATAAGCATCAGCTGTCCCATCACCATGGGGGTATGGCAAAACATCTCTTCTCAGTCTCACAGGCAAACATTCTTCACTATCTTGAACGTCATATGGAATATAGGACATTATTGTGACGGGCAACAATTGAAATATCTGAAAAGAAAGGTTTCGTATAAAGTTATAAACTGACAATGTTTGATGTTCTATGAAGATCTGACAATTGGGAAACTTTATATCTTCAAATGTGGATGTAAAGTATATTTGTCAAATCATTGTCTTTATCCATAACACAGACTCTTACAGAGGGCTACACCTCACATATGTGATCATAACCTTATACTATAACATTTTCAGAACAGCATGCTTACACATGCTTAAAAAGAACAACATCAGCATTGAGCTGCACTGCACGTTGATAACAATGTACTAACTGGTAGAGGGAGAAAAGGAAGAAAGATTAGCCATGGCACAAGTAGATAACAACAAAGTAAAAATGGATGATGATAAATGTGCAAAAGATTATGCAGAGGTAACATATTATGTGTGCATATAGTTTTGGTTGATTCCAGTAGTTACCTTGTCTGCATCCAGAGTCTTCCCTGGCTCCTTGATGAGGACGCTCTGGTCAACAGCGCTCACACCACACAGAGATTCTGGCTGGGCGGTAACCTGCATGATGGTCTCCTCTCCTGGGACAGCCGAGGACGGAGAAAACTCCAGCGACACCTGACACAATCGGAAAAGACACATCGCACCATCTGGACTTTAGTGGGGTTTTTTTTTTAAAGATTTTTTTGGGCTTTTCTGCCTTTAATTGACAAGACAGCTAGGTGAGAAAGGGGGAAGACATGCAGGAAATCGTCACAGGTTGGATTCAAACCCTGGACCTCTGCGTCGAGACATAAACCTCTAAGTATATGTGCGCCTGCTCTACCAACTGAGCCAACCCAGCCACAAACCTGTGATCTTTTCAACCTGACACGATTGTGCATTTTTTTTCTCCCAGATTGATTTTTAATCAGAAGGCCTGTTCTTAAAAGATAATTAGTTTTTTTTAATTGTATTAGACAGTGATAGTAGGAAATGATCATCATGACATAAATAATCCAGTCCACCTAAATTGGCTGACTGAACTTTACACTGATTTGCACGCCATGACATCAGACAAGGGAAATGCTTAATGCATAAATAATATTGTGTCAGTATAACTAGCTAAGACTGCATCTGGATTATGCCACCCTACCCATACAATAGAGTCAGAAAAGGTTGTCGGTCATGACAGAAAATAGACGTGGCCCCAACATGTAGGAGGTTAATTAATTTCAGTGTGATACCAAAAAATGTCTACATAGATAACCTGCTTTTATTTCTTTTTCAAGAAAAGGCTACATGCTGTATTGATGTTTTGTAACAACTTATAAACACTTTGATTCTGCACCTAGAATCTCCCAAGAAAAGCCTTTGCCACATGTCTTAGTTCTTCTCAGGCTGACCTTGTGACTGAAGCATTGCTCAGTAGAGAAGTCAGCGCTGTTGGCGATCACAGTCTCACTGGGGAGGATGGCGTAAGCCACAACCTGGACGTCTGGTGCCATGTCTGGACACACTCTCAGCGTAAAGGACACCTCGCCCTCATTCACTGAAACATCATGAACAACAATCATTCACATGTCTCCATAGATCAATACAATGGCCATGCTAATTCAAAGGATAACTTTAAGACAAGTCACTTTGCTCACCCAATTTATCTTCGATTACGATATGTTTAACTCCTTGTATAACAATGGCTCCTCTTGATAAGACCTGGGAAATTTGAAAGAAAATGACAAAGAATGAGTAATGCAACATGCCCCGTCTGCTGTGAGGTTCTGTCATGTGATCAGAGGTGTCAAGTAACGAAGTACAAATACTTTGTTACCTTATTTAAAGGTGCTCTAAGCGATATCGGGTGACGGCACTGCTTGTTGACGTTAAAAGTATTTTCAAACAAAACAAGGTTAGCTCGCCCCTCCCTCCTACTCATCGCGTCCACTCTCCCTCCCTTCTGTGTTTCTGCGCACTAACCCCCACACCCCCACACCCCGACCCCCAAATCCTTCTTGTCGGTTATTGGCTGGAACGCTAGAAGGCTGTTATGTTTGGTGGTGCAGGTTGGCACAGTTTGTTTTTGTTGGCATTTGTGGAGCCTGGGCTGTCTATAGAGACCGTGTTTTTTTACAGTGTGTTCAGGGGACAGGCAGCTCGCGGATAGTGAGGAGATGTTTGCTGTATGTGACAGAAAATGCTGTAGCCTAAAAAAACGTGTCACATGAATGTCAGAATGTTACATTGCATAAGTTGATTGGTTGGGGGCTGAAGATTAGAAGTGTGGAACCCATCAGCTACATTAGCCACTACTAGCATGCCACACCTCAATGTCAGACCATACTTTCAGTGGTTGTTGCATTACGGACAGTGTTTGGAATAACGCCGTTTAAAAGAACGGCGTTAGGTAACGACGTTATTTTTTCAATAACAGGGTAATCTAACTAATTACTTTTCCCATCGTTACAACAACATTTCAACGTTACTAGACGTAAAACGCGGTGCGTTACTATGCATGGATTGAATAAACTGTAATAATTTGAATGCACCCCGGGCCGGGCTCACAGTTATTGAGGAGGCGGGTTAATAACGAGGTAAGCGATTATGATTGGCTAAGGCAGAGTCATGTTTCATGGTAGTAGCCAATCAGAGAGCAGCTAAACAGAGATTCAACGGAGCAACAGAGATGGCTAATCAGGAGGAGCAAGAAAAGTTGCCATTTTCAAGGTGGAGGTTTGAACTAAACACACTGTTTTGTTGTTTAAATGTTTACTATTGCTGTGAACATTACAAAACACTTGGAAGTACAGGTTGCTTACTTGACCAGTTGTCTCAGGTTGAGAGAGTTTGATCTAATTTGCTAGAATTAAATGCACTTTATATTGTGTAACTGTTTACTTTTCTTACGAAGATAATTTGAAGTGCAGGATAAACCTCTGGCTGTCTATTGACGTGCAATAAATATTGAAAGTTATGTACAAACACCGGTCTGTTCTACTCATTTTAGTTGTGAAAACTGCAAAAAAAAAAAAAATTCTTTTACATGTAAGCAACTTTTTTTTTTTTTAGCAGTAATGCAAATAGTTACTTTCCCTGGTAACAAGTTACTTTTATTATAGAGTAATTCAGTTACTAACTCAGTTACTTTTTGGAACAAGTAGTGAGTATCTAACTATAACTAATTACTTTTTTAAAGTAACGTTCCCAACACTGATTACGGATAATGTTGCTGCCGGGTTTTGGCTAGAAATTATACAATAAAAAAAGTTCTGGTGCATCGATTTTGATCCGTTTCTCCTACACAGTCATTTGTGATTCTTCAGTGGCTTAATCACACCAGACTGGATATTTAGCTTTTAATATTTGGATAAATGTAGTGGAAACTCACATCTTGAATTTCTTTTGCAGATTTCTGTAACAGTGTTTCCAGTACATTACTTGCAACTGTGAACAGGGATTTGTCCTAATGTTAGCTGTCAAACTTCACTATTTCTCAACATTGTCAATGCTTAAATGTTGACATGTAGCACAAAATCTCCTGGGTAGCGATGTAAAGGTTATGTTAAATCTTCCATGTCCGTGTCTCTGGAAGTGGTGACAGGAAAATAGTTCACCAACCACTCACCAGATACATCACATCCACAAAGCCGTGGGCCTCTCCAACTACGGTGTATTGGATGAAGATGTCTTCCTCTTTGTCACAGGAAAGTGGTTCATCCTTCTTCTTCACGTCCAGGGAGCTGACTGTTTTAGTATCAGGAGAAGAAAGTGTGGCCAAAGACACGGTGTGATCGTTAGACTCATAGTATGGCATTCTGTAAGGAGGGTAGCCCAGTGTCGGTGTGTCGCTAACCTAGAGAGCAGAGACACAAAAAAATAAACACTATAAATGAGATCATGGCAGATGAAGTAGAAGAAAGCTTCAGTTTTTACAGCCATAACAATTGTTTTTTTAGGTATAGACCGATCGTTCCTATATGGCACCTTGGTCAGTTGCAGCATATTGAGAAACCATTTGAGGTATCTGATTTGGACTGTTATCAACTTCATGATAAATGTTGGGTTACATATTGTAGTTTCTACTTCTTACTTGTAAGTGGATGTTCCCTTTAAACTCAGCTGTGCTTAATGAGAAAGCGGCGACACCATCACTGTCGGTTGTGAGATTCTGTAACCAACGCGATGACCACCTTTCACCCTCAAACAGGAACATCGGCATGCCAGGAATGGGTGTATCATTGTAATAAACTGCTTTAACCTGTTGGAAGTACAACGTAGTATCACCGAGAATGCACACTGCTTCAGTTGCACCGTGTATAGAATCACATTGAAGTGAAGACCAAATGCACTTACTTTTCCTTCCACATTCGATCCTTTGTTATAAATCTTGGGAGTGTCAGTGAAAGACAGCTTTCCAACAACATATGAAATCACCGTCGTCTTCTCTTGTGAGAGTGTAATACCTGTACAAGAAGCCTTGATGTTACAACAATGTGTACGCCATATTGTTTCAATACATGACATAGTAAATTATAGGCCTACTAACTCTTTTTAAAAGTACAATACATTTCATGACTTGCCTGTCCCCTCCTCTTCCATATTTGCACTGAGTTGCAGTACATCTTGCAGCGCCTTTTGCGCAATTTTTGTGAAAGTTGACATTGTGAAGATAAAAGTGGCACAGCCTTTCTTGTCCGTCTAGAAAGCAAAATAAAATAAGATCAAATAAAATGAAAAAGTGAAGGACATTTCAAACTTTCCACGTCATGCCCTTACTTCTTAAACACTTTTAACTGTCAATCTTTATATCTAACTACTATCTCCACAAATTGTACATTAGACTGACAAGACAGATGACAATATGTAGTGTTAAATGTGCATGGTGTACATTATGTAGGAGGATATGTAAGGTCTATGCACCTTGCTTCATGAGACTGTCACCATAGCTACTGTACCTGCTTTGTCTCCTCGTAGCAAGGCATCGGGATTTCAGGGATTCCCTCTGGATGTTCAGGGGTGATTACGAGGGGTATACCAACATAGGCATCTAAAGGTCGGCACACCTTAAAGTCAACCCTGCCTGGCACAGGCTGGCCGTATGTATACCTAATTGGATGGACATTAAAAAAAACACTGTTATTGAAAAGAAACCATTCCCTAAACTGGACCCATTTTAGATTATTTAAGACTAATGAGCGAAATAGCTTTTACTTACGTTGCACACACTTCAGCTTTGATTTCTTCCTGATTAATACTTACTTCATCAGCTGCATTTAATTTTACGTCAAATTTAGGCAAAACTGGGGACAAAAATGGGATTGTTAGCATTTTTGCTTCATGGATTAAAATTGATGGTAAAAAACCAACTTACCGTATTTTTCCACCTTGAAGCTGTGTTGTATTTTATTTAACCCAATCGACACAGTAACTTGGTAGGCTCCTTCACGGGCCTCAGAGTTCAAGGCGTAAGAAAGCTGCAATATCTTACTATTGGATGTTTCATTCAGCCACTGTCCAATCCTGTTGCTGTTAGAATCCTGTTAAGTGAAGTAAAGGAGAACATGTGACTATAGGAAACTAGTGAATACAGGAAGAGCATGTTTCTTCTTCTCCTTCAACAAGATGGCAGATAAAACTGGGCCATGGTTTAGTGTAGAATTGTATGAGTAGGAAAAATATGAAAAATTGAAGCATACACACAAGTGTACTGGCAGGCTAATATCAGTGCCCAGTTACAGATATATATTGGTCTTAGAGTATAATGGGCGTTTGTACAAACAGAAGTTGCTGCAAAAGTATAAATATTTGTCTTATTTTACTTAGTATGACAAATCCATCTTAACTTTTGGTCCACTTAGTAGTTTTCATTAGCTAGTCTTTGAGTTTGTGCAATGCAAAAACAATAAAATAAAAAAAAAAAAAAAAAAAAATCGTAAATGGAGCATGAGTTAAGATTTTTGTCAAATACTTAAGGAAAAAGGAAATATCAGAAAATGCAGACTGTAAAACAAGATTTTTGATGTCCAAGTTCATGCAGCATGAATTCTTACACTTCAGTCATTGTTCATAAATGTTGTAATAGTTGTAAAATCGGCCTCCACACAATGTACTGTGTGTTAGTCACATTTGATATCAGAATCAGTGAAACGTGCCATAAAGCTTGAGCCTGACAGCTTATACGTCACCATGTTTTTAGGAGATTTACATGCTGAACTTTTAATAGCCTAGTGAGTCAACTGGAGCATTTTGCTTTAAGGTATTTGTATTAGAAAACTTAAAAAAAAATAAAAAAAATAATGTAACTTTCAGTTTAATATACCCAGTATGTTCAAGTGTGGATGTTACTCTTACCTCAATTTTGATTATATCGTACTGTAAAGAAAAAGAAAGATTTGTTAAAGCACAAGCTGCTTTTTATTTCTGTGTTCTGATGAGTTAGACTTGAGCTCTTATATTTATTCTGATTTATAGTTTATCTGGAGAAAAGAAACAGTTTTTTGTAATCTTTAGTATAGATTCCACAGTTATTTCCAATTAAATGGGATAATGTGTGACAAAATGTTGCAAAATGAGAAACCTGTTGGAATGGATTTATCACTGGGTCAGCAACCTTCAAAGCAGCTTGGCAGGTTTACCTAAAGGGGCTGTGGTTGTACTATTGACCCAGAGCTTCACCAGGAGCTCATATTCTGGTTCAATCCAAAGTAAAACCTGCACCATTATCAAACCGTATCACTGATACTGTCGTCTATGAATGAGCCCTAAAGAAAGGAAAGACTGTTCAAACACTCACCAGCTGACTGATAGGTCTTAACTTGGTATCCAGTGTGATGACTCTGAAAAGCACTGAGAGACATGCAGAGAGATACATGAAGCCTTTACAGCTCTTCTACAGCAGTGTTAAACATCCTAACAGGCCAGTGACTGGTCTTCTGTTGACTGAGAAATTACAAGTTAGAAAGGAAGATAAAGTTATTAAAAAAAAAATGTATAGTTTACTATTGGTCTTCCCTTTGTTGTCTACCATAGAACTGCACAAATTGTAAGTAATCAGCGGAAAATGTCCCAATATCCCAAGAAGGAAACCTCACTTTCAGCTCAGTGTCATAATTAGTATTAACATTTAGGAATCAGCAATCTTGGATTTCAATAAAGTGGTGGATAGTTTCACGGAAACTGCTGATAAGGAATAGCACTAATTTTGAAATAAGATACCTTGTTTTAAATAATATTGTCACCGTGGGACATTACTAATATGATATCCAGAATGTGGGGACGTCTGTACTCTGAACTGGTGCAGCAGGGGAAAAAGCAGTAATTTCATTTATACTAACATATTTGTATGTATACTGTATATGCCAACATGTTTCTGGGCTTCTGTGATTTTAACCTCTACTGCCTGTTAAAAGGACTGTTGATATTCTGGGACACAATCAGTTTCTCACCACCTGTCAGAGCCAATAGTTAGTCAGAGCCGACAGATTTCTATCGCTGTGTGGCTTTATTTTTAAATCCTGGGAATGTCAATACATAAGATTTGATATTGTGGTAATACATTTCCTATGCAGTGCTGCATGCACTGCAATTTGTAAAGAGAAAATTGTCTATATATGGTACCATATTGTGTACTATGTGACAGATCTTTGATTTGTTTGTACAACAACACAAAGTGGCATAAACGGGACAACATAGGACAAGGGGCGAGTTGTGCAGGTGAGGGAAAAAAAAACTAAAACCCTAGAGGCTCGTGGAAGGAATCTCCCTTCAATTAGTAATATAAGCAAATACAAAGTAATGTAATCTACATAAGTAACCAAACATAGAATCAAAAAGCAAATAAACCCAACAAATCTAGTGAAAACCCATCAGCTCAAAATTACCTGTTTGTCCTGGGAGGTAGATTGGTTTATCTGTTTGGATGAATGTCATTGGTCGATAGAACTTGATCTTAACTTTTCGGACTTCTTTAGAGTAGAATGTGTCGCCTCGTACCTCAACCACAAAGTTCTGCACCACTTCATCCTGCACTAAAGGAACCTGTGACAGAAAGATCATTTATTTATTATGTATTTATATTGTGTGCTTTCCTTTACACATCTGTTTGTGTCTCTATGTGTTATGAAATCTCATCAATGTTTTCCAACTCCATTTTTTCAATACATTTTGTGGAAATGAGCTAATCAAAACAGGAAAACAGCTGACCTTAAATTCAGTGCAGGTATGAAATTCTTCACAGGACGTCTTCTTCAGAAGGGTTGTATTTGCCTCTTGGGACATCAGAGTGACCCTCATTTCCAGAGTCTCTTTGGGCTGCAGGAGACTCGCACAGAATTTGGTCTCAGCTCCAGATTCAAGAACTGCAGGAATGGCTACCATGTACTGCCTACAGACACAGACACGCATACAGTACACATCTCACTGGATCTGACATGGAAATAACCCCAACCCAGAAGATTATGCAGCATAAAATCCTTACCAATGATCAGTTCATTCAACCACAGGCTATTATTATTTTTCAACAGTACAGGTAACTTACGGTCCTCCTGATAACACTTGGCCCACGCACATCCAGCTCAAGAAGACACACAGCTTCCATGTCCACATCTGAATCCCGGGACGACCCATGACTGAATGAGATGATCCTGAGTCAGCATCTGTTTAGTAGTCTCTGATAGAGAACACCACGCCCACAAACCCACCCCTACACCCCCTCTATTTGATTTTAAGGTAACCCATTCAATCATTTATACACTTCATGTTGTGGTGTGTGTAAGGTGTACAATAATGTTCTTACTAATTGCAGATAAATATAATAAGAATGTAAAAGGTTTCCATGAGAGATGAAGTTTGTTTTGATGTATGCTTATTGCACAGAGTTGCGTGCTGTCATAGAGACAGTGGTTCCCCAAACAAAGGAAACTCTGACGCACAGATAGTTTAGCTTAAACAGTAAACATAAGATAGTTAGGGTCACAGTGGCCTCAAAGAACATTGAGTAATAATAATAATAACAAGTGAAACAGGAACAGAATGTACCGCTTCATGTGAGAGCAAATGAAGAAGAGACACAGCACAGTAGCCTCGACCCTGGCGTGTGTTGTGTGAAGATAAAACTCCCTGTGCTGGAGAAAAGATGGGGCCCAAGAAAGAAAGTATAAGAGATGAGGGGAAATATAGACACAGTCTAGAGATACGTGGACCGGCTCTGACTTTTTGTCTGTTGCTATGGAAACTCAGTCTATGTGTGCTTTGTGATCCCACCGATCTGTGTATTGAAACTCCGACTGATTAAACAAATGTATTTGACTTTATCTTATCGTCTTATTTGGCTCTTGCTTAGATCAATGTAATTCCAATTTAACGAATGCGCTGGGATATATAGGTCGGCTTACGTGCAGTTTAGTGTCACAAATTATTTTCCAAAAACTGTGTCCCAAATGATGAGGGTCTTATTTGAGAAAGGTTACGGTTAGGGTAGCACATGTGGTTTAGCAGGTTCATAATTAACTAAGGACATTGTATGGGGAATTTGTGACACTAAACTGCACGTATACCATACAGGTCTTTTATTTAGAGTCAGACACATTGTCCCAAAAGGGGGGACACAGGAAGCTAACAGGAGTCTAGCTAGTTAACTCGGAAAACTGACAACAACGAAGACGAACACTAAAAAGACCTCAACATGGCGGATAAAAGAAGAGACCAAGGTAAAAAAAAAATCAACAAGTTGTTCACATTCTCCTCAAACAAAAACTTGACAGATGACGTCATGGAAATGGTGAAAGCGGGAGATATGCATGCACACTAGTTAACTAACGCTGACTCAGAAGTAACTCCCCTCCCAGACTCGACAGCGCCAATTGGGCTACACCTGCTACAAAAAAGGGAAAACGGAGCCCACTGTTACAAGATAATATTGTAAGGCTTGTGGCCGAAACAAATTAAAGAAAATGCTGACTGCCTTGCAATACTGATAAAGAAGAAGAATACTGATACAATTGAAGAGTCTTTTCCAAGAAGTAGGCTACGGAACACGAAAGAAGAGTTAATGTTCAAACAAGTCAGTGCTGACCTTCAAAAGAGTATAACAGTAATGGAAGATAAGATGAACGAGATGGAACGATACCACTGTCTACCAGAGATAGAGGGGGGAGGATGTGTATGGAGGAAATATTTATTCATAATCCAAATTCAAAGTCCAAAGAGAAATTGAAAGTCCAAAGAGAAAAGGAAGCAAGATCAAATTAAAAATATTATAATTTTTTTTAATTTTTCCATTTGACTTATCCATTTGGATTTAATATTTGGCTTTTTGATTTCAATTTAACATTGGCTTTTAATTTTGATTTAATATTTGTTTTTTTCGAGTTCACTTTAACATTGGCTTTTTATTTGGACTTGACACATGTCAATGTAAATGAGGAGGCGTTGGCCCAAAGACTGGTGGGAGGGTCAGAAACGAAAAGGGTGCAGAGGCACCTTATGAACAGCAAGGGGAGAGACTGCTGGGGAGCACACTGTATACTGTCTATGGTCTGCAGCTTCCAGATTCCACTTTTTAAGGCACTTTCATCCCAAACATTATTTTCTCAATGTTAGGAAAGCACAGTCTCAGGGGTCAGAGGTATATAATCTTATGCCAGTTCGTTGCAATTTATTAATATACAAAAGGTGAAGAAAAGCATTTTGCACAAGGTTCATTTAACACTAGTTTCTAGATACTTTCTGCTCTATTGTTCAACATGTCATTGTCATTTTGTTCATTTAATGTAGGCCTAAGGGGTATAGAAGAACAGATAAAGAGGAAGGCTATTTTTTATGTTGTAAGAGTTTCAAGGCAGATTTTTATTTTCTTCAAGAAGCGCATGCTTCAGATTCTTTTGGAAAAGTCAATGGGGAGATAACATATGGATGGCTTATGGTAATAACTCTGCTGGTGTAGCTATTCTGAAAGGATCCTTTCAGGGAAAAGTACTTTAAACAGTTGGTCATGATTCTGGAAGGTGGATTATTTTAGTTTCTGAATTTATGAATGATATTTTCGTTCTGGGTAACATATATGATATAATAACAGCCCAAGAAACACAATTTTATTTGAGGAAAATTAATTCTATACTTTACTGAATACCTTCACAAATGCTAAACTGTTAGGAGGGGATGGGAATAGTATCAGCATTCCCACAAAAGATTGTCCCCCTCAAAGATCTTTAAAAGGCATATATGGAGAATTTAATAACCTTAATTGCACTTAGTTCCACTTTTGAGCGAGCCAATTAATCCAAACAACCTATTTCATGGAGCAGACCCGTGATATACAGTAGCATCAATTTATCCAGCAAACAATATCATTCCATTGAAGTTGTAATTCTGGTCACCTGGATAGCTTTAAGTCTAATTTCAGTCAAAACTGAGCGAACAGTAGAGTGAATATTACATGTTTCAGGTAAACCAAATTTACGCTAACGTTGCCCGAGTCTGCTTGTGTGAATAGGGAACAGTTTGCCAACATGTTCATAAACTAACAGCGTCAGTCTTGTGTTTGCAGCTTATTTGACTATATTAAACTTTGATATCCAACTGCTTTAGGAGATGGAATTTGTAGATTCTCCAAGAGTCTGAGAGAGTTTAGATGTTATCTGAAGAACACTTTGCTTTTGTGACCGCATTTCCACATTAAGCAGCACAACTTCTGGTCTTTGGATAAAACACACAATAAATACACAGCAGAAAGATTAAACAGTGGAAAAAAGTTCAACAAAAGACCAGTTTCAAAACACATTTAATTGTCTGTTATGCATTTCACTTCAGTTACACCGCTGTAAGAGGTTGTGGCAGAATACCAACAAGGAAATACAAACAGACATGGTGTTAAGTACATAATATGCATCTTCTGGATGAATCCAGGACTGATCACACGCTCTTCAAGCTGCAAAAGAAATGATGAAAGATAAAAATGAATTGAGACTTAAGCCTGTTCATAACAAAGATTTGCAGTCTGCAACATTCTGACACCTGACAGTTTACACCAATGCTACTATACAGTAGTAGACCGTGTAGCCTCTTCATAGCAACAACTCTCTGAAAAGGGCAGATGTAACAGTTGAGCAAAATTAAAGTATCCTTACTGCCATTTTCACAGTTTAACTGATTGTACTAGCTGACTTTGCTAAGAACCAATTGCGACTTGATAAGCTGAGTCGCAGGTGACACCATCAGCCGGCTAGCTGAGACGGGGAAGTTCAGACTGCTGCAACGTTCTAAAATCTTTGGTGTGAGCTTTACAATCTACACTAGTTTTATGCTTCATTTGGTTTTAGGTAGGGATGCAGCGATACCGATTCCATTATCTGTATCGGTCCGATGCCGTGCTCATGTACTCGCACGTCTAGTCATAAAATTACTCCTATATTACCACACCCGATACCACCTCATAGCGATGAGACAATAACTTCTCCGTCAAGCAGGTATAGGCGACGGAAGAGGAGCACTGCCAGCCAAAATGTTGGGCTGTAAAAAAAATCTAACTAGGCTCTTGACCAATGCATGATTGCACTTTACGACCAGCCATTGTCAGTCGTTAATACTCTGTTTCAATGTCCTCTGTGTACTGGAGCTGAGAGATTCACAGTCGTCACATCACAGAAACCGCGTTTCCACAGCTGCTTTGTGGAAAAGCACATCAACAGCCTGTTGCCCGTAAACTTCACCACTAATATTTGGAGTAGTGGTGTCAGCCCAATGTCTCATCAGCTTAATGGGGATAAACATGAAGAAAGAGATTATTCAATCTGCTCGGTCTGCATGCGGTTTCTACACAGCTCTGTTTTAACAACCAGAGCGCTTCGCTGTAAATAGCGGAAATTTGGAAACTGGCTAAAAGGAAAGCTCTCGGCCTGTAGTCTAACCGTTTTACAAAATCTTGTGCACTCTGCTGGAGTGATCCAACCATCCTCTCTGCTGGATTGGTAAATCCACATGGGTACTTATGTGCATGTGAATGACGTAGTACCGTGTTCTTCATTCTTTCTAAACTTCACTCAGTATTTTGATATCAGGAATTATGATTTATTTTGACACTACCCCAGGGAAATGTCCAGGCACTGAGCTTTGAATAGAAAAAGGCAATGGTACTTTCAAAATACTGCTGCTATGTTCTAATTGACAATATCAGAAGGCCAAAATCATCTGCGTGTCTGAACACACTCGGACCCCAGAGGGATTATTATTAAGTACTCTAAACGGTACTCGGTATCGGCAAGTACCCAAATGTAAGTACTCGATCATAAGTGGTACCAGTGCATCCCTAGTTTGAGGGATTGGCAAACTACTACAATCTTTTAAGCAATTCCAATTTACATTCGTCAGTGCTTCTGGATGTTATAGTTTGTTACCTGCAACACAAGAGTAGATGTATTCTGTATCAGACTGGTCACCTTAAGGGGAAAAAGCAGAAAATGAGTCAAACTTGCATCATGTGTTCAATAGCCTATCATATTAACATACTAGTAAAAATTACTATTGTGATAACTGTTCAGGTTGTTGTACAGCTACCACGGAGCAGTGTGTGCTGTGACTTCTGTGAATGAGGTTTAGAGAGGACTGATTTACTTGGCTGGTAGTAGTCGTAGATCTTGACCACGGCTGGCTTCAGGTTCTGCACTTGGTGCTCCTGTATGAGCTTTAGACTGTGGTTGATGCCTATGTCCTTCTGTAACTGTTGGAAGAAAAACAGACGACATGATCAGTAACAAATCTGGAGAGAATCATCTGTTTGTCACTTTAAATCCCGAGTCTCACCTCCCGTATGTACACCAGAACATGATCCTCCTTTTGTTCAACACGATCCACCAGCAGGGCACCTTTGAGCTGAGGAGACATTAATCAGCTGTTATCATGACAACAACAACTGACAAATACTACTCAGTTTAAAGTTACTGTAATCACTCACCATGTTCAAAGACTCTGGGTCTGGGACAAATCCAGAGAGCATTTTGATATCCAGGATAACCATGTTTGTGGTGGACTCCTTTCCACTATATCTGTAATGCAAGTACCATAAAAATATGATGTCAATCTGGTGCTTTGGAAGGGCTCCATTTACCGTTTGTTTGGCTGAGTTTTAGCTACCAAGTTGTAAACATTCCTCCTCTGTCCATCCACCAACAGTTACATAGTTCAAGCTGGTAGATGCAGAGGATTGTTTGCCAAAAACTTCAGTATTCGTCTATGTCGTGGATCTGCTTGTTGATTACTTACAGGGATGTTAGTTTCAGAATGAGTTTGGGACTTTTGCTGGTGCAGTCGGCCTCTGGTTTGACCTCAACACTGAGAGTGGTAACATCAGCAGGAGTTGGGATGTTATAGACAAGAGAAATCTAAACAAGGAAAGTTTAATATTTATAAAATTAAAAACAAGGTGAGGTGTTTGGCTCTTTGGACAATTTATTGGTTGTACTGTTGTGTTGTGGCAGTTTTGGTATGTTTTATTTGTTCTTTGTTTTGTGCAAAGTGGAGAATGTTGTGTGGACATTGGACTGGAAGCTGTGGAATTAATTACTGTTGTATTGGTGTCATGTAATTCTGTGTGAGATGGGCCACTTAGAGGCAGATACATAAATAAAAAAAATGATCAATCAATCATAAAAAGTGAACAAGTTGGTTCAAATGTACAGTATGAAGCATCAGGATTGGTGGTTTATGTACATCAAACCACTGACCTGCATTGCAGCACATGCAGTGCCCTTCACCTCCAGGCTGTACTTTCCTGTCACGTCCTGCAGCTGCTTCTCCTGGTAGAGCAGTTTGTTGTTCTGATTCACATCAAACATCAGCTGGCCACTGGGAGACTGGACCGTCACTGTGCTTGAACCCTCTGGACTGAACACCAGAGTGGAGTAGAGAGCCAGAGCCTGAAGAGCCACCACGGTGTCCTACAACACACACAAAAGAAAATACCTAATACTTATGGGCTTAAATTCATACAAATGTAAATGTTCTTTTGTTTACACCTATAGCAGCTTTCATATGTAGGAGTTCACTTTTATCATTTTCAGGTCTCTCCAATTGTTGATTTTCATACAGAAATCAATTAAGAAAATGACCATTTAAAACATAATAGTATGCACATTTTATTTGTAGTTAATGGACTAAAACACTGCTATTGTTCTCAGTATGGTTTAATTGACACTAAACTGTATTGGGTAATGGCGCTGTCCTGTGAGAACTATGCACGTCTAAATAATGGGAGTTTCAGCTTTAAAATAATTTTAAAGACAAACTGAAGGCCTTAGTATTTTTTTATACGTGGATAAAATTCTCCTTTACTTCATAAACTAAATACAACATTTAAAGAAACATTGAATTGAAGAAGCAGAAAAATGCATTGTCACAAACATGAAAATAGGGCCGTTTTTCTTGTGCCATGCTGTTGTTTTTGGGATAACGGACAAATGGGCTTAAGGTCACAGCTAAGCCATACATTAGGCCTTAGTATTTTTTATACGTGGATAAAATGCTCCTTTACTTCATAAACTAAATACAACATTTAAAGAAACATTAAATTGAAGCAGAAAAATGCATTGTCACAAAATTAGGGCTGTTTTTCATGTGCCATGCTGTTGTTTTTGGGATAACGGGCTGTCAGACAAATGGGCTTAAGGTCACAGCTAAGCCATACATTTTTAAATAACTTTGTTCATCTTATTTGTCCCAGAAGAGATTACTGTACGTTTGACTCAAAGTCCAGCTTAACCCTGTTTAGGCTGTACCTGTGTGGAGGAGAATCCTCCATAATAGTTCTGCTGGCTAGTCAGCCATCTAACGATGTGGCTGGCGTAGCCCAGGTCTTCAACAGTCGGAGAGGCACTGAGTTTAGCCAGCAGCACATAGGAGCTGATCTCCACAGACAGAGAGGCTGACGTTTCTGTTGATGTCTGAGACCAGTGGAGAAAACCTCCTAAAAAACAGCCATCCACAAAGAGACAAACAGGCACAGGGTAAGCTTCGTCACAGTAATGAAGCCAGAATGATTTCCTGTAGGAGGACGACTCACCTTCTTGTAATGCAACAGCGTCTAGGTGCTTCAGTAGGTGAGTACGGGTCTCCATGTCTCCTGCCAGGGTGAAGACGTACGCCAGCAGAGCTGTGGTGTAGGTGTTGCTGAGGTCACTGATGGACTCCTTGAGGCAAGACAAGCTAGCATTCACAGGATCCTAGAACAGATTAAAAGAATACATTGTCTTTCACCGCCGCGGAGTCAGAACTAAAAGGGGGGAAGCAGCGTTCACTTTTAATGCTCCACAAATCTGGAAAAAACTCCAAGAACTGTTCTTTTAAATCAAGGCTGATGACCTCGTTTTGATGCTGCCTCTTTAAATAATTGTTCACTTCTTATACTGCACTGTCATATTGTATGTTTTTATATTTTTAATTGTTACTGAAGTTGCACAAAATTGGAACTGTATGACAATGTGAGCATATAATAAATAAAGACCAGTGAGACTACTCATTAAATGCTCCTTTGGGGTGCCTGGTCAGCTCCCCTGGTAGAGCGGGCGCCCATATGTAGAGGTTGACTCCTCGATGCAGCAGCCGCAGGCCTAAAATGCCCGTAAAGAAAAAATGTACATCCTCCTTTGCTCAGCTTTTTGAAAGAGACTTTTTTATGATAGACAATTTCATTCATCACTACCACCTAATACTGGGGTTTTCTGCCTGTACTCAAAACTAATATTAATAATAATAATAATAATGGGTATTTCTACTACTTAAGTGGCATCAAGCGGTGAGGTTGCAGCAACCAACTGAATACGCCTCCGCTTACCCCCTTCTGTCCAGGCGTGTAGGAGAACCTACAGTGGCCTTCACTTCAATGTAAAAACATGAAAGGCCTTCTCTAAAGCCAGTGTTTGGTTTGTCCGTTCTGGGCTACTGTAGAAGCATGGCGGTACAACATGGCGGGCTATTTGGAAGTGGACCCATTCCTAAAGTAGATATGAAGGGCTCATTGTAATCTAACGAAAACACTAATTCCGTTTCAAGTGATTATACACCAATGAAAACATTTTGTTATGTTTACATCTACAGTTCAGAATCTTTGGTGTTATGCCATACACATTTCAATTCAGATGAATGCTACAATGCATCTTACGTACATATACATTCATATTACAAATAATCAACTCACATCTATGGAAGTCTTCATCTCCAAGAAGGCAGCAGTGATGTAGGCACTGAGAGTAACTTCATCAGACACACCACCCTGTAAAGAGGAAGCAGAAGTAATTAGAGATCTAGTCTGACTCACTGGATGGAGAATGTAGGCCTGTCATTGGCCGCGTATTTCAAACAGTATTTTTCTCCCCTTTCGCCATCTCCACTATCAATTTTAGTTCCCCCTCTAGCCAGAGGCCTGGTAAAAAGGGACTCTATGGGCCCTTACCTTCATTATGTTGTTGAAGAGCTTTCCTGACTGTTCAAAACAGCCATTTTGTCGTTGTTTACTTTTCAGCCAAGTCACGGATGCTTCAATGTTCGCTGGGTCAATGTAGATGAAAGACTGTGCTTTGGCAAACGATCTCAACACAAATGCAGTCAGCCTGAGGATATTAAAACAAAGTTAGACAGAAAAAAGACAAGAGGAAGCACTTATGATCCGTTTAATGGCTCACGATAATCTACTCCAAGTATAAAAGGTAAACCGTGTCATGTAAATGTTGCACAACATGTAAATATACAATTATTCTTTGTGGATGATTGACCAGTAATCTTCTCACCAAGTGTTCCCTGGTCCTGCTCCAAATGTGCTGTAAGCACCGTCCTCATCTTTGTAGTTCAGCTGTCTCTGGTAGCCTGTATAATAGAAACACTTATTAGGGCGTTTACAGATTTGATTTCTGATAAGTTCATGATTTTAGGTGAATTTGTTTAACAGCCATGTAGCCAATGTACAGATGTTAAAAAAAAAAAAATACATTTTATGAGAGATGACAGGAAATTAGGAAGAGAAAGAGGGAATGACGTGCAACAAGGTCGCCCTGGTGGCCTAGAAGTTATGGTGGGGTGGGGGCCTGTTGTCAGCACCCTAACCCAGAGGCCAGCAGGGTGCCCCTGATCTGTAGTCTCTAATATGAATGACGAGCACTGTCAAGCAATTATGCACACTGCTTATTATATTTCGTGCAACCAGCACCAGAATGTAGCAGACGGTAGATTTGGCATACGTGTTCTTTTAGCTACCAAAGTAAACGGAGACTCACCACTGGTCAGGAAGTTGGTAGCCTTTTCCCTGATGGCTGGGGTCAGCTGCTGTGTGTTTCTCAGGTACTCGAGGATGTAGATGTTTGGGGCAAGGAGCGCCATGTTCTGCTCACCACATCCATACGGCATCTGCAGCAGCCCATCCAGGTTCTCCAGAGCCCGGCCCAGAATGTCACCTGTCCAAAAACACGGAATCACTGAGACCAAACACGTAACTGACCTGACCTTTACTTTCTACTGGGGATTCGAAGACTAAGGCCGACTACAGACTGGATGTGTGGCGTGAGCGTGGAGTTTCTGTTGCGTGTCAGCTGTGTGGATTTTTCTATGTCTTACACACCAGAAATGTGTGTGACGCAGCACTGCTGCTGCTAGCCTTGTCTGTACACGTTTCCCATCGATTTACTGCACTCCAGCAATAGTATACTCCATGTTAAACATATATACTGATTTGATTACAGTAAAGACATCAGCAGTATTGATGGCAATAGGCTACAGAATATTTCGTTCTGTATTAAATATGCAATATTTGAAAATCAATTTCTTTTAATTACATTTATATCTGCATTTATGTCAAAACCTAGAGACTTTTAAACAACCTGTTATTTATTAATATACCTTTGTGTCAAAATGAAACATCTTTTCCTATTCCATTTTGCCTGGAAACGCTTCCAACACGCTTGCATGTCGCGTGAAAAATAGGCGTCGGTTCCATTTCTAGCATGCAGGCGTTTTCGGCACGGATCGAGCAGCGCCTGAGAGGTGCATGTCATGCAAGCAGTGTGAAAGCTCTAACCTGTTAACATGGGAGACAAAATAAAAAAGGGACACGCCAAGCAGCTGATACGCTAACGCGACGCATCCAGTGTGTAGACTAGCCTAACTGTATGTCCTTATGTTACTTGTCATTTACCTTTTGTAAATCCCGAGAGAAACTAATTTAATATGTTGAAGGTATAAACGCACTTTGTACTTTACTTTGTTCAATTGATTAAAGCAACTCTTATTAAAATGACTTTTCTATTAATTTACCAAGGACAGATACTGAAGCACGGGCAGATCCATCAATCATGTTCTCAGGGAGTTGTATGTCCACTTCCTCTGTCAAAGCTTCCTCTGTGAACAGAGAGAGAGAACAAACACTCGGCACTAGACCAAAGATGTCTGTTAGATTAAACAGACAGTTAGTGGATCATGTATTGAAACAGGTCAGACTGAATTAAGAAAGATAAAGTCACAAAAATGGAGGGTTCTTTCACTAGGTTGATAATATATTTAATGACATTAAATCTGACACATGCGCTAAACTTGGCAAATCTGCCATAATCACTGAAACCAAGTGCTCTGTAAGTAGCGAACGTCTCAATTACATATTTTTACTATGTAATCTACTCAACTTCTAACTTCCAGTATTTGTCTTTTCACATGTTTGATGGGCCATGCCTGGTGTAACCGTACTGACCTTTTGGGCAGAGCAGCCAGTTGTAGGTCTTTGTCATCTCAGTTCCCTCAGCCTGAGAGGGAAAGAAATGATGTGAGTTACAGAGTTTCCATTTGGTTAGTGGATAAACATTTTCTTTGTCATCTTGTTTTTAAAGTACCAACCTTTACTATGAGAGGTCGTGTGACCACGTCAATTCGTCCCCTTTCAGGCACGCTCACAACCTCATTGTCACATGAAATTTGGGATGTCACGGCCTCAGCACTCACTGACACATTTACAACTCCTAAAAAGAACAGTGTGAAGCTTGATTCAGAACAACAACATTTAGTCACTAATGTGGATCTCACTGATTTCACAGAGATCAAAAAGGGCTCCCCCACCTCGGCAGCCTGGCGGATAAAAGCTTGACTCTCACCTAAGGCTGAGGGGGCCATGGTCCAGCTGAAGGTCTTACGCTCACTGCCGCACAGACAGGATGTGTACTGGTCACCAGAGAGGGGGGTGAGGGTGTAATCTAAGGAGGGGGTTGGAGTCACCCTGACCTGTTCAAGAGAGAGAATATATTTTAAAACTGAAGATTTATGGCAAATGTAAAAAACTGTTCAACCTGCAGCACAATAATGCAGCATTTAACCTTTCGCTGGTGCATCTTAAAAATGTTTTTCCAAGTATCAAAAAAAAATAATTTTAATAATAATAATAATAATAATATAAATAATATTTACTAGAACCTTGGTGAGTGAGTTGACAGGATCGGCTAGAGGTGGGTTAAGTCAATCAATTACAGGTTTCAGCGTTTAAAAAAAAAAGGGTGCCTTTGATTACACATTGAAAAGGGAGTGGGTAAAGTCATTATCTATTAATATCTACCACATACATATAGAATTTCTTTTAAGCATTAAGCACAAAGTGCTTTCCAGACTAAAAGATTTACAGGATATGAATTCAGAAACCCTTTTAAGTCCCTCTTAAGTAGTCTAAACCAGTGATGCAATCCGTTTGAGAAAAACCGGTTGTCTTTAGCTTCAACTCATAACCAATTATTGCAAGTATGTTGTGCGTCCAAAAGTTTGGATTCATACATGTATACATATACGCATCACAGTACATACATTCTGTCCTGTTATTTATCAGCTTTATTTTCTCTTATAGATAGTGCAAATCAAAAGGAAAAAAAGCACAAATAACCAGTGAAGTATTGATTCAAATGACCATGAAACCATAACCTGCATAAATATTGGATGAAGTTAAATCTACTTTAGTACATTTCCACCACAGGATGATTTTTGGTGATCCCTTAACTTTTCATCTAGAGCCATCAGGTACATTTTTGTGTACTGGTCACCAGAGAGGGGGGGTGAGGGTGTAATCTAAGGAGGGGGTTGGAGTCAGTGACCTGTTCAAGAGAGATCTATCTATAAAAAAAAAAAAAAAAAAAAACTTTGCCAAGTACTTTGGTTTACGACCAAAATACCTGCAGACCAATCACTCTTACTGTACTTTGTTTTGTGCTAATTAGCTAATTGTAGATGCTAACACACTAAAGGTGGGAAAATAGCAAACATGACACCTGCTAAACATCAGCATGTTAGCATTGCATTGAGTTTTTTAAAATTGCATTACCATGATGCAGCTGGTCAGGTAGTTGAAGGTGGTTGCCTTCAGTTCAAAGTGCTCCCCCCGGATGATGGAGTAGGGCAGGCTGAGCTCCAGGAAGAAGGGCTGGAAGACGGTGATGTTTTTACGTGGAGCCAAGCCGAAACCCTGAGGGGACAGACAGAAAGCCTCCGTCTCCCAGGTGGTGATGGTGTCCGGGACGGTGAGGGACACATCCTTCGTTCCAGACTCTCTGGATCAGCAGATAAAGACGCATATGGTGAACTTGAAACATACTCGCATTATTCAGATTAAAAACAACAACAATGTGAGTAGATTACTAATGTGTAGACTTAATTGCTGTAACACCACCACATTGTAGTTACTGTTACCTAAAAATAATGTGCAAATGTGAAATTGTTTCATATGCTGCATCCGTGAGAGCTCAGAAACTCAAAACATGCAGTTATACTGGGTTTCATGTGTACTCCAGCCCAAAAAGACCATTCCCCATACACAGTTTAAAAAGAAAATTACCTGCAAGACTAACACATTCTGCTAAAATGAACTAAAATTTGCCTCAAAGCCTAGGAGCAGTGTCAGTAAATTAGTTCCATGCCATTCATGTGTGGCGGGAGACAGCAGGAAGTCAGAGAGAGACTCTGGTGCATACACACACACACACACACACACACACACACACACACACACCCTCCTTCCCTCCCTCCCTCCCTCCCTCGCAAAAACTCACCCAACTTCCACCAGGTCCCATATCCAGGTCTCAGGGAAGAAAGTGCGGACTGTCACTATTGGTGATTTATCAGGAGGTGACATATTAGGAACCGGAGCAGACCCAACAGGGACACTGGGTGCTATTGCTGTTGTGGTATGTGATGTGGTAGTAAGCAAATTAAACCTAGCACCTAAAAAAGTAGAAAATATTCCATTAGGTAAAAAAAAAGCAACAAAAAAAAAAAGCAATGACACAGTGACCGGTTTTAATAAGTACGTATTCAGCATGCATCACTTGATGAAGCAAAAATAAAAATAAATAAATAAATAAGTCACCATAGCCCTGGTGGTATTCTCTTCCTTTGTATTCAAGGCATGAAGGCTCTCTGATAACCATGTTTGTTGCCATCTTCATCCCTACATTCTAGATAATCCAAGAACAAACAGGCATCACTGAAAAGTTGATAAATGTGCAACAATAACTTATCAGTATATTTTTATTTTGTACATGCATTTGTGCAAGAAGTACCTCGAAAACTGTATAAGCATCAGCTGTCCCATCACCAGTTGAGTATGGTGAAACATTTCTTCTCGGTCTCACAGGCAAACATTCTTCACTATCTTGAACGTCATATGGAATATAGGACATTGTTGTGACCGGCAACAATTGAAATATCTGAAAAGAAAGGTTTGGTTTAAAGTTATAAACTGACAATGTTTGATGTTCTATGAAGATCTGACAATTGGGAAACTCTTGGACTCTAAGGCCTACTCTTATATCATGAAATGTGGATGTAAAGTATATTTGTCAAATCATTGTCTTTATCCATAAGGCAGACTCTTCCAGAGGGCTACACCTCACATATGTGATCATAACCTTGACTATAAAATTTTCAGAACAGCATGCTTACACATGCTTAAAAAGAACAACATCAGCATTGAGCTGCACTGCACGTTGATAACAATGTACTAACTGGTAGAGGGAGAAAAGGAAGAAAGATTAGCCATGGCACAAGTAGATAACAACAAAGTAAAAATGGATGATGATAAATGTGCAAAAGATTATGCAGAGGTAACATATTATGTGTGCATATAGTTTTGGTTGATTCCAGTAGTTACCTTGTCTGCATCCAGAGTCTTCCCTGGCTCCTTGATGAGGACGCTCTGGTCAACAGCGCTCACACCACACAGAGATTCTGGCTGGGCGGTAACCTGCATGATGGTCTCCTCTCCTGGGACAGCCGAGGACGGAGAAAACTCCAGCGACACCTGACACAATCAGAAAAGACACATCGCACCATCTGGACTTTAGTGGTAGATGAAAACCTGGGATCTTTTCAACCTGACACAATCATGCATTTTTTTCCTCCCAGATTGATTTTTAATTAGGCCTGTTCTTAAAAGGAACACGCCGATTTTAGCTTATTCACCGTAACCCCGACAATTAGACAAGTCGATACCTACCCTTCTCATCTCCGTGTGTGGCAACTCCGACGGCTCCACCGTTAGCTTAGCCTAGCACAGATCCTGGAGGTAACCGGCTCCAACTAGCCTACTGCTCTGAGTAAGTGACAACATGTTCCTATTTACATGTTGTGATTTGTATAGTCACAGCGTGTACAAATAACGTCACTTGACACAGCCATCTTCTAACTCTATACAAGCTGGGAACTATATTCTCAGAAAGGGAAGCAGTGCTACTTGGGCCGAGTGATATGCTTGCAGCTCCAGCGTAGAAGATGGCGGTGTCTCAAGTGATGTTATTTGTACACGCTGTGACTATACAAATCACAACATGTAAACAGGAACATGTTGCCGTTATTTTGTCACTTATTCGGAGCAGTAGGCTAGTTGGAGGCGGTTACCTCCAGGATCTGTGCTAGGCTAAGCTAACGGTGGAGCCGTCAGACAGTTACGACACGCACGGAGATGAGAAGGGTATGTATCGACTTGTCTAACTGTCGGGGTTACGGTGAATAAGCTAATGTCCCAATAAGTCGGCGTGTTCCTTTAAGTTTTAAAACCGTATTTGATAGTGATAATAGGAAATGGGGGAGCAACAGAGGGGACGACATTCAGCAAAGGGCCACAAGTCCCCTTAGCCAGGGCCGCTACCAAGGACTCCGCCTACATGGGGCACATACTCCACGGGGTGAGCTGGAGGTCGCCCCATCAGAAGAGCTTTTTAATGAAATCAGTGATCTTCTTTGAGCTGACATCCTTACATTGGTGGTCGAAGTGCCTAGCAGGGAAATTGCCTCACGCCAGGACAACACAGCGATTTCACCAGATAGCATTTTTCTGATTTGGGGGTTATGATATTATTGTCAGTCGGCATTCACTGCTCTGCTAAGGTTGGTGCTTCCTTTCGAGGAGTGAAAGAGTTGGAGCCTAGATGACCAAAAATCAACACTGCATTTATTAAACATTTACATAATAATCCAGACCACCTAAACGGACTGAACTTTACACCGACTTGCACGCCATGACATCAGACATGAGGAATGCATAAATAATCTTTAGTATAATAAATCTTAGTATAACTAGCTAAGACTGCATATGGATTATATACCACCCTACCCATGCAATAGAGTCAGAAATATGACCAAAAATAGACGTGGCCCCAACATGTAGGAGGTTATGTAATCATTTCAGTGATACTTAACTGCTCCAAAAAGAAAATGCCTTACAAATAACCGGCTTTTTCCCTTTCAAGACAAGGCTACGTGCTGTATTGAGATTTCGTAATGACACTTTGATTCTGCACCTAGAATCTGACAAGAACAGCCTTTGCCACATGTCTTAGTTCTTCTCAGGCTGACCTTGTGACTGAAGCATTGCTCAGTAGAGAAGTCAGCGCTGTTGGCGATCACAGTCTCACTGGGGAGGATGGCGTAAGCCACAACCTGGACGTCTGGTGCCATGTCTGGAGACACTGTCAGCTTAAAGGACACCTCGCCCTCATTCACTGAAACAACATGAACAACAATCATTCACATGTCTCCATAGATCAATACAATGGCCATGCTAATTCAAAGGATAACTTTAAGACAAGTCACTTAGCTCACCCAATTTATCTTCGATTACGATATGTTTAACTCCTTGTATAACAATGGCTCCTCTTGATAAGACCTGGGAAATTTGTAAGAAAATGACAAAGAATGAGTAATGCAACATGCCCCGTCTGCTGTGAGGTTCTGTCATGTGATCAAGTACATAGTGGAATATGTTTATATGGTTCATGTCAAAGTTTTCCGTTTAAGTTTGCAGTTGAAAAAGGAGGAGTTACTCAAAAAAGGCAACTATCCAGAGAAGGATATTTAATAAGATACCAAGTAAAATGTACTACAGCAGAGTACTACAGCATATGGGGGGGGGGGGGGGTGTAATGTTGCTGCTGGGTTTTGGCTAGA
Source organism: Gymnocephalus cernua (assembly GCA_023631565.1). NCBI lineage: Eukaryota > Metazoa > Chordata > Actinopteri > Perciformes > Percidae > Gymnocephalus > Gymnocephalus cernua. The sequence goes on from CM042430.1 coordinate 31,872,070, forward strand.
AAGTATACAATAAAAAAAATTAAGGTGCATTGATTTTGATCCTCTTCCCCTAAACAGTCACTTGTGATTCTCCAGTGGAATAAATCACACCAGACTGGATATTTAGCTTGAAGCGCTCAGCTTTTAGTATTTGGATAAAGGTAGTGGAAACACATCTTGAATTTCTTTTGCAGATTTTTTTTACAGCGTTTCCAGTACATTGCTTGCAACTGTAAATAGTGTTTGTCCTAATGTTAGCTGTCAAACTTCACCATTTCTCAACATTGTCAATGCTTAAAATGTTGACATGTAGCACAAAATCTCCTGGGTATCGATGTAAAGGTTATGTTAAATCTTCCATGTCCGTGTCTCTGGAAGTGGTGACAGGAAAATAGTTCAACCACTCACCAGATACATCACATCCACAAAGCTGTGGGCCTCTCCAACTACGGTGTATTGGATGAAGATGTCTTCCTCTTTGTCACAGGAAAGTGGTTCATCCTTCTTCTTCACGTCCAGGGAGCTGACTCTTTTAGTATCAGGAGAAGAAAGTGTGGCCAAAGACACGGTGTGATCGTTAGACTCATAGTATGGCATTCTGTAAGGAGGGTAGCCCAGTGTCGGTGTGTCGCTAACCTAGAGAGTAGAGACACAAAAAAATAAACACTATAAATGAGATCATGGCAGATGAAGTAGAAGAAAGCTTCAGTTTTTACAGCCCAGGGTTTCCAGCAGCATCATCATCGTTATTATTGCGTCCGAGTGCAAGCTTAGGTCTTCTGCACAACAGTGGTTTCTATGCCCTGATGATTGACAGGCTGAGGTTGTAAGGCAAGGCAACTTTATTTCTACAGCACCTTTCAGCAACAAGACAATTCAATTGCATTCTTTTGCACTTAAGTTAGTTCTTCAAAACGGAGGCATCGAAATTGCCTGCCTGCCCCCCACCCCCCCCCGGTCTGAAGGCAAACCCCCACTCTACCACCTTAACAAGTTTTCTGCAGGAAACCCTGAAGCCATAACTTATTTTTAGGTATAGACCGATCGTTCCTATATGGCACCTTGGTCAGTTGCAGCATATTGAGAAACCATTTGGTGTCAGATTTGTTATCAACTTCATGATAAATGTTGGGTTACAGATTGTAGTTTCTACTTCTTACTTGTAAGTGGATGTTCCCTTCAAACTCAGCTGTGCTTAATGAGAAAGCGGCGACACCATCACTGTCGGTTGTGAGATTCTGTAACCAACGCGATGACCACCTTTCACCCTCAAACAGGAACACCGGCATGTCAGGAATGGGTGTATCATTGTAATAAACTGCTTTAACCTGTTGGAAGTACAACGTAGTATCACCGAGAATGCACACTGCTTCAGTTGCACCGTGTATAGAATCACATTGAAGTGAAGACCAAATGCACTTACTTTTCCTTCCACATTAGATCCTTTGTTATAAATCTTGGGAGTGTCAGTGAAAGACAGCTTTCCAACAACATATGAAATCACCGTCGTCTTCTCTTGTGAGAGTGAAATATCTGTACAAGAAGTCCTCATGTTACAACAATGTGTACGCCATATTGTTTCAATACATGACATAGTAATTTTGTTATTATAGGCCTACTAACTCTTTTTAAAATAACAGTACAATATATTTCATGACTTGCCTGTCCCCTCCTCTTCCATATTTGCACTGAGTTGCAGTACATCTTGCAGCGCCTTTTGTGCAGTTTTTGTGAAAGTTGACATTGTGAAGATAAAAGTGGCACAGCCTTTCTTGTCCGTCTAGAAGGCAAAATAAAATAAGATCAAATAAAATGAAAAAGTGAAAGACATTTCAAACTTTCCACGTCATGCCCTTACTTCTTAAACACTTTTAACTGTCAATCTTTATATCTAACTACTATCTCCTCAAATTTGTACATTAGACTGACAAGACAGATGACAATATGTAGTGTTAAATGTGCATGGTGTACATTATGTAGGAGGATATGTAAGGTCTATGCACCTTGCTTCATGAGACTGTCAACATAGCTACTGTACCTGCTTTGTCTCCTCGTAGCAAGGCATCGGGATTTCAGGGATTCCCTCTGGATGTTCAGGGGTGATTACGAGGGGTATACCAACATAGGCATCTAAAGGTCGGCACACCTTAAAGTCAACCCTGCCTGGCACAGGCTGGCCGTATGTATACCTAAATAGATGGGGGCGGGGGGGGGACATTGAAAAGAAACCATTCCTTAAACTGAACCTAATTTAGATTATTTAAGACTAATGAGCGAAATAGCTTTTACTTACGTTGCACACACTTCAGCTTTGATTTCTTCCTGATTAATACTTACTTCATCAGCTGCATTTAATTTTACGTCAAATTTAGGCAAAACTGGGGACAAAAATGGGATCATTAGCATTTTTGCTTCATTAAACATGGATTACAATGGATGGTAAAAAACCAACTTACCGTATTTTTCCACCTTGAAGCTGTGTTGTATTTGATTTAACCCAATCGACACAGTAACTTGGTAGGCTCCTTCACGGGCCTCAGAGTTCAAGGCGTAAGAAAGCTGCAATATCTTACTATTGGATGTTTCATTCAGCCACTGTCCAATCCTGTTGCGGTTAGAATCCTGTTCAGTGAAGTAAAGAAGAACATGTGACTATAGGAAACTAGTGAATACAGGAAGAGCATGTTTCTTCTTCTCCTTCAACAAGATGGCAGATAAACCTGGGCCATGGTTTAGTGTAAAATTGTACGAGTAGGAAAAATATGAAAAATTGAAGCATACACACAAGTGTACTGGCAGGCTAATATCAGTGCCCAGTTACAGATATATATTGGTCTTAGTGTATAAAGGGCATCTGTACAAGCAGTATTTGCTGCAAAAGTATATAAATATTTGTCTTATTTCCCTTTTAAAAAGGAAGTTTTATATAGTATGACAAATCCATCTTAACTTTTGGTCCACTTACTAGTTTTCATTAGCTAGTCTTGGAGTTTGTGCAATGCAGAAAAACTAAAAACTATCTACTGATGAACATTAGAGGCTGTTAATATCTCCAGAAAAGGCTCGTAAATGGCTTGGGTTATGATTTTTGTCAAACACTTAAGGAACGTAACAGATTTTTTAATCAGAAAACTCAGCCTGTAAAAACAAGATTTTTGGTCTCCAAGGTCATGCATGAATTCTTAATCTTTACTGTTATCTTTCATAAATGCCTCGCTCAAGTTGTAAAATCGGCCTCCACATGTACTGTGCGTTAGTCACATTTGATATCAGAATCAGTGAAACATGCCATAAAGCTTGAGCCTGACAGCTTATACGTCACCATGTTTTTAGGAGATTTACATGCTGAACTTTTAATAGAATAATAAGTCAACTGGAGCATTTTGCTTTAAGGTATTTGTATTAGAAAACGTAAAAATAAAATGATGTAACTTTCAGTTTAATATAACCCAGTATGTTAAAGTGTGGATGTTACTCTTACCTCAATTTCGATTATCTGGTACTGGAAAGAAAGAAAGAAAGATTTGTTAAAGCACAAGCTGCTTTGTATTCCTGTGTTCTGAGTTAAAGACTTGAGCTCTTATATTTATTCTGATTTATAGTTTTTCTGGAGAAAAGATATCCAGTTTTATTGTAATCTTTAGTATAGATTCCACTGTTATCTCCATTAAATGGGATAATGTGTGACAAAATGTTGCAAAATGAGAAACTTGTTGGAATGGATTTATCACTGGGTCAGCAACCTTCAAAGCAGCTTGGTAGGTTTACCTAAAGGGGCTGTGGTTGTACTATTGACCCAGAGCTTCACCAGGAGCTCATATTCTGGTTCAATCCAAAGTAAAACCTGCACCATTATCAAACCGTATCACTGATACTGTCGTTTATGAATGAGCCCTAAAGAAAGGAAAGACTGTTCAAACACTCACCAGCTGACTGACAGGTCTTAACTTGGTATCCAGTGTGATGACTCTGAAAAGCACTGAGAGACATGCAGAGAGATACATGAAGCCTTTACAGCTCTTCTACAGCAGTGTTAAACATCCTAACAGGCCAGTGACTGGTCTTCTGTTGACTGAGAAAGTACAAAAGGAAGAAAAGGTTATTAAACAAATATTTGTAAGTATACTGTATATGCCAACATGTTTCTGGGCTTCTGTGATTTTTACCTCTACTGCCTGTTAAAAGGACTGTTGATATTCTGGGACACAATCACTTTCTCACTACCTGTCAGAGCCAATAGTTAGTCAGAGCCGACAGATTTCTATCGTTGTGTGGCTTTATTTTTATTTCAATATACAAGATTTGATATTGTGGCAATACATTTCCTATGCAGTGCTGCATGCACTGTAATTTTTAAAGAGGAAACTTGTCTATATGGTACCATATTGTACTACATCACAGATCTTTGATTTGATTTATCTGCAGAACAACAAAGTAGCATAAACAGGACAACATAAGAAGCAAGTTGTGCAGGTGTGGGAAAAAAAACAAAAACATAGAGGCTGGTGGAAGGAATCTCACTTCAATTAGTAATATAAGCAAATACAAAGTAATGTAATCTACATAAGTAACCAAACATACAACCCCATATCAGAAAAAGTTGGGACAGTATGGAAAACACAAATAAAAGAAAGTAGTGATTTCTAAATGTACTTTGACTTGTATTTCATTGCAGACAATACAACAGCACATAATTTAATGTGTTCCTCATGATTTGTATTGTTTTTGTTTCAAAAAAAAGGTCGGGACTGCAGGCAGGCCAGTCAGGTACCCGTATCCTCTTCCTCCGCAGCCAGGACTTTGTAATGTGTGCAGAATGTGGTTTTGCATTATCTTGTTGAAATATGCATGGACGTCCCTGGAAAAGATGTCTTGATGGTTTTCTGATTTGGGGTTGTAGAATCAAAAAGCAAATAAACCCAACAAATCAAGTAAAAACCCATCAGCTCAAAATTACCTGTTTGTCCTGGGAGGTAGATTGGTTTATCTGTTTGGATGAATGTCATTGGTTGATAGAACTTGATCTTAACTTTTCGGACTTCTTTAGAGTAGAATGTGTCGCCTCGTACCTCAACCACAAAGTTCTGCACCTCTTCATCCTGCACTAAAGGAACCTGTGACAAAGATATTTTTATAGACACCAAGAGAGTCATTATCTCTCATTAAATTGATTTGAATATTTAACTTGATCTGTTGTAATTTTAATGGTTAAAAATCACATTTAACAGTTTACACTATTATTTTATATTGTGCGCTTTCCTTTACAAATCTGTGTCTGTATGCGTTATGAAATACCATGACTCAACACATTTTATGGAAATGGGCACATGAATTAAATCAGGAAAGCAGCTGACCTTAAATTCAGTGCAGGTATGAAATTCTTTACTGGACGTCTTCAGAAGGGTTGTATTTGCCTCTTGGGACATCAGAGTGACGCTCATTTCCAGAGTCTCGTTGGGCTGCAGGAGACTCGCACAGAATTTGGTCTCAGCTCCAGATTCAAGAACTGCAGGAATGGCTACCATGTACTGCCTACAGACACAGACACGCATACAGTACACATCTCACTGGATCTGACATGGAAATAACCCCAACCCAGAAGATTATGCAGCATTAAATCCTTATGATCAGTTCATTCAACCACAGGCTATTATTGTTTTTTAACTGTAGAGGTAACTTACGGTCCTGCCACCGCTTGGCCCACGCACATCCAGCTCAAGAAGACACACAGCTTCCATGTCCACATCTGAATCCCGGGACGACCCATGACTGAATGAGATGATTCTGAGTCAGCATCTATTTAATAGTCTCTGATAGAGAATCCCACCCCCACAAACCCACCCCTACACCCCCTCTATTTGATTTTAAGGTAACCCATTCAATCATTTATAGACTTCATGTTGTGGTGTGTAGGGCTAACTGCAATTTACGGTTTAATTAGGCAATGTTTAAAGTCCAGAAAGTTTGTCATTCCAACTATTATAAAAAAAAAACTGAATCTGTAAGCGGTATTTTTACATCATTCCGATCAATAGATAGAGCTCTTGTGCAAGAACTGCATGATTTACGCGCAGTCTATGTGGTGTTATAGGAATGAAATATAAATTTAAAATACATGGAGGGCCAATTCGGGGCGGATTTTGACTTTCACAATCCCGTAGGCAACAATTGCGTCCATCCCTTGAGTGTGTGATTCCGATTTCGCCAGTGTCATTCACTTTCCCTTTTAGCTTCTGTTCTCCGTTTAATGTCCTTCTTTTCTGCGATGGCCCTGCCCCAGTAGTCTATCCGCCATTTTTCAGTTGATCCACCGTTGTGCTTAATGTAGCCTATCGCGGACCGAAGGGTTAACTAAAAGGCCTAACACTGCAGGCTAACTTGGGGAAATTGGAATAAAAGTATGCTATAGGATACAACATTTTGAAACCCTGCCCTCAGATACCTAAGGCGTCGTGGACGACTACGCGGCACCTTTTAATCATATTTTAATCATTTAATAACCATAAGATCGATCATCTTACCGTTTTTTGCAGTTAGCAGCTAACAAGCTAACGCTAACGAGCGTCTCTTTGCTGTCCTTCTAGCCTTCACGGGAGGTTTTGTATCCAGCCTGGAACTTGTGCTTTTTTTCGGGGTGGTTGAGCAATAAATCCAAACCAATCCAAGATCGATAAAACTTTATGTCCGTAATTTATGATTTTTGGCCGTTCATCTGCCCCGATCAGCAATTGCTTCCGTGGTCCGGTTTCCCAGATAAACTGGGCCTTTGTTAACAGGCTCGTTCGAGATGAGCTGCGCTGTCTATACTGTCTATGGCTGCGCCTCGCCTATAAAGTGGACGAGAGCAGGCGGCAGGAACAGGAACACCGGCATGCCAGGAATGGGTGTATTATTGTAATAAACTGCTTTAACCTGTTTGGAAGCACAACGTAGTATCACCGAGAATGCACACTGCTTCAGTTGCACCTTGTATAGAATCACATTGAAGTGAAGACCAAATGCACTTACTTTTCCTTCCACATTAGATCCCCCTTTGCAGGGGGCGGTGACAAAAGTCTGCTGTGAAGTCGGACAGTTTCCAGCCGTATCTCTTAATACATCCAGCAGCCTGCAGGCTGAACAGGAAGTCACAGAAACACTGTGGTCCGATTCCGATTTAATAAAATGTTATCAGACCCATATATCAGCTTGTACACAGTCTCCAGTTGTTTTTTATTATGACAGAGTAGCTGTCAAAATACTCTACATGCGATCTGTTGCTGATTTTAATTAACAACACACTGTAAATGATCCTAATCTGAACGATTTAGTCTCTGACTTCTAAACATAACTGTCAGTCACACAACATGTGTTCTGTAAACAATTCGCCTTTAAATCAGACACATAGCAGTTAAAATCCCTCAGATTCAAAATCAATAAAAAAAAAGTTTATATAAAACGTCATCATGTTGTCGATTCTGAACCAATCAGCTGTTGGATCAGCTGAGATGCCGACGTTTCCCAGCATGCCTTGTGTCCGCCTGGGCCTGGGTCTTGCAGCGTCTTGCAGTCGGTGAAAAGCAACTGCGCTGCCTGCGCAAGCCCCCAGGAGGAGCGCCAAGTCTATATGCCACCATGGGCTTAGCGGATATACTTCTCACATAGACTTTGCATGGCGAAAGAAACGTCTATATTTCAGCGAATAATTTGTTTCAGGGTATATAAACTTACCAGTCCGAACACTTAAAGGTTCCTTGTTTAAAATGTCATGTTTTTAACATTTTTAACATTCACTAGTAGCGAATACAAAATTAATAAATTAGAAATGATAAACGCGCATAATGGACACGAGCAGACCTGCGGGACTTCGCCGCCCACTCACATGACTGTTCTCCCGAGGTCATGTAGCGAGCTGTAATAAATAATAGCGCTAGCTGATTGTTGTAATTCACCATGTGTTATATGAATACGTCCATGGTATTATTTTATGAAGTTATGATACATCCGAGGGATGTGTGTGTGTGTATGCTGTAAAGCCTGTTACGTGGATGTAACGTCATTAGCGTTCCCAAACTGGCGGGGCTATCGGCTAGCTAGCTGCTAACATCAGGGGTAGCTAGCTATATGCCTACACAACGTTACTACAGACATAGTGATTACATTGCAAACACAATGTTTAACGTTAGTGAATGTTTTAGACAATAAAAACGGCAATTTCATGAATTCGCCACTTGTAAGACACAAGAGAGAAGCTCATGAACGAGCATGTTGTTTCCGGTTGCTAAGAGAACGCAAACAAAAGCCACCCACCAGCAAACGGAGAAAGGTTTTAGTGGGACATATCAAGTTATGTCCTCGTAATTGTGGACGTAACTTGATATGTCCCACTAAAACCTAACAAGAGCAAATTAAGCATAGCATACGATGCCTAGACGACGCTGAAGTTGGCTTTCGATTTGCAGCTTCTGATTCGGCGGTTAACTGAGATTTTCGTCAGATTTTGAGAGCTGTTAGTCATGCTCATCCTGCTCATCCTGCTCGCCATTTCCGTGTTACCACTCCACCAATGAGATTGGTCATTGAGTCCGACTGCCCGCCCTCCGACCCAGCAAGTCAGGTCGGCCAAAATGAAGGGTGACGGCCCCTCCGACGGACGACGGCACGGAACACACCGAACAGACTCGAGTCATTGACCTTGCCAGACTGTCCGACAGCCGATTATCGGGTTGGTGTGTCAGGGCCTTTACATTGCTGAGTGACTGATCCTCCATTTTTTTAACCTCTGACTGTATTGAAAGCGCGTTAGTCATTAAGGTAAATTATTAATTATGTCTAAAACACAGTTTAAGATTTGTGAAAGCTTTATTGTCCTCATGAGAATGCAGTAAAGTGAATTTAAGTTTTTTATTTTTCAAATGTAGACCACAGTAGACCAGGTCCAGATCCAAAACCACTACACCTAGACTTGTCAAATCTGGACTTAATTATTCCAGAGAGGCTAAAGATTCTTAAAAACACAGTTTCAAATTTGTGAAAACTGTATTCTATTTGTGAAAATGCAATAAAGTGGGATTTCCCTGTTCTTTTTCATATGTAGACCACATAAGACCATGTCCAGATCCAAACCACTATACTTAGACTTGTCAAATCTGGACCAAATTATCACAGAGAGGCTAAAGATTCTTAAATATACCTGTAGTGGTATACATAGATATAGTGGTTTTAGATCTGGACCTGGTCTTATGTGGTCTACATATGAAAAAGATATATAAACGCATAGTTTTTCTTTACAGACTTAAGCTAGATTGAATGATGAAATAATTGATATGTGTATTTTTAATGACCCCACTTTGTATTTTTTTCCTCTTTTGGTAATCCATGTGGATTTGGTTATTTTCAGTCACGATAGAGCCAATAGTACAACCTTAACCATGATATAGCTAACTGAAAGAACACAAGAAACTGTATTGTTAGTTTTTGTATCACTGTTAGTCTTTGTTCATTCATTTAACATTAGTCTGAAAATTATTAATTCATATCAGTCTGTATAAAACGTTGTAACGTTAAGTAGAATTTCACCATTATAATAAATAGATCATATATTATATTGCCAGATCAAGACATTTTCACTTTCTTTTCTTTCAGGTGGGGCTGAAGGGCTCGACCCTGCTTCACAGGCGTATGAACTATATCCTATTTAGGTTTTGTGTTAAATATTGTGCAGTTTGTTATGAATTACTCATTGTTTTGACAAGGTTAATTAAAGCCATTTAACAAACTGCAAGTGTCAGCTCCGGTAAATGTAATTGTACAGGATTTTATTTAAGGTTACTGAACATGAAAAAACTATTTGCCTTGATTAGGGTTTTAGTTTGTTACAAATATGAACATTGCTTTAATAATATGTATCGTATTGCTCTGAAAAACTACAATGATTTAAGAAACATCAGACATACTTATGTAAGCAGAGAAAACAGCAGTCTGTTCTCTCTTTTATCACTTGGATTATGCAGGTGATGGTGCAGAACGGAGGTGTAGTCCGTGTAGATTTCTGGTACTTTGAGGACAGACATATCCAGCAACTCTCCACTGATGCCTTTGTATGGTTATAGTCTGCTTTTTATTATGCTAAAAGACCCTTTTTCATGGCAGACATTTTGACATGTTATGGTAGGAAAGCAGGTGTAACCTGAATTTATTGGAATTTATTACTGTACTGTATATAATACTTATCTTTTTTAATTACATATATATATAATCTTTCTTTATTATATATATAATATATATAATCTTTCTTTACTTTCTTCATTTTACTAAACTTTTTAATTTTTAATATATATATATATATATATATATATATATATATTTTTTTTTTTTATTCTTTTTTATCTTTATTTACATTATATATTTACATTACACTTGTGGGTCGGAGAGAAACATATTTTCAATTGCTCCATGTCTGGCACATTTTGCAGAATTGACAATCAAGTTGACTGGACTTGACTGTGTGCTTGCTGCTATGACAATTTCAAATATTTGCTGTGAAAAAGGATCCACGCCACGGACCTTATTTTGAAACTTGAACTTGTATTTGTGTTTCTTTGTAACACTGCAGTATTAACAAAAGGCCATTATCGGAGAGTAAGGCTGATTGTTGAAGGGCATAAAATAGTGGTAATAAAATACTATAGCAGACAGAACAATGATGGCTGATGAAACACTCAAGAAACAACTTTTACTAATTATTCAACAGATCAACAGTACACCACCAATTGTTGATGATTTGAGGCAGCTATAAGTCAAGTTTCATGTGTGATCAATACATTGTCCAAGAGACAGCCTAATGTGCATTAACCTAAGTCTGTTTATGTGAGATACCATGGGTGACCTTTACCCTTTAACTTTTACTGAATGCAAACTCTGTAAACCACAGAAACACAGTAGCATACATCTGTAAATCTTTGAAGAACCTTTCCTCAACTTAAACATCTGCATTCAAATAATTCAATGTCTCTCTATGTTTTCCTGTTTGGAGTGAAGAGGGTGATGACGAGAAAACAAGAAAGCTGCACCACTTACAGGAAATCACACTCAATCAACAGGAAATTGAGTAAGAAAAAAACATAGAAGGTAAAAAAATGAATTGTAAAGATTAGAATTTGATTTAACTTCAAATTGAATGACGTAAGGGAGAGCAAAACTCAGAACTAATTGGAGAGAGTGTAAAGCAAAACCACAACCAGATTTTGTCACCATGTAGGAGTGTAGGCTCTCTCATGAACATATCACATATCACACTGAACATGGACAGGCAGGGGCACAGCTGAGATTCTGTCACATTTAGCCTGACCTGGCTCTACAAACATCTTCAGCTAGGACACCAGGGTCTGTGCACTAGAGCCCTCTAGTGGTTGTGTGTCGTCCTGGGTGGAATTCACAGATATTTTGTCATCAAGCACGTAAAATACTATTGTCTACAAAGTAAAGTTTTGATAACAATTTCAGGTACTTTGACTCACTTGTTGGCTGCCTGCTGTTTGAGTCTGCTTTGTCAGTGTGAGGGTTAACCTTGCTGTTTTGATCCTGTTGTCTATGAGAGTCTATGATGAGCTTGTAGATGTCCTGTTTGCTAATTTGATCACTGAAGGCCACTCTGTCCAGTTAGAGATACCGCAGGTACGTGCCATCACAGCAGTGGTTGCCCTCTTCATTCTCAAACATTGATGTCTATAAAATAACCATAATTACATCAATAATGTTGAAATCCATCACAAGAAGTGCAAGCTCAGCCATGTATCTGCACTAATATAATGTAATAAATAGCATCCCTTATTGAACTCTTACATGCCAGTTGTTTCCTGAATAATACCGCAGCTGGTATTGATAATCTTATGTATTGTTGTTCAAATATAAGGTCTAATTACTTGACTTGTTGCAAAAACGTAATGTTGGCAATATAAAGCACAATGAAAAACAAAATTAATATAAATCACATTTTTCAGTTTTCTCAGCTGCGAAACAACTTTTCATTTTGACTTTAACTCAAAGATAATTTCCTCTTTTTCCTCATGAGGTGAAGGCAAAATGATTCCTAGTAATTAAACATTTGGTGACCTGCTGATCCCAGGTTCCCCTGGTTTTATGCTTAGTTTGGACCGGTCCATGTTCCAGTTTTGAGCGAGTCAATTAATCCAAACTATTTCATGGAGCAGACCCGTGATATACAGTAGCATCAATTTATCCAGCAACCATTATCATTCCAATGAAGTTGTAATTCTGGTCACCTGGAAGTCTAATTTCAGTCAAAACTGAGCTAACAGTAGAGTGAATATTGCATTTTTCTGGTGACCCAAATTTACGCTAACGTTGCCTGCGTCTGCTTGTGAATTGTTTGCCAACATGTTCATAAACTAATAGTGTCAGTCTTGTGTTGGCAGCTTAGTTGCTACCCCCAAGTGGTCAGAAAAAGATGAATACATGCAGGTTTAACACAAATATACACAAGCAGACATTGAACTACACAATCCTTAAAAATGTGACTGAGAACGTCTTCAAGCTGCAACTGAAGAAAAATAAGTCATTTTAGGATTAACAGTCTTCTCAAAATACTTCTGTATTGTATCTGTAGGTTAAGATGGATGGAATAAGACTTTTCATTATTCTGTAAAATAATCTGTTACCTGCAACACAAGGGTGATTTGTCTCAGTCTGTTCACCTGAGTTGGTGAGGGTTTACATACATATTATAAAAACTATATATTTGCTAAACTTTGATTTCCAACTGCTTTAGGAGATGGGATTTGTAGATTCTCCAAGAGTCTGAGAGAGTTTAGATGTTATCTAAAGAACACTTTTTGCTTTTGTGACGCATTTCCACATTAAGCAGCACAACTTCTGGTCTTTGGATAAAACACACAATAAATACACAGCAGAAAGATTAAACAGTGGAAAAAGTTCAACAAAAGACCAGTTTCAAGCGAGACATTAATGTCACATTATTTAATTGTCCATTATGCATTTCACTTCAGACACAGTAGTTACACCGCTGTAAGAGGTTGTGGCAGAATACCAACAAGGAAATACCAACAGACATGGTGTTAAGTACATAATATGCATCTTCTGGACGACTCGAGGACTGATCACACGCTCTTCAAGCTGCAAAAGAAATAATGAAAAATAAAAATTCATTGTGAAGTCTTACAGCTGTTCATACCAAACATTTGCAACATTCTGACACCTGACAGTTTACACCAATGCTACTATACGAGACAGTGTATCCTCTTCATAGCAACGGCTCTCTGTAGACCTACTTCCATTTTAACTTCCAGCTTTTTTGTAGCTGGATATCATTTGTAGAATATACATGAGGATAGTTAATAATTTCCAGTACTGATGAAATGGCAAAAAAAGGGTCAGATTTTGGAGCAGGTCAGGTCTATTATTTGACAGAGCATCTGGAGAATGGCATTAAATGGGGGAGATAGAAGTGATGACATGCAGCAAATAGGCAACCGGTTGGATTCGAACGCTGCCAAGGACTCTGCCTACATGGGACGCACGCTCTACCGGCTGAGCTAGAGGTCACCCCACATAACATAACAGACAAGAGATCTCTCCTCTTTTGTCCATTTCTCCTGTCTAGTCAGCAGGTCCATCGTTTAGGGGAGTTGGTGTCACCTCTAATCAGCCAAACATTAACTATTGAGGCAGCATGTCACCAGGGGAACGGTGATGATAAAACTGCTTCTTGGAAACAGGTGAGCTACAGCCCATAGATATACAGTGTATGTTTCCTTAGTAACAATATTCTCTTGATAAGGGAAAAGAGGGCAGATGTTCAAACAGGTGACGTTACGTTCTAAAACCAGCCAATGGCGACTTGACAAGCTGAGTCGCAGGCGACACCATCAGACTGCTGCAACGTTCTAAAATGTTTTTTTCTCGTTGCAAATCTTTGGTCTGAGCTTTACAGTCTACACTAGTTGTATGCTTCATTTGGTTTTAGGTTTAGGAACTTTTACAATCTTTTAAACAATCTTTTACATTTACATTTGTCATAGTGCTTGTGTATGTTATTATAATAGTTTGTTACCTGCAACACAAGGGTCGATGTATTCTGTATCAGACTGGTCACCTTAAGGGGAAAAAGCAGAAAATGAGTCAAACTTGCATCATGTGTTCAATAGCCCATCATATTAACATACTACTATAAATTACTATTGTGATAACTGTTCAGGTTGTTGTACAGCTACCACGGAGCAGTGTGTGCTGTGACTTCTGTGAATGAGGTTTAGAGAGGACTGATTTACTTGGCTGGTAGTAGTCGTAGATCTTGACCACGGCTGGCTTCAGGTTCTGCACTTGGTGCTCCTGTATGAGCTTTAGACTGTGGTTGATGCCTATGTCCTTCTGTAACTGTTGGAAGAAAAACAGACGACATGATCAGTAACAAATCTGGAGAGAATCATCTCTCGTTTGTCACTTTAAATCCCGAGTCTCACCTCCCGTATGTACACCAGAACATGATCCTCCTTTTGTTCAACACGATCCACCAGCAGGGCACCTTTGAGCTGAGAGGAGACATCAGCTGTTATCATGACAACAACTGACACAAATACTACTCAGTTTAAAGTTACTGTAATCACTCACCATGTTCAAAGACTCTGGGTCTGGGACAAATCCAGAGAGCATTCTGATATCCAGGATAACCATGTTTGTGGTGGACTCCTTTCCACTATATCTGTAATGCAAGTACCATAAAAATATGATGTCAATCTGGTGCTTTGGAAGGGCTCCATTTACCGTTTGTTTGGCTGAGTTTTAGCTACCAAGTTGTAAACATTCCTCCTCTGTCCATCCACCAACAGTTACATAGTTCAAGCTGGTAGATGCAGAGGATTGTTTGCCAAAAACTTCAGTATTCGTCTATGTCGTGGATCTGCTTGTTGATTACTTACAGGGATGTTAGTTTCAGACTGAGTTTGGGACTTTTGCTGGTGCAGTCGGCCTCTGGTTTGACCTCAACACTGAGAGTGGTAACATCAGCAGGAGTTGGGATGTTATAGACAAGAGAAATCTAAACAAGGAAGTTTAATATTTATAAAATGAAAAACAAAACAAAATATTACTTTTTGTGTCTTGTTTTGGGGTTTTGTTTTGTGTATGAGGTGTTTGGCTCTTTGGACAATTTATTGGTTGTACTGTTGTGTTGTGGCAGTTTTGGTATGTTTTATTTGTTCTTTGTTTTGTGCAAAGTGGAGAATGTTGTGTGGACATTGGACTGGAAGCTGTGGAATGAATTACTGTTGTATTGGTGTCATGTAATTCTGTGTGAGATGGGCCACTTTCAGCAGACACATAAATAAAAAAAACAACCAATCAATCAATCAATCAAGTTGGTTCAAATGTACAGTATGAAGCATCAGGATTGGTGGTTTATGTACATCAAACCACTGACCTGCATTGCAGCACATGCAGTGCCCTTCACCTCCAGGCTGTACTTTCCTGTCACGTCCTGCAGCTGCTTCTCCTGGTAGAGCAGTTTGTTGTTCTGATTCACATCAAACATCAGCTGGCCACTGGGAGACTGGACCGTCACTGTGCTTGAACCGTCTGGACTGAACACCAGAGTGGAGTAGAGAGCCAGAGCCTGAAGAGCCACCACGGTGTCCTACAACACACACAAAAGAAAATACCTAATACTTATGTGCTTAAATTCATACAAAGGTAAATGTTCTTTTGTTTACACCTATAGCAGCTTTCATATGTAGGAGTTCACTTTTATCATTTTCAGGTCTCTCCAATTGTTGATTTTCATACAGAAATCAATTAAGAAAATTACCATTTAAAACATAATAGTATGCACATTTTATTTGTAGTTAATGGGATAAAACACTGCTATTGTTCTCAGTATGGTTTAACTGACACTAGACTGTATCGGGTAATGTCTTGAGAACTATGAACGTCTAAATAATGGGAGTTTCAGCTTTAAAATAATTTCAAAGACAAACTGAAGGCCTTAGTATTTTTTATATGTGGATAAAATGCTCCTTTACTTTATACGCTAAATACAACATTTAAAGAAACATTAAATTGAAGAAGCAGAAAAATGCATTGTCACAAACATGAAATTAGGGCTGTTTTTCTTGTGCCATGCTGTTGTTTTTGGGATAACGGGCTGTCAGACAAATGGGCTTAAGGTCACAGCTAAGCCATACATTTTTAAATAACTTTGTTCATCTGATTTGTCCCAGAAGAGATTACTGTACGTTTGACTCAAAGTTCAGCTTAACCCTGTTTGGGCTGTACCTGTGTGGAGGAGAATCCTCCATAATAGTTCTGCTGGCTAGTCAGCCATCTAACGATGCGGCTGGCGTAGCCCAGGTCTTCAGCAGTCGGAGGGGCACTGAGTTTAGCCAGCAGCACATAGGAGCTGATCTCCACAGACAGAGAGGCTGACGTTTCTGTTGCTGTCTGAGACCAGTGGAGGAAACCTCCTAAAAAAACAGCCATCCACAAAGAGACAAACAGGCACAGGGTAAGCTTTGTCACAGTAATGAAGCCAGAATGATTTCCTGTAGGAGGATGACTCACCTTCTTGTAATGCAACAGTGTCTAGGTGCTTCAGTAGGTGAGTACGGGTCTCCATGTCTCCTGCCAGGGTGAAGACGTACGCCAGCAGAGCTGTGGTGTAGGTGTTGCTGAGGTCACTGATGGACTCCTTGAGGCAAGACAAGCTAGCATTCACAGGATCCTAGAACAGATTAAAAGAATACATTGTCTTTTGCCGCTGTGTTAACAAATTCCTATATTCAGGGAAACAAACGACTTCAGTAAATGGAGGCAATAATACAAAACACCAAAAAGTGAGCTTCAGAGACAAAGTGAGGGCAGAGCGGAAAAAGAAACAGACCAGGAATCAAGTATTAACCAGTACTAATCTGATTGATAAAGGAGGCAACAAAAATCTATTTGCAGCAAAATAAACCACTACCCACAAATGTCATTGTCAAATGAGGCATACAATACTAACTGTGGAAAGGCTGCCTTTCCCCATTTTTCACTGGACCCTGTTCCCAGGGTTAATGCTGTTTGTGTTTGCTAAATTCTTAATTTCACTGTAATGTTGTAGGTTATTGTTTTAATTTATTTTATTATTTGAAATAAGCCTGTTCAGCAAGTTTCATGGGTGTCGGCAATGGTTCTTCCTGTGACGTAAGTAAAAATACTAGGGTAAGACTAGGCTACATGGATTGCATTCAAATTAATTCTAACTAATTAAATGCTCCTTTGCTCAGCTTTTTGAAAAAGAGACATTTTTATGATAGACAATTTCATTCATCACTACAACCTAATACTGGGGTTTCCTGCCTGTACTCAAAACTAATGTTAATATTAATAATAATGGGTATTTCTATTTCTACTACTTAAGTGGCATCAAGCGGTGAGGTTGCAGCAACCAACTGAATACGCCTCCGCTTACCCCCTTCTGTCCAAGCGTGTCGGAGAACCTACAGTGGCCTTCACTTCAATGTAAAAACATGAAAGGCCTTCTCTAAAGCCAGTGTTTGGTTTGTCCGTTCTGGGCTACTGTAGAAACATGGCGGTGCAACATGGCGGGCTATTTGAAAGTGGACCCATTCCTAAAGTAGATATGAAGGGCTCATTTTAATCTAACGAAAACCCAGTTCTTTTTTTCAGGTGATTACTAATGACTAATGAAAACATTTCTGCCAATAGACCCCCTACATACTACACACTGGTCCTTTAAAAAAAAAATTGTTACAAGTACAGTTCACAGGATTTTTTGTTCTATGCCATACATATTTAAATTCAAATGCTACAATGCAACTTACGTACATATACATTCATATTGCAAATAATCCACTCACATCTATGGAAGAATTCATCTCCAAGAAGGCAGCAGTGATGTAGGCACTGAGAGTAACTTCATCAGACACACCACCCTGTAAAGAGGAAGCATAAGTAATTAGAGATCTAGTCTGACTCACTGGATGGAGAATGTAGGCCTGTCATTGGCCACGTATTTCAAACAGTATTCTGTGAGAGAGTGACGGCGATTAGCCTTTGAGCGAGTATTGACTGGGAATGCAATGATTATAGAATTTGTTGGTACGATAATACGAAAAATAATCACGGCCTCACGATTATTATGCTACGGAAGCCGAGAACGGCCATTGATTTTTTTTTTTTAGTGTACTGCTATCTCGTGATAACGACTTATTAATTCGTTATCTCGATATAACAAAGTTTGTTTTCTCAAGATTTCTTTTGTTTTCTCTAGATTTTTTTTTATGGATTTTTTTTTGTGTGCCTAAAACACCCTTCCATTTAAACCGGGGAATGGGGCTCCATAAGCGGATAGAAATCTTCCGTTTCTCCCTCTACTTCTCTGGTCAAATACTCGAGAAAAATCCCACCACGACACCCTTCCATTTAACCCGAGGAAGGGGCTCCATGAGCGGATAGAGATCTGCCGTTTCTCCCTCCTCTTCTCCGGGTTAAATTGAAGGCTGTTTTAGTGGGATTTAAGTGGGAATTAATTAACCATGACGTTTTAAAGCACGGTTAATAGTGAAATCGGTTAACCACTGCATCCCTAGTACTGACTCTAGAGTCATAGTGAGAGAAACAAGTGTCTGCCCTGTGCTTTATGACCACGGTCGGACATCTGTAGCAGGAAAAGTTAACCCTCTCCTTGAGTTCATGTTGTTTATGGAGAAGGAGAACCAGGACATGAGTAGTAAATTCAACGCTACCAAGCCACGTGGCTTTTTGATTAGTATTAGAAGGATTCCTATGCGGTATGGAAAACCTGGAAAAGTATGGAATTTCCATCCATCTTCGTCTGCTTATCCAGTGTTGGGTCACGGGGGGAGCAGCTCCAGCAGGGGACCCCAAACTTCCCTTTCCCAAGCCACATTAACCAGCTCCGACTGGGGGATCCCGAGGCGTTCCCAGGCCAGGTTGGAGATGTAATCCCTCCAACCTAGTCCTGGGTCTTCCCCATGGCCTCCTCCCAGCTGGACGTGCCTGGAACCTCCCTAGGGAGGCGCCCAGGGGGCATCCTTACCAGATGCCTGAACCACCTCAACTGGCTCCTTTCGACGCGAAGGAGCAGCGGCTCTACTCCGAGCTCTTCAAAAATGACTGAGCTTCTCACCCTATCTCTAAGGGAGATGCCAGCCACCCTCCTGAGGAAACCCATTTCGGCCGCTTGTACCCTGGATCTCGTTCTTTCGGTCATGACCCAACCTTCATAACCATAGGTGAGGGTAGGAACGAAAACTGATCGAGAGCTTTGCCTTCTCAGCTCTCTTTTCGTCACAACGGTGCGATAAACTGAATGTAATACCGCCCCCGCTGCGCCGATTCTCCGACCAATCTCCCGCTCCATTGTCTCCTCATTCGCGAACAAGACCCCAAGGTATTTAAACTCCTTCACTTGGGGTAAGGACTCATTCCCTACCTGGAGAAGGCACTCCATCAGTTTCCTGCTGAGAACCATGGCCTCAGATTTAGAGGTGCTGATCCTCATCCCAGCCGCTTCACACTCGGCTGCAAACCGATCCAGTGAGTGCTGAAGGTCACAGGCCGAGGATGCCATCAGGACCACATCATCTGCAAAGAGCAGCGATGAGATCCCCAGCCCACCAAACTGCAACCCCTCCCCTCCACGACCGCGCCTCAATATCCTGTCAAAAAAAACTACAAACAGGATTGGTGACAAAGCGCAGCCTTGGCAGAGGCCAACCCTCACCTGGAACGTGTCCGACTTACTGCCGAGAACCCGGACACAGCTCTCGCTTTGGTCATACAGAGATTGGATGGCCCTTAGAAGGGACCCCCTCACCCAATACTCAAGCAGCACCTCCCACAGTATCTCCCAGGGGACCCGGTCATACGCCTCCTCCAGATCCACAAAACACATGTAGACTGGATGGGCATACTCCCAGGCTCCCTCCAGGATCCTTGCGAGAGTTAAGATCTGATCCGTTGTTCCACGACCAGGATGGAATCTGCATTGTTCCTATTCAACCTGAGGTTCGACTATCGGCCGAACCCTCCTTTCCAGCACCTTGGAGTACACTTTAGCAGGGAGGGTGAGAAGTGTGATACCCCTGTAATTGGCACACACCCTCTGGTCCCCCTTTTTGAACAGGGGAACCACCCCACTCCTTTGGCACTGTCCCAGACTTCCATGCAATGTTGAAGAGGCGTGTCAACCAAGACAGCCCCTCCACACCCAGAGCTTTCAGCATTTCTGGACGGATCTTATCAATCCCTGGGGCTTTGCTACTGTGGAGTTGTTTGATTACCTCAGTGACCTCCACCAGGGAAACTGACGACAATCCCCCATCATCCTCCAGCTCTGCGTCTAACAGAGGGCGTGTAAGCTGGATTTAGGAGTTCCTCAAAGTGCTCCTTCCACTCAGTGGTGTAGTCTACGTGATACGCAGGTATACGCCGTATACCCACTAGGAAAAGTCAAGTATTTCCGTATACCCACTTACAAAAGCGCGATGATACGTAACAACATTGTTTGTGACAGAACTTTCTCACTTTCATTCATAACTCACCCCGTCTGTGTTGGGAAGCTCTGACATTTGGACCTTCGGCGTTTCCGTAGCCCTGGATCTGACGTGAGGTCACTAACGTTACTAAGCAACAACAAGTTGCATTCTTTGCGCATTCTTTCTTTTCTCCGTTAGTTACCTAGAGTTTAAACTAAGTTTTATAAGTAACGAGATATGAAACGTTACTAAACAGACCTAAATAACACTACGTCAGTGTTTTCAAAAGTCTGTCCCTGAAGCTGCTGCCGCGTCGGGTGATACTGCAGCTGCCACAGATCATGATGACCCGGTCGTTAACGTTACCGTTACAAAAAACCAGCCCGAAAATCCTACCGCAACGTTACTGTTGCCTGGTAAGTGAGAGTAGCTTATATGATACCGTGTGTGTGTGTGTGTGTGTGTGTGTGTGTGTCTGCCTGTGTATCTGTGTGTCTATGTGTGCGTGTGCGCCTGTGTGTGTGTCTATGTGTATGTGTACCTGTGTGTCTGAGTACAGCAGTAAACAGAATACAATGTTTATATGTCCTTGTTTCAGATGATGAGAGAGACAGTGAGAACTCCTGGCCTTCATAAGGTCAATGACTATGCAACATTAGAGTAAATTCTTAAATCTTAAATATGCATTGCTGTACACAATTAAATGACTATATGGTAATGTTAGTTAGCAATGGTCATATAATTAACTAAAATAGAAAGAGTGGAGCTTTTTTCTCCTTCCGTCTGCTTTTTATGCATTTGTTAGCCATGGTGTTGAAGATTGTAAACAGTTTATTAAATACTTTTGAGTAAATGTAGGCCCTTATCAGCAGATTTTACTGCTAATCGATACAAAAGTTGTATGATGATGCTAATTATTAGTCATGGTTTTGTGTGGCAGTGGGGGGGGTGTCGGTTAAACGGCTTATTTGTGTGATGTGATGTCCTGTTGCGTTCAGGTTCGGTTGCGTTTCTCAAAAAATGTTGTTTTTCCAGGACTTTAAATAAACGCCATCAATACTTAAACGTCAGTTGTCCGTGTACAGTTCGTATTCAGAAACGTCACAGTACCGACTGTCTGGGGTGTCGCTCTGGGACAGGCGAGTATGAGGCTGGGAGGGGAAAATCACAGTATACTCACTACAAAAAAATAGACTACACCACTGCTTCCACTGCCGTATTACCTCCTCAGTTGAGGTCAACAACGTCCCATCCTTACTGGACACAGCTTGGATTGTTCCCCGCTTCTCCCTCCTGAGGTGTCGAACGGTTTTCCAGAAGCGCCTTGCTGCCGACCGAAAGTCCTTCTCCATGTCTTCTCCGAACTTCTCCCACACCAGCTGCTTTGCCTCTTTCACGGCAGAGGCTGCAGCCCTTCGGGCCCTTCAGTACCTTGCAACTGCCTCCGTAGTCCTCTGGGATAACATATCCCGGAAAGACTCCTTCAGTTAGACGGCTTCCCTGACCACCAGTACGGAATTTGATTTTAATAATTTCTAGGTCTGGATAAGTATGGAAGAAAAAAAACGAGCGTATGGAGAAATATTGTGTTTCCAGACTTTCTACCATACGTTGTTCTCTAAAATATAAAGTGAAAATGCTTAGACCAGGGAGATTTGCATTTTCAGCGAGGTAAAAGACGTAACAACGCAATTTGGGGAAGTGTGCGTGTGTGCGCGTGTGCGTTCGTGCGTGCGCACGTCTGAGTGTGTGTGTTGTGCCTCATGTATTTAAGCGATAGGATATGCTTATGGCAGAAGGAGAGACAGAGACACTGAACGTTTGTGATTATGTTAATATAAGTTATGTGTTAAGTTTAAAAATGCATTATTTTAATATGTGTAATTATTTTACTTTATTTTTAGTTTCTTGAATAGGGTTCATAGTGAACAGTTTTATGTTATGTCATGTTTGACTAATTTCAACCCCTAATGGTAACAGTTAAATTGCACGGTTCATTGCTGTTTGAATAAAATTCTGTGCATTGAACACGTCTGGGTTTGGATAAAATTGATTTGTATGAACTACAGTAGTCTACCTACCCACAGGGGTGCTGCAGGGGCCCGACTCACAAACGTGATTTTGAGATCTTCTTGAAAATAGTGGCAGTGTCTTGTTTCACAAATGCTTGTCAGTCAGAAATTGTAAATACATTTGTGAGTCCCACATGGCTCTCGCATGCTCATGCATGAGTCCAAATTATGGCATTTGTTTTGATAAGTGAAACCTGTTGAAATTAATCTAAGAGGGAATTGTCTCCTATTGCAAATTGTTGCTTTTATGTTGCAAATTTCGTGAAGTAGGCCCCAGGCTGGCAGTTCTTACTACTGAGACATGAATGAAAGTCCTGATGGTGCATTTCCATTTAACTACTGCTACAGCAAAAGTGTCATTTAGTAAAATTAACATACTGACCTTCTTTAGTTTCAGTTATCGTCAGTCATTGTTATACAAACTCTAGTAAAGAGGGACTTTAATTACCTTCATTCTGTTGTTGAAGAGCTTTCCTGACTGTTCAAAACAGCCATTTTGTCGTTGTTTACTTTTCAGCCAAGTCACGGATGCTTCAATGTTTGCTGGGTCAATGTAGATGAAAGACCGTGCTTTGGAAAACGATCTCAACACAAATGCAGTCAGCCTGAGGATATTAAAACAAAGTTAGACAGAAAAAAGACAAGAGGAAGCACTTATGATCCGTTTAATGGCTCACGATAATCATCTACTCTGTTGTAAGTATAAAAGGTAATCTGTGTGTCATGGTAAATGTTGCACAATACGTAAATATAAAATGAATTATTCTTTGTGGATGATTGACCAGTAATCTTCTCACCAAGTGTTCCCTGGTCCTGCTCCAAATGTGCTGTAAGCACCGTCCTCATGTTTGTAGTTCAGCTGTCTCTGGTAGCCTGTATAACAACAGAAACACTTATTAGGGCGTTTAGAGATTTAACAGGATTAATGATAAGTTCATGATTTAGGGTGAATTTGTTTATAACAGCTCTAAGTGTGAATGTACAGATGTAAAGAAAAACTACATGTTATGTCTTTACTGGACAGCTGACAGTAAAAAGATGACAGGAAATTAGGAAGAGAAAGAGGGAATGACATGCAACAAGGTCGCCATGGCGGCCTAGAAGTTATGGTGGGGTGGGGGCCTGTTGTCAGCACCCTAACCCAGAGGCCAGCAGGGTGCCCCTGATCTGTAGTCTAATATGAATGACAAGCACTGTCAAGCGATTATGCATGCTGCTTATTATATTTTGTGCAACCAGCACCAGAATGTAGCAGACGGTAGATTTGGCATACGTGTTCTTTTAACTACCAAAGTAAACGGAGACTCACCACTGGTCAGGAAGTTGGTAGCCTTTTCCCTGATGGCTGGGGTCAGCTGCTGTGTGTTTTTCAGGTACTCGAGGATGCAGATGTTTGGGGCAAGGAGCGCCATGTTCTGCTCACCACATCCATACGGCATCTGCAGCAGCCCATCCAGGTTCTTCAGAGCCCGGCCCAGAATGTCACCTGCCCAAAAACACGGAATCACTGAGACCAAACACGTAACTGACCTGACCTTTACTTTCTACTGGGGATTGAAAGACAAACGGTATGTTCTTATGCTGTTATACCACCTTTTGTTAATCCCGAGAGAAACTAATTTAATATGTTGAAGGTATAAATGCACTTTGTATTTTTACTTTACTTTGTGGTTAGAATGAAATTAATCAATTGAACAGATTGGTTATTGATTAAAGCCTGTTCCCTTCCTAGAATCTTCTTGGTTAAAGCAACTCTCAATTAAAATTAATTTTCTATTAATTTACCAAGGACAGATACTGAAGCACGGGCAGATCCATCAATCATGTTCTCAGGGAGTTGTATGTCCACTTCCTCTGTCAAAGCTTCCTCTGTGAACAGAGAGAGAGAACAAACACTCAGCACTAAAGCAAATATGTCGTTTAGATTAAACGGACAGTTATTGGATCATGTATTGAAACAGGTCAGACTGAATTAAGAAAGATAAAAATCACAATGACAGTAAATCAATCTGACGCACGTGCGCTGAACTTGGCAAATCTGCCATAATCACAATGAAACTAAGTGCTATCTGCAAGTGAAGTGAAGGTCTCCATTACATGTTTTTAACATGTAATCTACTCGACTTCTAACTTCCAGTATTTGTCTTTTCACATGTTTGATGGGCCATGCCTGGTGTAAACGTACTGACCTTTTGGGCAGAGCAGCCAGTTGTAGGTCTTTGTCATCTCAGTTCCCTCAGCCTGAGAGGGAAAGAAATGATGTGAGTTACAGAGTTTCCATTTGGTTAGTGGATAAACATTTTCTTTGTCATCTTGTTTTTAAAGTACCAACCTTTACTATGAGAGGTCGTGTGACCACGTCAATTCGTCCCCTTTCAGGCACGCTCACAACCTCATTGTCACATGAAATTTGGGATGTCACTGCCTCAGCACTCACTGACACATTTACAACTCCTAAAAAGAACAGTGTGAAGCTTGATTCAGAACAACAACATTTAGTCACTAATGTGGATCTCACTGATTTCACAGAGATCAAAAAGGGCTCCCCCACCTCGGCAGCCTGGCGGATAAAAGCTTGACTCTCACCTAAGGCTGAGGGGGCCATGGTCCAGCTGAAGGTCTTACGCTCACTGCCGCACAGACAGGATGTGTACTGGTCACCAGAGAGGGGGGTGAGGGTGTAATCTAAGGAGGGGGTTGGAGTCACCCTGACCTGTTCAAGAGAGAGAATATATTTTAAAACTGAAGATTTATGACAAATGTAAAAAACTGCTCAAACTCAAAGGAAAAGGCTGCAGCATTTAACCTTTCCCCGGTGCATCTTGCAAATGTTTTTTTTCCAAATCAAAGGAGACATCTAATTATCAAGCAGTTTGAAGACTGACTTAATTAAGAAAATGAGGATTTTTCCAAATATTTAATAGAACCTTGGTGAGTGAGTTGACAGGACCGGCTAGAGAGGTGGGTGAAGTTAAACAGCAATCAATTACAGGTTTCAACAATGTTTTTAAAAAGGTGCCTTTGATTCCACATTGAAAAGGGAGTGGGTAAAGTCATTATCTATTACAATCATAATTGTATTTATATAGCACTTTTAAAGCATTAAGCCCAAAGTTCTTTCCAGATTAAAAGATTTACAAGATTTGAATTCGGAATCAGAAACCCATGTAAGTCCCTCTAAGATGCACATAAAACCATTAAAAGTAGCAAAAAGAGGAAATATGCAATATTGCGAGAATGGAAGACATAGTTAAGTGTAAACCATCTCATAAAAATGAGTTTTAAGGAGGCATTTAAAAGCTGCAGTGGAGTCAACCAATCTCATACTGAGAGGAAGGCTTTTCCGAAGCCAAAAATGCACGGTCACTCTTAGTTCTCAGTCTGGTTGGTGGAATAGCTGAAAGATTTTCATCAGCTGATCGTGGGGCTTGGCTGGGCTTTAAGGGGTTAAAAACTGTTGAATGTAATCTGGCCCAAGACCATGAGTGACCTTGTATGTAATTTTAAAATGTAGTCTGAAC
Source organism: Gymnocephalus cernua (assembly GCA_023631565.1). Classification (NCBI taxonomy): domain Eukaryota; kingdom Metazoa; phylum Chordata; class Actinopteri; order Perciformes; family Percidae; genus Gymnocephalus; species Gymnocephalus cernua. The sequence continues at coordinate 31,898,155 of CM042430.1, forward strand.
TTAATGGGCATTTAGGTCATGTTAAAAAAAAGAATGAAAAGAAAAATTACCATGATGCAGCTGGTCAGGTAGTTGAAGGTGGTTGCCTTCAGTTCAAAGTGCTCCCCCCGGATGATGGAGTAGGGCAGGCTGAGCTCCAGGAAGAAGGGCTGGAAGACGGTGATGTTTTTACGTGGAGCCAAGCCGAAACCCTGAGGGGACAGACAGAAAGCCTCCGTCTCCCAGGTGGTGATGGTGTCCGGGACAGTGAGGGACACATCCTTCGTTCCAGACTCTCTGGATCAGCAGATACAGACGCATATGGTGAACTTGAAACACTCGCTTGATTAAGGTTAGTCAAAAAAACAACAATGTGAGTAGATTACTAATGTGTAGACTTAATTGCAGCAACACCACCACATTGTAGTTACTGTTACCTAAAAAGAATGTAAAATAGTTTCATATGCGGCATCCTTGAGAGCTCAGAAACTCAAAACATGCAGTTATACTGGGTTTCATGTGTACTCCAGCCCAAAAAGACCATTCCCCATACACAGTTTAAGAAAATTGCCTGCAAGACTAACAAATTCTGCTAAAATGAACTAAAATTAGCCTCAAAGCCTAGGAGCAGTGTCAGTAAATTAGTTTCATGCCATTCATGTTTGGCGGGAAACAGCAGGAAGTTAGAGAGAGACTCTGGTGCGCACACACGCCAAAAACTCACCCAACTTCCACCAGGTCCCATATCCAGGTCTCAGGGAAGAATGTGCGCACTGTCACTATTGGTGATTTATCAGGAGGTGACATAATAGGAACCGGAGCAGCCCCAACAGCTTCAACAGGGACACTGGGTGCCATTAGTTCCACTTTTTTAACCAAATTATACATAACACCTAAAAAAGAAAATAAAATATTTTGTTCGAAAAAAAAAATGAAAGCAATGACACAGTGACCGGTTTTAATAAGTACGTATTCAGCATGCATCACTTGATGAAGCAAAAATAAAAATAAATAAATAAGTCACCATAGCCCTGGTGGTATTCTCTTCCTTTGTATTCAAGGCATGAAGGCTCTCGGATAACCATGTTTGTTGCCATCTTCATCCCTACATTCTAGATAATCCAACAACAAACAGGCATCACTGAAAAGTTGATAAATGTGCAACAATAACATTAGTATATTTTTTATTTTGTACACTCATTTGTGCAGGTAGTACCTGCAAAACAGTATAAGCATCAGCTGTCCCATCACCATGGGGGTATGGCAAAACATATCTTCTCGGTCTCACACGCAAACATTCTTCACCATCTTGAACGTCATATGGAATATAGGACATTATTGTGACGGGCAACAACTGAAATATCTGAAAAGGAAGGTTTCGTATAAAGTTATAAACTGACAATGTTTGATGTTCTATGAAGATCTGACAATTGGGAAACTCTTGGACACTAAGGCCTACTCTTATATCATGAAATGTGGATGTAAAGTATATTTGTCAAATCATTGTCTTTATCCATAAGGTAGACTCTTACAGAGGGCTACACCTCACATATGTGACCATAACCTTATACTATAGCATTTTCAGAACAGCATGCTTACAACTGGGTGAAAAGAACAACATCAGCATTGAGCTGCACTGCACAGTTAATTACAATGTACAACTGGTAGAGGGAGAAAAAAGAAAAATTGACCAGGCACAAGTAGACAGCAGAGTAAAAATGGATGATAAATGTGCAAAAGATTATGCAGAGGTAACATTATGTGTGCATATAGTTTTGGTTGATTCCAGTAGTTACCTTGTCTGCATCCAGAGTCTTCCCTGGCTCCTTGATGAGGACGCTCTGGTCAACAGCGCTCACACCACACAGAGATTCTGGCTGGGCGGTAACCTGCATGATGGTCTCCTCTCCTGGGACAGCCGAGGACGGAGAAAACTCCAGCGACACCTGACACAATCGGAAAAGACACATCGCACCATCTGGACATTAGTGGTAGATGAGAACCTGGGATCTTTTCAACCTGACACAATCATGCATTTTTTTCCTCCCAGATTGATTTTTAATTAGGCCTGTTCTTAAAGGAACACGCCGATTTTAGCTTATTCACCGTAACCCCGACAATTAGACAAGTCGATACCTACCCTTCTCATCTCCGTGTGTGGCAACTCCGACGGCTCCACCGTTAGCTTAGCCTAGCACAGATCCTGGAGGTAACCGGCTCCAACTAGCCTACTGCTCTGAGTAAGTGACAACATGTTCCTATTTACATGTTGTGATTTGTATAGTCACAGCGTGTACAAATAACGTCACTTGACACAGCCATCTTCTAACTCTATACAAGCTGGGAACTATATTCTCAGAAAGGGAAGCAGTGCTACTTGTGCCGAGTGATATGCTTGCAGCTCCAGCGTAGAAGATGGCTGTGTCTCAAGTGATGTTATTTGTACACGCTGTGACTATACAAATCACAACATGTAAACGGGAACATGTTGCCGTTATTTTGTCACTTCGAGCAGTAGGCTAGTTGGAGGCGGTTACCTCCAGGATCTGTGCTAGGCTAAGCTAACGGTGGAGCCATCAGAGTTACGACACGCACGGTGATGAGAAGGGTATCGACTTGTCTAACTGTCGGGGTTACGGTGAATAAGCTAATGTCCCAATAAGTCGGCGTGTTCCTTTAAGTTTTAAAACCGTATTTGATAGTGATAATAGGAAATGGGGGAGCAACAGAGTGGACGACATGCAGCAAAGGGCCACAAGTCGGACTTAGCCAGGGCCGCTACCAAGGACTCAGCCTACATGGGGCTGATACTCCACGGGGTGAGATGGAGGTCGCCCCATCAGAAGAGCTTTTTAATGAAATCAGTGATCTTCTTTGAGCTGACATCCTTACATTGGTGGTCGAAGTGCCTAGCAGGGAAATTGCCTCACGTCAAGACGACAGCGATTTCACCAGATAGCATTTTTCTGATTTGGGGGTTATGATATTATTGTCAGTCGGCATTCACTGCTCTGCTAAGGTTGGTGCTTCCTTTCGAGGAGTGAAGGAGTTGGAGCCTAGATGACCAAAAATCAACGCTGCATTTATTAAACATTTACATAATAATCCAGTCCACCTAAACTGACTGAACTTTACACCGACTTGCACGCCATGACATCAGACATGACGAATGCATAAATAATGTTTAGTATAATAAATCTTAGTATAACTAGCCAAGACTGCATATGGATTATATACCACCCTACCCATGCAATAGAGTCAGAAATATGACCAAAAATAGACGTGGCCCCAACATGTAGGAGGTTATGTAATCATTTCAGTGATACTTAACTGCTCCAAAAAGAAAATGCCTTACAAATAACCGGCTTTTTCCCTTTCAAGACAAGGCTACATGCTGTATTGAGGTTTCGTAATGACACTTTGATTCTGCACCTAGAATCTGACAAGAACAGCCTTTGCCACATGTCTTAGTTCTTCTCAGGCTGACCTTGTGACTGAAGCATTGCTCAGTAGAGAAGTCAGCGCTGTTGGCGATCACAGTCTCACTGGGGAGGATGGCGTAAGCCACAACCTGGACGTCTGGTGCCATGTCTGGAGACACGGTCAGCGTAAAGGACACCTCGCCCTCATTCACTGAAACATGAACAATCACTCAAATGTCTCCATAGATCAATACAATGGCCATGCCAATTCAGAGGATAACTTTAAGTCACTTAGCTCACCCAATTTATCTTCGATTACGATATGTTTAACTCCTTGTATAACAATGGCTCCTCTTGATAAGACCTGGAAAATTTGAAAAAACAAAAATGACAAAGAATGAGTAATGCAACATGCCCGGTCTGCTGTGAGGTTGTCATGTGATCACATACATAGTGGAATATGTTTATATGGTTCATGTCAAAGTTTTCCATTTAAGTTCGCAGTTGAAAAAGGAGTTATTCAAAGGCAATATCAACATACCCAGAGCAGGATATTTAATAAGATACTCAGTAAAATGTATTAAAAAGGGGAACTCTACAATTTCACAAATCTAAACAAGTCTGTTTATAGCAGAGTAGTACTGAATATAGGGGTAAATTGTTTTACCTTGCATAAGTCAGCATTGATTGGGGGCTGAAGACTACGAAATTCTGGGGGTGTGGAACCCATCAGCTACATTAGCCACTACTTGCATTACACACCCGTATGTCCAACCACTCAGTGGTTGAGTTGCATTATGGGTAATGTTGCTGCCGGGTTTTGGCTAGAAATTATACAATAAAAAAAAGTTCTGGTGCATCGATTTTGATCTGTTTCTCCTAAACAGTCATTTGTGATTCTTCAGTGGCTTAATCACACCAAACTGGATATTTAGCTTATAATATTTGGATAAAGGTAGTGGAAACTCACATCTTGAATTTCTTTTGCAGATTTCTTTTACAGTGTTTCCAGTACATTACTTGCAACTGTGAACAGGGTTTTGTCCTAATGTTAGCTGTCAAAATTCACCATTTCTCAACATTGTCAATGCTTAAATGTTGACATGTAGCACAAAATCTCCTGGGTAGCGATGTAAAGGTTATGTTAAATCTTCCATGTCCGTGTCTCTGGAAGTGGTGACAGGAAAATAGTTCACCAACCACTCACCAGATACATCACATTCACAGAGCCCTGGGCCTCTCCAACTACGGTGTATTGGATGAAGATGTCTTCCTCTTTGTCACAGGAAAGTGGTTCATCCTTCTTCACGTCCAGGGAGCTGACTGTTTTAGTATCAGGAGAAGAAAGTGTGGCCAAAGACACTGTGTGATCGTTAGACTCATAGTATGGCATTCTGTAAGGAGGGTAGCCCAGTGTCGGTGTGTCGCTAACCTAGAGAGCAGAGACACAAAAAAATAAACACTATAAATGAGATCATGGCAGATGAAGTAGAAGAAAGCTTCAGTTTACAGCCATGACATTTATTTTTGGTATACAGTAGACAGATTGTTCCTATATGGCACCTTTGTCAGTTGCAGCATATTGAGAAACCATTTGGTGTCAGATTGGTTATTAACTTTATGAGAAATGTTGGGTTACAGATTGTAGTTTCTACTTCTTACTTGTAAGTGGATGTTCCCTTCAAACTCAGCTGTGCTTAATGAGAAAGCGGCGACACCATCACTGTCGGTTGTGAGATTCTGTAACCAACGCGATGACCACCTTTCACCCTCAAACAGGAACACCGGCATGCCAGGAATGGGTGTATCATTGTAACAAACTGCTTTAACCTGTTGGAAGTACAACGTAGTATCACTGAGAATGCACACTGCTTCAGTTGCACCGTGTATAGAATCACATTGAAGTGAAGACCAAATGCACTTACTTTTCCTTCCACATTAGATCCTTTGTTATAAATCTTGGGAGTGTCAGTGAAAGACAGCTTTCCAACAACATATGAAATCACCGTCGTCTTCTCTTGTGAGAGTGTAAAACCTGTACAAGAAGTCTTCATGTTACAACAATGTGTACGCCATATTGTTTCAATACATGACATAGTAATTTTGTTATTATAGGCCTACTAACTTTTTAAAATATAAGTACAATATATTTCATGACTTGCCTGTCCCCTCCTCTTCCATATTTGCACTGAGTTGCAGTACATCTTGCAGCGCCTTTTGTGCAGTTTTTGTGAAAGTTGACATTGTGAAGATAAAAGTGGCACAGCCTTTCTTGTCCGTCTAGAAGGCAAAATAAAATAAGATCAAATAAAATGAAAAAGTGAAGGACATTTCAAACTTTCCACGTCATGCCCTTACTTCTTAAACACTTTTAACTGTCAATCTTTATATCTAACTACTATCTCCACAAATTGTACATTAGACTGACAAGACAGATGACAATATGTAGTGTTAAATGTGCATGGTGTACATTATGTAGGAGGATATGTAAGGTATATGCACCTTGCTTCATGAGACTGTCAACATAGCTACTGTACCTGCTTTGTCTCCTCGTAGCAAGGCATCGGGATTTCAGGGATTCCCTCTGGATGTTCAGGGGTGATTACGAGGGGTATACCAACATAGGCATCTAAAGGTCGGCACACCTTAAAGTCAACACTGCCTGGCACAGGCTGGCCGTATGTATACCTAAATAGATGGGGGGGGGGGGGAAGACATCCAAAAGAAACCATTCCTTAAACTGAACCCATTTTAGATTAAGACTAATGAGTGAAATAGCTTTTACTTACGTTGCACACACTTCAGCTTTGATTTCTTCCTGATTAATACTTACTGCATCAGCTGCATTTAATTTTACGTCAAATTTAGGCAAAACTGGGGACAAAAATGGGATCATTAGCATGTTGCTTCATTAAACATGGATTACAATGGATGGTAAAATACCAACTTACCGTATTTTTCCACCTTGAAGCTGTGTTGTATTTTATGTAACCCAATCGACACAGTAACTTGGTAGGCTCCTTCACGGGCCTCAGAGTTCAAGGCGTAAGAAAGCTGCAATATCTTACTATTGGATGTTTCATTCAGCCACTGTCCAATCCTGTTGCTGTTAGAATCCTGTTCAGTGAAGTAAAGAAGAACATGTGACTATAGGAAACTAGTGAATACAGGAAGAGCATGTTTCTTCTTCTCCTTCAACAAGATGGCAGATAAAACTGGGCCATGGTTTAGTGTAGAATTGTATGAGTAGGAAAAATATGAAAAATTGAAGCATACACACAAGTGTACTGGCAGGCTAATATCAGTGCCCAGTTACAAATATATATTGGTCTTAGTGTATAAAGGGCATCTGTACAAGCAGTATTTGCTGCAAAAGTATATAAATTTGTCTTATTTCCTTTTTAAAAGGAAGTTTTATATAGTATGACAAATCCATCTTAACTTTTGGTCCACTTAGTAGATAGTCTTGGAGCTTGTGCAATGCAAAAAAATAAATAAAAATTAAAAATAAAAACAGTCCCATCTACTGATGAACATTAGAGGCTGTTAATATCTCCAGAAAAGGCTCGTAAATGGCTTGGGTTATGATTTTTGTCAAACACTTAAGGAACGTAACAGATTTTTTTTAATCAGAAAACTCAGCCTGTAAAAACAAGATTTTTGGTCTCCAAGGTCATGCATGAATTCTTAATCTTTACTGTTATCTTTCATAAATGCCTCGCTCAAGTTGTAAAATCGGCCTCCACATGTACTGTGCGTTAGTCACATTTGATATCAGAATCAGTGAAACATGCCATAAAGCTTGAGCCTGACAGCTTATACGTCACCATGTTTTTAGGAGATTTACATGCTGAACTTTTAATAGAATAATAAGTCAACTGGAGCATTTTGCTTTAAGGTATTTGTATTAGAAAACGTAAAAATAAAATGATGTAACTTTCAGTTTAATATAACCCAGTATGTTAAAGTGTGGATGTTACTCTTACCTCAATTTCGATTATCTGGTACTGGAAAGAAAGAAAGAAAGATTTGTTAAAGCACAAGCTGCTTTTTATTCCTGTGTTCTGATGAGTTAGACTTGAGCTCTTATATTTATTCTGATTTATAGTTTATCTGGAGAAAAGAAACAGTTTTTTGTAATATTTAGTATAGATTCCACAGTTATTTCCAATTAAATGGGATAATGTGTGACAAAATGTTGCAAAATGAGAAACCTGTTGGAATTGATTTATCACTGGGTCAGCAACCTTCAAAGCAGCTTGGTAGGTTTACCTAAAGGGGCTGTGGTTGTACTATTGACCCAGAGCTTCACCAGGAGCTCATATTCTGGTTCAATCCAAAGTAAAACCTGCACCATTATCAAACCGTATCACTGATACTGTCGTTTATGAATGAGCCCTAAAGAAAGGAAAGACTGTTCAAACACTCACCAGCTGATTGACAGGTCTTAACTTGGTATCCAGTGTGATGACTCTGAAAAGCACTGAGAGACATGCAGAGAGATACATGAAGCCTTTACAGCTCTTCTACAGCAGTGTTAAACATCCTAACAGGCCAGTGACTGGTCTTCTGTTGACTGAGAAATTACAAAAGGAAGAAAAGGTTATTGTATACTGTATATGCCAACATGTTTCTGGGCTTCTGTGAGTTTAACCTCTACTGCCTGTTAAAAGGACTGTTGATATTCTGGGACACAATCAGTTTCTCACTACCTGTCAGAGCCAATAGTTAGTCAGAGCCGACAGATTTCTATCGCTGTGTGGCTTTATTTTTAAATCCTGGGAATGTCAATATATAAGATTTGATATTGTGGTAATACATTTTCTATGCAGTGCTGCATGCACTGTAATTTTTAAAGAGGAAACGTGTCTATATACTGTACCATATTGTGTACTATGTGACAGATCTTTGATTTGATTTATTTGCAGAACAACAAAGTAGCATAAACAGGACAACATAAGAAACAAGTTGTGCAGGTGTGGAAGAACAAAAAAAAAAACTAAACCCTAGAGGCTCGTGGAAGGAATCTCACTTCAATTATTATAAGCAAATACAAAGTAATGTAATCTACACAAGTAACATAGAATCAAAAAGCAAATAAACCCAACAAATCTAGTGAAAACCCATCAGCTCAAAATTACCTGTTTGTCCTGGGAGGTAGATTGGTTTATCTGTTTGGATGAATGTCATTGGTCGATAGAACTTGATCTTAACTTTTCGGACTTCTTTAGAGTAGAATGTGTCGCCTCGTACCTCAACCACAAAGTTCTGCACCTCTTCATCCTGCACTAAAGGAACCTGTGACAAAGATATTTTTATAGACACCAAGAGAGTCATTATCTCTCATTAAATTGATTTGAATATTTAACTTTATCTGTTGTAATTTTAATGGTTATAAACCACATTATAACAGTTTACACAAATTTTATATTGTGCGCTTTCCTTTACAAATCTGTGTCTGTATGCGTTATGAAATACCATGACTCAACACATTTTATGGTAATGGGCACATGAATCAAATGAGGAAAGCAGCTGACCTTAAATTCAGTGCAGGTATGAAATTCTTTACTGGACGTCTTCTTCAGAAGGGTTGTATTCGCCTCTTGGGACATCAGAGTGACGCTCATTTCCAGAGTCTCGTTGGGCTGCAGGAGACTCGCACAGAATTTGGTCTCAGCTCCAGATTCAAGAACTGCAGGAATGGCTACCATGTACTGCCTACAGACACAGACACGCATACAGTACATATCTCACTGGATCTGACATGGAAATAACCCCAACCCAGAAGATTATGCAGCATAAAAATCCTTATGATCAGTTCATTCAACCACAGGCTATTATTGTTTTTTAACTGTAGAAGTAACTTACGGTCCTGCCACCGCTTGGCCCACGCACATCCAGCTCAAGAAGACACACAGCTTCCATGTCCACATCTGAATCCCGGGACGACCCATGACTGAATGAGATGATTCTGAGTCAGCATCTGTTTAATAGTCTCTGATAGAGAATCCCACCCCCACAAACCCACCCCTACACCCCCTCTATTTGATTTTAAGGTAACCCATTCAATCATGTATACACTTCATATTGTGGTGTGTACGGTTAACTGCAATTTACGGTTTAATTAGGCAATGTTTAAAGTCCAGAAAGTTTGTCATTCCAACTATAATAAAAGAAAAAAAGAAAAAAAAAACTGAATCTGTAAGCGGTATTTATACATTATTCCGATCGGTCGATCGATCAATAGATAGAGCTCTTGTGCAAGAACTGCATGATTTACGCGCAGTCTATGTGGTGTTAGGAATGAAATAGAAATTTAAAATACATGGAGGGCCAATGCGGGGCGGATTTTGACTTTCACAATCCCGTAGGCAACAATTACGTCCATCCCTTGAGTGTGTGATTCCGATTTCGCCAGTGTCATTCACTTTCCCTTTTAGCTTCTGTTCTCCGTTTAATGTCCTTCTTTTCTGTGATGGCCCTGCCCCAGTAGTCTATCCGCCGTTTTTCAGTTGACCCACCGTTGTGCTTAATGTAGCCTATCGCGGACCGAAGGGTTAACTAAAAGGCCTAACACTGCAGGCTAACTTGGGGAAATTGGAATAAAAGTATGCTATAGGATACAACATTTTGAAACCCTTCCATTTGCTTATTTAAGGCTAAAGCCGAACCCCGAGTTTTCGATATCCCCCACCGCCGCCGCCACAAAACCGTAGAAAAAACAAAATCCCCCAAAGTCAATGCCTTTAATTAACTGAAAGACACGTGTAGCAGCGCCATGTTCCAATGTCAACTCAGTGTGAGTCTCACCTCCTTCACACCGCCTACCAGGGTTGGGCTGAGTTGTCTGATCAGGTTCACGCTCCTTATAGAAATTCAAACCAAGCCAGTCTACATCGGTATATATCCCTGGTCATGATGACAATTCAGATCACCTGGGTCCACCCAGGAGCAGTCAAACAATTACCGTAAGTGCTAGAAATGGGTGGGGCTTACACGTAAAAAAACATACTCCAGTCCAGACCTGTCCGTCTTTATATCAACAGAACTTTAGGCCTATGTTTTGTAGCTACTTGAATCTGTCACTGTACAGTAGGGAGAGATACAGCTGTTATGATAGTTTCGCAGTGATTACGTTCTAAAGCACAAATAAATAACAAACACTTCCCAGATGATTTGTGCACTCCAGACCCTATCCTCTGGAGTTATTTTTGTGTCTTTATAACCAAGCAATCACTGCAATCAAAAAGCAAGTTTTTCTTTTTTGCATCACAGAATGTTTTCCTTTTAAACCAAAAAGTTTTTCCTGTGAGTGAAAAAGTTTTGAGTCAAAAAAAGCTTAGAGTGTCTATTGGTGGGTTTGACTCATGGATGTATTAGACTGGGCATGGCCAGAGTGATAGAGAAGACAGAGTGGCGACACTCCCATTGGACTCATGGATGTATTAAGAGAACTCCGTTGTACGCGGTTGTACGCTTTTTGCCGCCTACTTCCGGGGTATGCAGTCTCCAAACAATCCATTCACGGCGTCGGACTCCATTCATTTCCATTGCTGGCTGTCGAGTAACTTCTGAGGTAAGTTGATTAAATAGCTATCTCTTTTGAATTGTGAACTGTCTGTATTTTATCAGAGGCCCTTTATGACGCATTTACTGATCTTTATTTGTATGTGCACAGCATAATTATATATATTTGTTATCTTGGTAGCCGACCGATTGCCTGCTAGTTTGTTAACTCGTTTGCTAGTTTCTTAGCTTGACTTCACCAGCTGTAAAGGTATCTCCAGGGCTAACTTGATTAAATAGCTACCTCTTTTGAATTGTCAACTCTCTATAATTTATCAGAGGCCCTTTGTGATGTATATACCGATCTTTATTTGTATGTGCACAGCGTTATTAGCTAGCTATATACGACCAATTGCCTGCTAGTTTGTTAGCTCGACTTCGCCAGCTGTGAAGGTATCGCTACACCAACAATTACGAAGTTCAGTAGTGAATCTATGACAACTTTTATTTAGTTGGTTATTGATGTTGGATTACTAGGATCATTACGGTTGATTAAGGACGGATTTTATTTAGGTTTTATCTGCTGAACCTGACGGTGTTAGCTAGTCAGCTGAGTCCTGTGTGTCTGATGCAAGCTAGTAGAAATAAGGTTGCGTTTGTTTAATTATACCATTGAAAGGGCTGTTGCATTACATGTATGAATACAAATTATTCCACACACAAATATCAGTAAGCGATGTAAGACAATGGCAAATGTTTAATTTGAAAAAGTATTAAGGCAAATTTCAGTTTTTATTCACTGTTGATTTAACTTTTTTAAGTTCAATAATTGCAAGGTATTTCCATAAGTCAATAAGTAATCATTAAATTATTGTGATTTCAATATTGACCGAAATAATTATGATCACATTTCTTTCCATATTCGAGCAGCCCTAGCTGGTGCTGGCAACGACTGCTGGCTGCTGATGGCGACTGCTGGGAGTAGCTGCTGGCGGTAACTGATGGTGGCGACTGCTGGCTGCTGAAAGAAGAGGTGACTGGAGGCTGCAGACGGTGTGCCGGGAATGGAGAGGCCAAATGCATCCATGGCAACCAGTAAGATGTTTGGCAGTGGCCTAGATGTTAAGACCTTAGGTGAGGAGGTCTACTGTGTTGAAATTGGCTTCTTAGTCTGACTCTTGCTAATCACTTATACTATTCCCCCGTTCCTTCACTTTGTTCTTATTTTTCAAGTAAGATGCACAGCATACCTGTTCACACATTTGTTGTTCTTTTTCCACTCATGACTAACTTTGTTTTATTTATTGATACCCCCTGGCTCTACTTTGTTGCTCTTATTCATACTTGTTTGTGTTTTTTGTTCAACAAACCTCAGCCTGATATATGTGGAGAGGATTTTTCTTTTCAAAACACTCAGCATCTCAAACACTTCCCCAAAAACTCCTGGCTCCAGCTTTACATGCTGCATCCTACTTTGCAGCATGTGGATGTGAGGCAGTAGAATCTGCATTTGCTGGAGGATTTTATAACCAGTGGTGCCAACAGTAAATCTTATGTCTATTGCTTTTTTTTAATTGTCTCCTTTCCCCACTGTATAACTTTTTGTTGTACTTGTTCTCTCTTAATACATCCATGTTTTGAGCACTCTCACTGGAACGTACGGGGCTTCCCGCCGAACACTGTATCCAGTTCTCTTAATACATCCATGCGTGTCACTCATTGTTTAATAAAAAAATACATTTCATTCATTCATCCAAGTGTAATGAGTTGTTATTACTTTACTTGTTATTAATATTGTTATGTTGTAATTGTTGGAGCTTGTATTGCAAGACAAATTTCCGTGTACACGGACAATAAAGTGCCATCTTTATCTTATATTTGATACTTTGCATATGGCTTAGTCTTAAAATGATCATGGTTGTGTGGTAAATTCGTGCCTCATCAGAAGAAGTGGGCTGGACACTAAATGCTGAATGGACTGTTGCTACTCTGCTTTCTCAGTATGGCAAGCCTTTTTAACATTTAACAGCTAGACTGGATATGTGTTGCAGATATCTGTAATTCAGTTTTGCCTAGTCAAAAACAACATTTCAGATATCCGCAACTACATTCTTCCTATCCATAATTGTCATTTCAGATATCCAAAAAGACATTCTTCCTAGGACAAATGACGTCACTTTTTACATTCATTTGTATGGGGTTTATCATTACAGATATCAACAATTCAGTTGCGGATATCCACTATGTGAATTACGGATATCTGCAACTGAATTGTAGATATCTGTAATTCCAGTTTGAGATATCTACAATTTGATTCTGACTAGTCATAACTCCAGTTCAAGATGTCTTCAATTCACCTCAATTCAAGATATCTACATGTTCATTTTGAGATATCTTAAATTAGGTTTTGACTAGGCAAAATGATGTTGTAGATATCTGTAACTGGAATTATGACTAGTCAAAATGGAGTTGTAGATATCTCAAACTGCAGTTAGGGATAGTCATAATGTAATTGTAGATATCTATTATCAAGTTATAGATATCTTGAAATTAATTTTGATTAGAGATATCTGAAATTTGAGATATCTGTAACTTTCATTCTGCCTAGTCAAAATGTAATTACAGATATCTTGAATTAGAGTTTTGACTAGGCGAAATGACGTTGCAGATATCTGTATGCAAATTAGGCCCGCATCCCACTAGGCGGAGCACCTGTTAACTGTTAACTTGTAATTAGCACTGATTACAGCCAATGCCATGACTGCTCCTTCATCCATTCACTTTGATTATGGCGGGGAGGGGAAATTACGTATTTATGGATATCTAAAATAGAGCAACGTCATGTACAATAATTTGCACTAGTCATAATGACGTTTGAGATATCTTTAACTTTAATTCTGTCTAGTCAAAACTGAATTACAGATATCCGCAATTGTCATTTAAGATGTGTGACGAGTTGAATGTCGTTTCCAATGACGTCATTGCAGATATCTGTAATTCAGTTTTGCCTAGTCAAAACTGAATTACAGATATCTCTAACTGTAGTTTCGACTAGTCACAATTACGTTACAGATATCTTGAATGACAATTCCAACTATCCAAAAGGTAATTACGACTAGTCAGAAAGACGTTGTTGATATCTACAATGTTAATTCCGGATAGTCAAACTTAGCTTTTAAATGTTAAAAAGGCTTGCCATATGACTGCTCCTTCTTCCATTCACTTTGATTATGGCGGGGAGGGGAAATTACGTATTTATGGATATCTAAAATAGAGCAACGTCATGCACAATAATTTGCACTAGTCATAGTGACGTTTGAGATATCTTTAACTTTCATTCTGTCTATTCAAAACTGAATTACAGATATCCGCAATTGTCATTTAAGATGTGTGACGAGTTGAATGTCGTTTCCAATGACGTCATTGCAGATATCTGTAATTCAGTTTTGCCTAGTCAAAACTGAATTACAGATATCTCTAACTGTCGTTTCGACTAGTCACAATTACGTTACAGATATCTTGAATGACAATTCCAACTATCCAAAAGGTAATTACGACTAGTCGGAAAGACGTTGTTGATATCTACAATGTTAATTCCGGATAGTCAAATTTAGCTTTTAAATGTTAAAAGTGCTTGCCATAGTGACCCACTTCTCACTTGATTTATTACCTCAGTAAACATTTTCATAATGAGTTTATGGTCTCAATCGCTAGTTTTAAGTCTTCTGCAACACAGAATGGTGTTAATTTTTTGAATTATGGTCTTGTTGATTTAAAAATCTGTGATAAAGCAAGGGGTGTTTTAGGGCGTGGCTATGATGTGATTGCCAGTGAAAGTGTGTAACGTAATGTAGAGTGTAAACAGCTCCTCCCTCACTCGTCCCTCTCATCTAAAATTGTCACATCTGCAACCGGGATGGCTGCACCTGTAACGGTAACGGCAAATTCGACGACGGATAGCAGCTTTCTACAAAACAATGGGTGACGTCACACATGCGCTGCCCATTAATATACAGTCTATGCTCGGAACACACTGAAGCGACGCTGACTTGATCGTACGTTCTGCGCGTGAGTGAGATGTAATACGTCTCCATAACAGCAGGCGGCGCTAATCTGTATTGTCACCCAAAAAATGAAAACTGGAAATGACGAACGCGTCACGCTTTTTTGATCGACAATGGTCAGTTTGAAAGATTTTCGTCACATTTTGAGAGCCGTTTGTCAGGCCCATCCCGCCTGTTATTTCCGGTAAGTGTTGTAACATAAATGTTAATCTTCGTTCATTCATTTAACATTAGTCTGAAAATTATGAATTCGTATCAGTCTGTGTAAAACGTTGTAACTTTAAGTAGAATTTCACCATTATAATAAATAGATGATCATATATTATATTAACAGATTACATTTTCACTTTCTTTTCTTTCAGGTGGGACTGAAGGGCTCGACCCTGCTTCACAGGCATATGAACTATATCCTATTTAGGTTTTGTGTTAAATATTGTCCAGTTTGTTATGAATTACTCATTGTTTTGACAAGGTTAATTAAAGCCATTTAACAAACTGCAAGTGTTAGCTCCGGTAAATGTAATTGTACAGGATTTTATTTAAGGTTACTGAACATGAAAAAACTATTTGCCTTGATTAGGGTTTTAGTTTGTTACAAATATGAACATTGCTTTAATAATATGTATCGTATGGCTCTGAAAAACTACAATGATTTAAGAAACATCAGACATACTTATGTAAGCAGAGAAAACAGCAGTCTGTTCTCTCTTTTATCACTTGGATTATGCAGGTGATGGTGCAGAACGGAGGTGTAGTCCTTGTAGATTTCTGGTACTTTGAGGACAGACATATCCAGCAACTCTCCACTGATGCCTTTGTATGGTTATAGTCTGCTTTTTATTATGCTAAAAGACCCTTTGTCATGGCAGACATTTTGACATGTTATGGTAGGAAAGCAGGTGTAACTAGTAACATTAATGATGGCTTCAATTCAGGTGATGAAGTTCAAGGTCCTGGTATTTTGCATACTGGCTCACTGGAATGGCACACTTGATGGAACAGAGACTTGGTAACACTTGAATTTATTTGAATTTATTACTGTACTGTACATAATAATTATCTTTTTTAATTACATATATATATATAATCTTTCTTTATCTTATTTGCACATTTTACTTAACTTTTTAATTTTTAATATATATATTACTTATCTTTTTCATCTTTATTTGTTTATATTTCTAATCTTTTATATTATACTTGTGGGTCGGAGAGAAACGTATTTTCAATTGCTCTGTCTGGCACATTTTGCAGAATTGACAATCAAGTTGACTGGACTTGACTGTGTGCTTGCTGCTATGACAATTTCAAATATTTGCTGTGAAAAAGGATCCACGCCACGGACCTTATTTTGAAAGTTGAACTTGTATTTGTGTTTCTTTGTAACACTGCAGTATTAACAAAAGGCCATTATCGGAGAGTAAGATTGATTGTTGAAGGGCATAAAATAGTGGTAATAAAATACTATAGCAGACAGAACAATGATGGCTGATGAAACACTCAAGAAACAACTTTTACTAATTATTCAACAGATCAACAGTACACCACCAATCGTTGATGATTTGAGGCAGCTATAAGTCACGTTTTGTGTGTGATCAATACATTGTCCAAGAGACAGCCTAATGTGCATTAACCTAAGTCTGTTTATGTGAGATACCATGGGTGACCTTTACCCTTTAACTTTTACTGAATGCAAACTCTGTAAACCACAGAAATACAGTAGCATACATCTGTAAATCTTTGAAGAACCTTTCCTCAACTTAAACATCTGCATTCAAATAATTCAATGTCTCTCTATGTTTTCCTGTTTGGAGTGAAGAGGGTGATGACGAGAAAACAAGAAAGCTGCACCACTTACAGGAAATCACACTCAATCAACAGGAAATTGAGTAAGAAAAAAACGTAGAAGGTATAATAAATGAATTGTAAAGATTAGAATTTGATTTAACTTCAAATTCATGACGTAGAATGACGTAAGAGAGAGCAAAACTCAGAACTAATTGGAGAGAGTGTAAAGCAAAACCACAACCAGATTTTGTCACCATGTAGGAGTGTAGGCTCTCTCATGAACATATCACATATCACACTGAACATGGACAGGCAGGGGCACAGCTGAGATTCAATTTCTGTCACATTTAGCCTGACCTGGCTCTACAAACATCTTCAGCTAGGACACCAGGGTCTGTGCACTAGAGCCCTCTAGTGGTTGTGTGTCGTCCTGGGTGGAATTCACAGATATTTTGTCATCAAGCACGTAAAATACTATTGTCTACAAAGTAAAGTTTTGATTACAATTTCAGGTACTTTGACTCACTTGTTGGCTCCCTGCTGTTTGAGTCTGCTTTGTCAGTGTGAGGGTTAACCTTGCTGTTTTGATCCTGTTGTGTGGGTTTTTAAGTGAAAACCAAAGTGGATACTCACTAGTAGTGAATGATTGATCCTTAGTTTGTCAGCAGTCTGTGATGAGCTTGTTTGCTAATTTGATCACTGAAGGCCACTCTGTCCAGTTAGATACTAGGGAAGTGCCATCACAGCAGTGGTTGCCCTCTTCATTCTCAAACATTGATGTCTATAAAATAACCATAATTACATCAATAATGTTGAAATCCATCACAAGAAGTGCAAGCTCAGCCATGTATCTGCACTTATATAATGTAATAAATAGCATCCCTTATTGAACTCTTACATGCCAGTTGTTTCCTGAATAATTCCGCAGCTGGTATTGAAAATCTTATTTATTGTTGTTCAAATATAAGGTCTAATTACTTGACTTGTTGCAAAAACTTAATGTTGGCAATATAAAGCACAATGAAAAACAAAAATATAAATCACATTTTTCCTTGTTTTCTCAGCTGCGAAACAACTTTTCATTTAGACTTTAACTCAAAGATAATTTCCTCTTTTTCCTCATGAGGTGAAGGCAAAATGATTCCTAGTAATTAAACCCATTTGGTGACCTGCTGATCCCAGGT
The DNA here is from genome assembly GCA_023631565.1 of Gymnocephalus cernua. NCBI lineage: Eukaryota > Metazoa > Chordata > Actinopteri > Perciformes > Percidae > Gymnocephalus > Gymnocephalus cernua. The sequence goes on from CM042430.1 coordinate 31,916,095, forward strand.
TCCCCTGGTTTTATGCTTAGTTTGGACCGGTCCATGTTCCAGTTTTGAGGGAGCCAATTAATCCAAACAACCTATTTCATGGAGCAGACCCGTGATATACAGTAGCATCAACTTATCCAGCAAACAATATCATTCCATTGAAGTTGTAATTCTGGTCACTTGGATAGCTTTTCAGTCAAAACTGAGCTAACCGTAGAGTGAATATTGCATATTTCAGGTGAACCAAATTTACGCTAACGTTGCCTGCGTCTGCTTGTGAATTGTTTGCCAACATGTTCATAAACTAGCGTCAGTCTTGTGTTGGCAGCTTAGTTGCTACCCCCAAGTGGTCAGAAAAAGATGAATACATGCAGGTTTAACACAAATATACACAAGCAGACATTGAACTACACAATCCTTAAAAATGTGACTGGGAACGTCTTCAAGCTGCAACTGAAGAAAAATAAGTCATTTTAGGATTAACAGTCTTCTCAAAATACTTCTGTATTGTATCTGTAGGTTAAGATAAATGGACTAAGACTTTTCATCATTCTGTAAAATAATCTGTTACCTGCAACACAAGGGTCATTTGTCTCAGTCTGTTCACCTGAGTTGGTGAGGGTTTACATACATATTATAAAAACTATATATTTGCTAAACTTTGATTTCCAACTGCTTTAGGAGATGGGATTTGTAGATTGTCCAAGAGTCTGAGAGACTTTAGATGTTATCTAAAGAACACTTTTTGCTTTTGTGACCGCATTTCCACATTAAGCTGAGCAGCACAACTTCTGGTCTTTGGATAAAACACACAATAAATACACAGCAGAAAGATTAAACAGTGGAAAAAGCTCAACAAAAGACCAGTTTCAAGCGAAACATTAACGTCACATTATTTTATTGTCCATTATGCATTTCACTTCAGACACAGTAGTTACACCGCTGTAAGAGGTTGTGGCAGAATACTAACAAGGAAATACCAACAGACATGGTGTTAAGTACATAATATGCATCTTCTGGACGACTCGAGGACTGATCACACGCTCTTCAAGCTGCAAAAGAAATAATGAAAAATAAAAATTCATTGTGAAGTCTTACAGCTGTTCATACCAAACATTTGCAACATTCTGACACCTGACAGTTTACACCAATGCTACTATACGAGACAGTGTATCCTCTTCATAGCAACGGCTCTCTGTAGACCTACTTCCATTTTAACTTCCAGCTTTTTTGTAGCTGGATATAATTTGTAGAATATACATGAGGATAGTTAATAATTTCCAGTAGTGATGAAATGGCAAAAAAAGGGTCAGAATTTGGAGCAGGCCATTAGCATTTTTTTCTATTATTTGACAGAGCATCTGGAGAATGGCATTAAATGGGGGAGATAGAAGTGATGACATGCAGCAAATAGGCAACCGGTTGGATTCGAACGCTGCCAAGGACTCTGCCTACATGGGACGCACGCTCTACCGGCTGAGCTAGAGGACGCCCCACATAACATAACAGACAAGAGATCTCTCCTCTTTTGTCCATTTCTCCTGTCTAGTCAGCAGGTCCATCGTTTAGGGGAGTTGGTGTCACCTCTAATCAGCCAAACATTAACTATTGAGGCAGCATGTCACCAGGGGAACGGTGATGATAAAACTGCTTCTTGGAAACAGGTGAGCTACAGCCCATAGATATACAGTGTATGTTTCCTTAGTAACAATATTCTCTTGATAAGGGAAAAGAGGGCAGATGTTCAAACAGGTGACGTTACGTTCTAAAACCAGCCAATGGCGACTTGACAAGCTGAGTCGCAGGCGACACCATCAGACTGCTGCAACGTTCTAAAATGTTTTTTTCTCGTTGCAAATCTTTGGTCTGAGCTTTACAGTCTACACTAGTTGTATGCTTCATTTGGTTTTAGGTTTAGGAACTTTTACAATCTTTTAAACAATCTTTTACATTTACATTCGTCATAGTGCTTGTGTATGTTATTATAATAGTTTGTTACCTGCAACACAAGGGTAGATGTATTCTGTATCAGACTGGTCACCTTAAGGGGAAAAAGCAGAAAATTAGTCAAACTTGCATCATGTGTTCAATAGCCTATCATATTAACATACTACTATAAATTACTATTCTGATAACTGTTCAGGTTGTTGTACAGCTACCACGGAGCAGTGTGTTCTGTGAATGAGGTTTAGAGAGGACTGATTTACTTGGCTGGTAGTAGTCGTAGATCTTGACCACGGCTGGCTTCAGGTTCTGCACTTGGTGCTCCTGTATGAGCTTTAGACTGTGGTTGATGCCTATGTCCTTCTGTAACTGTTGGAAGAAAAACAGACGACATGATCAGTAACAAATCTGGAGAGAATCATCTCTCGTTTGTCACTTTAAATCCCGAGTCTCACCTCCCGTATGTACACCAGAACATGATCCTCCTTTTGTTCAACACGATCCACCAGCAGGGCACCTTTGAGCTGAGGAGACATTAATCAGCTGTTATCATGACAACAACAACTGACAAATACTACTCAGTTTAAAGTTACTGTAATCACTCACCATGTTCAAAGACTCTGGGTCTGGGACAAATCCAGAGAGCATTCTGATATCCAGGATAACCATGTTTGTGGTGGACTCCTTTCCACTATATCTGTAATGCAAGTACCATAAAAATATGATGTCAATCTGGTGCTTTGGAAGGGCTCCATTTACCGTTTGTCTGGCTGAGTTTTAGCTACCAAGTTGTAAACATTCCTCCTCTGTCCATCCACCAACAGTTACATAGTTCAAGCTGGTAGATGCAGAGGATTGTTTGCCAAAAACTTCAGTATTCGTCTATGTCGTGGATCGGCTTGTTGATTACTTACAGGGATGTTAGTTTCAGAATGAGTTTGGGATTTTTGCTGGTGCAGTCGGCCTCTGGTTTGACCTCAACACTGAGAGTGGTAACATCAGCAGGAGTTGGGATGTTATAGACAAGAGAAATCTAAACAGGGAAAGTAATTAATATTCATAAGTTAAGAATCTCAAGAATTCTTTGCTCAAGTTGGTTCAAATGCACAGTATGAAGCATCAGGATTGGTGGTTTATGTACATCAAACCACTGACCTGCATTGCAGCACATGCAGTGCCCTTCACCTCCAGGCTGTACTTTCCTGTCACGTCCTGCAGCTGCTTCTCCTGGTAGAGCAGTTTGTTGTTCTGATTCACATCAAACATCAGCTGGCCACTGGGAGACTGGACCGTCACTGTGCTTGAACCCTCTGGACTGAACACCAGAGTGGAGTAGAGAGCCAGAGCCTGAAGAGCCACCACGGTGTCCTACAACACACACAAAAGAAAATACCTAATACTTATGGGCTTAAATTCATACAAATGTAAATGTTCTTTTGTTTACACCTATAGCAGCTTTCATATGTAGGAGTTCACTTTTATCATTTTCAGGTCTCTCCAATTGTTGATTTTCATACAGAAATCAATTAAGAAAATGACCATTTAAAACATAATAGTATGCACATTTTATTTGTAGTTAATGGGCTAAAACACTGCTATTGTTCTCAGTATGGTTTAACTGACACTAGACTGTATCGGGTAATGTCGTGAGAACTATGCACGTCTAAAAAATGGGAGTTTCAGTTTTAAAATAATTTGAAAGACAAACTGAAGGCCTTAGTATTTTTTATACGTGGATAAAATGCTCCTTTACTTCATAAACTAAATACAACATTTAAAGAAACATTAAATTGAAGCAGAAAAATGCATTGTCACAAAATTAGGGCTGTTTTTTTTTTAAGGTCACAGCTAAGCCATACATTTTTAAATAACTTTGTTCATCTTATTTGTCCCAGAAGAGATTACTGTACGTTTGACTCAAAGTCCAGCTTAACCCTGTTTGGGCTGTACCTGTGTGGAGGAGAATCCTCCATAATAGTTCTGTTGGCTAGTCAGCCATCTAACGATGCGGCTGGCGTAGCCCAGGTCTTCAGCAGTCGGAGGGGCACTGAGTTTAGCCAGCAGCACATAGGAGCTGATCTCCACAGACAGAGAGGCTGACGTTTCTGTTGCTGTCTGAGACCAGTGGAGGAAACCTCCTAAAAAACAGCCATCCACAAAGAGACAAACAGGCACAGGGTAAGCTTCGTCACAGTAATGAAGCCAGAATGATTTCCTGTAGGAGGACGACTCACCTTCTTGTAATGCAACAGCGTCTAGGTGCTTCAGTAGGTGAGTACGGGTCTCCATGTCTCCTGCCAGGGTGAAGACGTACGCCAGCAGAGCTGTGGTGTAGGTGTTGCTGAGGTCACTGATGGACTCCTTGAGGCAAGACAAGCTCTGCTTCACAGGATCCTAGAACAGATTAAAAGAATACATTGTCTTTTGCCGCTGTGTTTCAGTTCCCGGAGTCAGAACTAAACAGGGGGAAGCAGCGTTCACTTTTAATGCTCCACAAATCTGGAACAAACTCCCAGAAAACTGCAGGTCTGCCGCAACTCTGTTCTTTTAAAGCAAGGCTGATGACCTCTTTTTGATGCTGCCTCTCTTTAAATAATTGTTCACTTCTTATAGTGCACTGTAACCTCTATTGTCGTATTTTATGTTTATATTTTTAATTGTTACTGAAGTGATTTCTACTACTTAAGTGGCATCAAGTGGTGAGGTTGCAGCAACCAACTGAATATGCCTCCACTAATCAAACAAACACACCAATTCTGTTTCAGGTGATTATACATTAAAACATGTCTGCCAATAGACTGCCCCTCCCCCCGACATCCTACACACTGGTCCTTTAAAACAGTAAAAAAATATAAAATAAAATAACTACAGTTCAGAATCTTTGGTGCTATGCCATACATATTTAAATTCAAATTAATGCTACAATGCATCTTACGTACATATACATTCATATTACAAATAATCAACTCACATCTATGGAAGTCTTCATTTCCAAGAAGGCAGCAGTGATGTAGGCACTGAGAGTAACTTCATCAGACACACCACCCTGTAAAGAGGAAGCAGAAGTAATTAGAGATCTAGTCTGACTCACTGGATGGAGAATGTAGGCCTGTCATTGGCCGCGTATTTCAAACAGTATTCTTCTCCCCTTTCGCCATCTCAACTATCAATTTCAGCCAGTCTATTCCCCCTGTAGCCAGTGCATTGCACAAAATTCTGGGCCTGGTAAAAAGCCACTCTATGGCCCCTCACCGCATCCACAGCTGTTCATTCTAACATATTGTACTCAGTCCCTTTCCCTTCGGTTAGTTTTAGGATTCCCTGGTTGGTATAATGGAGTCCTAATAGATTTAACCGACCACCTCCACCATAATCTCAGCTCATAACCTCACACAAGACGACTGATCAGATTGTTACTATGTAGGTATAAGACTCGGTTCAAAGACAAGTCACTTTTGGATGGAAATCCTTTCAACCCAGAGTGGTTGAGTGAGGTCGCACAATCCCGCCTATTCTTACTTTTAAGAATAGGCTGGATGCATTTGGCCTGTCAACAGGTGTAATGTATAATTATAAAGCTTGCCAGTAACTTTTGTAATTCATTTTATGTCATTTATTTATGAATTGTTATAAAACTTCAATTGTGACTATGTCTTTTATAGAATGTTGGAATGTGTATGTATATGTATATATATATGTTTGTTTTTTCTTTTTCTTTTTAGAGTCTGGGATAGAGGATTGTATATCCTGTACCAGAAATCATTTCAATAAATTTCAATACATAGGGGGCTTTAGAGTTTAGATGTGACACTTTTGGAATCTAATACACTTGTAAAAAGAAACCTTTAATAAAATGAAAGGAGAGATGTAAATGTATTTAGTATATTAGTAAACATGTACAATTTGTATAATACAAATATATTACACATACATATTTGTATATAGGCCTACGTATATACAGACATAGATCAGTGTACCTCCAACACTCAGGGGCCCGACTCAAGTAGACTTAAGTCTTCTTAAACGTTTGTGGAACAGGACATTGCCACTATTTCTTGCTATTAAATGCTTGTCAGTTGGAAATTGTAAATACATTTGTGAGTCCCACATGGCTCTCGCATGCTCATGCATGAGTCACAATTATGGCATTTGTTTTGATAAGTGAAACCTGTTGAAATTCATCTAAGAGGGAATTATCTCATATTGCAAATTGTTGCTTTTATGTTGCAAATTTTGTGAAGTGGGCCCCAGGCTGGCATTTCTTACTACTGAGACATGAATGAAAGTCCTGATGGTGCATTTCCATTTAACTACTGCTACAGCAAAAGTGTCATTTAGTAAAATTAACATACTGACCTTTAGTTTCAGTTATCATCAGTCATTGTTATACAAACTCTAGTAAAGAGGGACTTTAATTACCTTCATTATGTTGTGGAAGAGCTTTCCTGACTGTTCAAAACAGCCATTTTTTCGTTGTTTACTTTTCAGCCAAGTCACGGATGCTTCAATGTTCGCTGGGTCAATGTAGATGAAAGACCGTGCTTTGGAAAACGATCTCAACACAAATGCAGTCAGCCTGAGGATATTAAAACAAAGTTAGACAGAAAAAAGACAAGAGGAAGCACTTATGATCCGTTTAATGGCTCACGATAATCATCTACTCTGTTGTAAGTATAAAAGGTAATCTGTGTGTCATGGTAAATGTTGCACAATACGTAAATATATAATGAATTATTCTTTGTGGATGATTGACCAGTAATGTTCTCACCAAGTGTTCCCTGGTCCTGCTCCAAATGTGCTGTAAGCACCGTCCTCATCTTTGTAGTTCAGCTGTCTCTGGTAGCCTGTATAACAATAGAAACACACTTATTAGGGCATTTACAGATTTGATTTCCGATAAGTTCATGATTTAGGGTACATTTGTTTATAACATCTCTAAGTGTGAATGTACAGATGTAAAGAAAAGATAAATTGTATGTCTTTAGTGGACAGATGACAGTAAAAAGATGACAGGAAATTAGGAAGAGAAAGAGGGAATAACGTGCAACAAGGTCGCCATGGCGGCCTAGAAGTTATGGTGGGGTGGGGGCCTGTTGTCAGCACCCTAACCCAGAGGCCAGCAGGGTGCCCCTGATCTGTAGTCTCTAATATGAATGACGAGCACTGTCAAGCGATTATGCATGCTGCTTATTATATTTCGTGCAACCAGCACCAGAATGTAGCAGACGGTAGATTTGGCATACGTGTTCTTTTAGCTACCAAAGTAAACGGAGACTCACCACTGGTCAGGAAGTTGGTAGCCTTTTCCCTGATGGCTGGGGTCAGCTGCTGTGTGTTTCTCAGGTACTCGAGGATGTAGATGTTTGGGGCAAGGAGCGCCATGTTCTGCTCACCACATCCATACGGCATCTGCAGCAGCCCATCCAGGTTCTCCAGAGCCCGGCCCAGAATGTCACCTGCCCAAAAACACGGAATCACTGAGACCAAACACGTAACTGACCTGACCTTTACTTTCTACTGGGGATTGAAAGACAAACGGTATGTTCTTATGCTGTTATACCACCTTTTGTTAATCCCAAGAGAAACTAATTTAATATGTTGAAGGTATAAATGCACTTTGTATTTTAACTTTACTTTGTTCAATTGATTCATTTTCATTCTAACCACAGATTTGTATTTTTGATGGAAGCCTGTTCCCTTCCTAGAATCTTCTTGGTTAAAGCAACTCTCAATTAAAATGACTTTTCTATTAATTTACCAAGGACTGATACTGAAGCACGGGCAGATCCATCAATCATGTTCTCAGGGAGTTGTATGTCCACTTCCTCTGTCAAAGCTTCCTCTGTGAACAGAGAGAGAGAACAAACACTCAGTACTAGACCAAAGATGTTTTAGATTAAATGGACAGTTAGTGGATTATGTATTGAAACAGGTCAGACTGAGTTAAGAAAGATAAAAATCACAAAAATGGAGGGTTCTTTCACTTTGGTTGATAAAATGTATTTTTGATCAAATTTATTGACAGTAACTCTGACACACCTGCGCTAATCACACTGAAACCAAGTGCTCTGCAAGTATTGAAGCTCTCCATGACATATTTTTAACATGCAATCTACTCGACTTCTAACTTCCAGTATTTGTCTTTTCACATGTTTGATGGGCCATGCCTGGTGTAAACGTACTGACCTTTTGGGCAGAGCAGCCAGTTGTAGGTCTTTGTCATCTCAGTTCCCTCAGCCTGAGAGGGAAAGAAATGATGTGAGTTACAGAGTTTCCATTTGGTTAGTGGATAAACATTTTCTTTGTCATCTTGTTTTTAAAGTACCAACCTTTACTATGAGAGGTCGTGTGACCACGTCAATTCGTCCCCTTTCAGGCACGCTCACAACCTCATTGTCACATGAAATTTGGGATGTCACTGCCTCAGCACTCACTGACACATTTACAACTCCTAAAAAGAACAGTGTGAAGCTTGATTCAGAACAACAACATTTAGGTCAAGGTCAAGGTAAACTTTATTATCCACAGGTAGGAAATTCATGTGGTCACTAATGTGGATCTCACTGATTACACAGAGCTCAAAAAGGGCTCCCCCACCTCGGCAGCCTGGCGGATAAAAGCTTGACTCTCACCTAAGGCTGAGGGGGCCATGGTCCAGCTGAAGGTCTTACGCTCACTGCCGCACAGACAGGATGTGTACTGGTCACCAGAGAGGGGGGTGAGGGTGTAATCTAAGGAGGGGGTTGGAGTCACCCTGACCTGTTCAAGAGAGAGAATATATTTTAAAACTGAAGATTTATGACAAATGTAAAAAACTGCTCAAACTCAAAGGAAAAGGCTGCAGCATTTAACCTTTCCCCGGTGCATCTTGCAAATGTTTTTTTTCCAAATCAAAGGAGACATCTAATTATCAAGCAGTTTGAAGACTGACTTAATTAAGAAAATGAGGATTTTTCCAAATATTTAATAGAACCTTGGTGAGTGAGTTGACAGGACCGGCTAGAGAGGTGGGTGAAGTTAAACAGTCAATTACAGGTTTCAACAATGTTTTTAAAAAGGTGCCTTTGATTCCACATTGAAAAGGGAGTGGGTAAAGTCATTATCTATTACAATCATAATTGTATTTATATAGCACTTTTAAAGCATTAAGCCCAAAGTTCTTTCCAGATTAAAAGATTTACAAGATTTGAATTCGGAATCAGAAACCCATGTAAGTCCCTCTAAGATGCACATAAAACCATTAAAAGTAGCAAAAAGAGGAAATATGCAATATTGCGAGAATGGAAGACATAGTTAAGTGTAAACCATCTCATAAAAATGAGTTTTAAGGAGGCATTTAAAAGCTGCAGTGGAGTCAACCAATCTCATACTGAGAGGAAGGCTTTTCCAAAGCCAAAAATGCACGGTCACTCTTAGTTCTCTGGTTGGTGGAATAGCTGAAAGATTTTCATCAGCTGATCGTGGGGCTTGGCTGGGCTTTAAGGGGTTAACTGTTGAATGTAATCTGGCCCAAGACCATGGGTGACCTTGTATGTAATACATACAATTTTAAAATGTAGTCTGAACTTAATGGGCATTTAGGTCATGTTAAAAAAAAAGAAGAAGAAGAAGAATAGAAAAATAATTACCATGATGCAGCTGGTCAGGTAGTTGAAGGTGGTTGCCTTCAGTTCAAAGCGCTCCCCCCGGATGATGGAGTAGGGCAGGCTGAGCTCCAGGAAGAAGGGCTGGAAGACGGTGATGTTTTTACGTGGAGCCAAGCCGAAACCCTGAGGGGACAGACAGAAAGCCTCCGTCTCCCAGGTGGTGATGGTGTCCGGGACGGTGAGGGGCACATCCTTTGTTCCAGACTCTCTGGATCAGCAGATACACAGACACACAATTTAAAAAGAAAAATCGCCTGTAAAATGAATACATTCTACTAAAATAAACTAAAATTAGACTGCTTAGGAGCAGTGTCAATAAATTAGTTCCATGCCATTCATGTGTGGCGGGAGACAGCAGGAAGAGAGAGACTCTGGTGCACACACACAAATGCCCTCAATCACATTTATGACCATCAAAACCCTCTGTAGCAAAAACTCACCCAACTTCCACCAGGTCCCATATCCAGGTCTCAGGGAAGAAAGTGCGCACTGTCACTATTGGTGATTTAGCAGGAGGAGGAGGAGGAGGAAGATCCCCAGCAGCTCCAACAGGGAGTCTGGCTACCATTGCTTCCTCTCGGGAAAGAACCAAACCATACCTAATACCGCCACCTGAGAAGAAAGTAGAAAATATTCTATTTGAAAAAATGAAAGCAATGACAGAGTGACCTGTTTTAATAAGTAAATATTCAGCATGCATCACTTAATGGAGGAAAAAAAAAGTCACCATAGCCCTGGTAGTATTCTCTTCCTTTGTATTCAAGGCATGAAGGCTCTCGGATAACCATGTTTGTTGCCATCTTCATCCCTACATTCTAGATAATCCAAGAACAAACAGGCATCACTGAAAAGTTGATAAATGTGCAACAATAACTTATTAGTATATTTTTTTATTTTGTACAGTCATTTGTGCAGGTAGTACCTGGAAAACTGTATAAGCATCAGCTGTCCCATCACCATGGGGGTATGGCAAAACATCTCTTCTCAGTCTCACAGGCAAACATTCTTCACTATCTTGAACGTCATATGGAATATAGGACATTATTGTGACGGGCAACAATTGAAATATCTGAAAAGAAAGGTTTCGTATAAAGTTATAAACTGACAATGTATGATGTTCTATGAAGATCTGACAATTGGGAAACTTTATATCTTCAAATGTGGATGTAAAGTATATTTGTCAAATCATTGTCTTTATCCATAACACAGACTCTTACAGAGGGCTACACCTCACATATGTGATCATAACCTTATACTATAACATTTTCAGAACAGCATGCTTACACATGCTTAAAAAGAACAACATCAGCATTGAGCTGCACTGCACGTTGATAACAATGTACTAACTGGTAGAGGGAGAAAAGGAAGAAAGATTAGCCATGGCACAAGTAGATAACAACAAAGTAAAAATGGATGATGATAAATGTGCAAAAGATTATGCAGAGGTAACATATTATGTGTGCATATAGTTTTGGTTGATTCCAGTAGTTACCTTGTCTGCATCCAGAGTCTTCCCTGGCTCCTTGATGAGGACGCTCTGGTCAACAGCGCTCACACCACACAGAGATTCTGGCTGGGCGGTAACCTGCATGATGGTCTCCTCTCCTGGGACAGCCGAGGACGGAGAAAACTCCAGCGACACCTGACACAATCAGAAAAGACACATCGCACCATCTGGACTTTAGTGGGTTTTTTTTTTTAAAGATTTTTTTGGGCTTTTCTGCCTTTAATTGACAAGACAGCTAGGTGAGAAAGGGGGAAGACATGCAGGAAATCGTCACAGGTTGGATTCAAACCCTGGACCTCTGCGTCGAGACATAAACCTCTAAGTATATGTGCGCCTGCTCTACCAACTGAGCCAACCCAGCCACAAACCTGTGATCTTTTCAACCTGACACGATTGTGCATTTTTTTTCTCCCAGATTGATTTTTAATCAGAAGGCCTGTTCTTAAAAGATAATTAGTTTTTTTTAATTGTATTAGACAGTGATAGTAGGAAATGATCATCATGACATAAATAATCCAGTCCACCTAAATTGGCTGACTGAACTTTACACTGATTTGCACGCCATGACATCAGACAAGGGAAATGCTTAATGCATAAATAATATTGTGTCAGTATAACTAGCTAAGACTGCATCTGGATTATGCCACCCTACCCATACAATAGAGTCAGAAAAGGTTGTCGGTCATGACAGAAAATAGACGTGGCCCCAACATGTAGGAGGTTAATTAATTTCAGTGTGATACCAAAAAATGTCTACATAGATAACCTGCTTTTATTTCTTTTTCAAGAAAAGGCTACATGCTGTATTGATGTTTTGTAACAACTCATAAACACTTTGATTCTGCACCTAGAATCTGACAAGAACAGCCTTTGCCACATGTCTTAGTTCTTCTCAGGCTGACCTTGTGACTGAAGCATTGCTCAGTAGAGAAGTCAGCGCTGTTGGCGATCACAGTCTCACTGGGGAGGATGGCGTAAGCCACAACCTGGACGTCTGGTGCCATGTCTGGACACACTCTCAGCGTAAAGGACACCTCGCCCTCATTCACTGAAACATCATGAACAACAATCATTCACATGTCTCCATAGATCAATACAATGGCCATGCTAATTCAAAGGATAAGGATAAGACAAGTCACTTTGCTCACCCAATTTATCTTCGATTACGATATGTTTAACTCCTTGTATAACAATGGCTCCTCTTGATAAGACCTGGGAAATTTGAAAGAAAATGACAAAGAATGAGTAATGCAACATGCCCCGTCTGCTGTGAGGTTCTGTCATGTGATCAGAGGTGTCAAGTAACGAAGTACAAATACTTTGTTACCTTATTTAAAGGTGCTCTAAGCGATATCGGGTGACGGCACTGCTTGTTGACGTTAAAAGTATTTTCAAACAAAACAAGGTTAGCTCGCCCCTCCCTCCTACTCATCGCGTCCACTCTCCCTCCCTTCTGTGTTTCTGCGCACTAACCCCCACACCCCGACCCCCAAATCCTTCTTGTCGGTTATTGGCTGGAACGCTAGAAGGCTGTTATGTTTGGTGGTGCAGGTTGGCACAGTTTGTTTTTGTTGGCATTTGTGGAGCCTGGGCTGTCTATAGAGACCGTGTTTTTTTACAGTGTGTTCAGGGGACAGGCAGCTCGCGGATAGTGAGGAGATGTTTGCTGTATGTGACAGAAAATGCTGTAGCCTAAAAAAACGTGTCACATGAATGTCAGAATGTTACATTGCATAAGTTGATTGGTTGGGGGCTGAAGATTAGAAGTGTGGAACCCATCAGCTACATTAGCCACTACTAGCATGCCACACCTCAATGTCAGACCATACTTTCAGTGGTTGTTGCATTACGGACAGTGTTTGGAATAACGCCGTTTAAAAGAACGGCGTTAGGTAACGACGTTATTTTTTCAATAACAGGGTAATCTAACTAATTACTTTTCCCATCGTTACAACAACATTTCAACGTTACTAGACGTAAAACGCGGTGCGTTACTATGCATGGATTGAATAAACTGTAATAATTTGAATGCACCCCGGGCCGGGCTCACAGTTATTGAGGAGGCGGGTTAATAACGAGGTAAGCGATTATGATTGGCTAAGGCAGAGTCATGTTTCATGGTAGTAGCCAATCAGAGAGCAGCTAAACGGAGATTCAACGGAGCAACAGAGATGGCTAATCAGGAGGAGCAAGAAAAGTTGCCATTTTCAAGGTGGAGGTTTGAACTAAACACACTGTTTTGTTGTTTAAATGTTTACTATTGCTGTGAACATTACAAAACACTTGGAAGTACAGGTTGCTTACTTGACCAGTTGTCTCAGGTTGAGAGAGTTTGATCTAATTTGCTAGAATTAAATGCACTTTATATTGTGTAACTGTTTACTTTTCTTACGAAGATAATTTGAAGTGCAGGATAAACCTCTGGCTGTCTATTGACGTGCAATAAATATTGAAAGTTATGTACAAACACCGGTCTGTTCTACTCATTTTAGTTGTGAAAACTGCAAAAAAAAAAAAAATTCTTTTACATGTAAGCAACTTTTTTTTTTTTAGCAGTAATGCAAATAGTTACTTTCCCTGGTAACAAGTTACTTTTATTATAGAGTAATTCAGTTACTAACTCAGTTACTTTTTGGAACAAGTAGTGAGTATCTAACTATAACTAATTACTTTTTTAAAGTAACGTTCCCAACACTGATTACGGATAATGTTGCTGCCGGGTTTTGGCTAGAAATTATACAATAAAAAAGTTCTGGTGCATCGATTTTGATCCGTTTCTCCTACACAGTCATTTGTGATTCTTCAGTGGCTTAATCACACCAGACTGGATATTTAGCTTTTAATATTTGGATAAATGTAGTGGAAACTCACATCTTGAATTTCTTTTACAGATTTCTGTAACAGTGTTTCCAGTACATTACTTGCAACTGTGAACAGGGATTTGTCCTAATGTTAGCTGTCAAACTTCACTATTTCTCAACATTGTCAATGCTTAAATGTTGACATGTAGCACAAAATCTCCTGGGTAGCGATGTAAAGGTTATGTTAAATCTTCCATGTCCGTGTCTCTAGAAGTGGTGACAGGAAAATAGTTCACCAACCACTCACCAGATACATCACATCCACAAAGCCGTGGGCCTCTCCAACTACGGTGTATTGGATGAAGATGTCTTCCTCTTTGTCACAGGAAAGTGGTTCATCCTTCTTCTTCACGTCCAGGGAGCTGACTGTTTTAGTATCAGGAGAAGAAAGTGTGGCCAAAGACACGGTGTGATCGTTAGACTCATAGTATGGCATTCTGTAAGGAGGGTAGCCCAGTGTCGGTGTGTCGCTAACCTAGAGAGCAGAGACACAAAAAAATAAACACTATAAATGAGATCATGGCAGATGAAGTAGAAGAAAGCTTCAGTTTTTACAGCCATAACAATTGTTTTTTTAGGTATAGACCGATCGTTCCTATATGGCACCTTGGTCAGTTGCAGCATATTGAGAAACCATTTGAGGTATCTGATTTGGACTGTTATCAACTTCATGATAAATGTTGGGTTACATATTGTAGTTTCTACTTCTTACTTGTAAGTGGATGTCCCCTTTAAAGTCAGCTGTGCTTAATGAGAAAGCGGCGACACCATCACTGTCGGTTGTGAGATTCTGTAACCAACGCGATGACCACCTTTCACCCTCAAACAGGAACACCGGCATGCCAGGAATGGGTGTATTATTGTAATAAACTGCTTTAACCTGTTGGAAGTACAACGTAGTATCACCGAGAATGCACACTGCTTCAGTTGCACCGTGTATAGAATCACATTGAAGTGAAGACCAAATGCACTTACTTTTCCTTCCACATTAGATCCTTTGTTATAAATCTTGGGAGTGTCAGTGAAAGACAGCTTTCCAACAACATATGAAATCACCGTCGTCTTCTCTTGTGAGAGTGTAATACCTGTACAAGAAGCCTTGATGTTACAACAATGTGTACGCCATATTGTTTCAATACATGACATAGTAAATTATAGGCCTACTAACTCTTTTTAAAAGTACAATACATTTCATGACTTGCCTGTCCCCTCCTCTTCCATATTTGCACTGAGTTGCAGTACATCTTGCAGCGCCTTTTGCGCAATTTTTGTGAAAGTTGACATTGTGAAGATAAAAGTGGCACAGCCTTTCTTGTCCGTCTAGAAAGCAAAATAAAATAAGATCAAATAAAATGAAAAAGTGAAGGACATTTCAAACTTTCCACGTCATGCCCTTACTTCTTAAACACTTTTAACTGTCAATCTTTATATCTAACTACTATCTCCACAAATTGTACATTAGACTGACAAGACAGATGACAATATGTAGTGTTAAATGTGCATGGTGTACATTATGAAGGAGGATATGTAAGGTCTATGCACCTTGCTTCATGAGACTGTCACCATAGCTACTGTACCTGCTTTGTCTCCTCGTAGCAAGGCATCGGGATTTCAGGGATTCCCTCTGGATGTTCAGGGGTGATTACGAGGGGTATACCAACATAGGCATCTAAAGGTCGGCACACCTTAAAGTCAACCCTGCCTGGCACAGGCTGGCCGTATGTATACCTAATTGGATGGACATTAAAAAAAACACTGTTATTGAAAAGAAACCATTCCCTAAACTGGACCCATTTTAGATTATTTAAGACTAATGAGCGAAATAGCTTTTACTTACGTTGCACACACTTCAGCTTTGATTTCTTCCTGATTAATACTTACTTCATCAGCTGCATTTAATTTTACGTCAAATTTAGGCAAAACTGGGGACAAAAATGGGATTGTTAGCATTTTTGCTTCATGGATTAAAATTGATGGTAAAAAACCAACTTACCGTATTTTTCCACCTTGAAGCTGTGTTGTATTTTATGTAACCCAATCGACACAGTAACTTGGTAGGCTCCTTCACGGGCCTCAGAGTTCAAGGCGTAAGAAAGCTGCAATATCTTACTATTGGATGTTTCATTCAGCCACTGTCCAATCCTGTTGCTGTTAGAATCCTGTTAAGTGAAGTAAAGGAGAACATGTGACTATAGGAAACTAGTGAATACAGGAAGAGCATGTTTCTTCTTCTCCTTCAACAAGATGGCAGATAAAACTGGGCCATGGTTTAGTGTAGAATTGTATGAGTAGGAAAAATATGAAAAATTGAAGCATACACACAAGTGTACTGGCAGGCTAATATCAGTGCCCAGTTACAGATATATATTGGTCTTAGAGTATAATGGGCGTTTGTACAAACAGAAGTTGCTGCAAAAGTATAAATATTTGTCTTATTTTACTTAGTATGACAAATCCATCTTAACTTTTGGTCCACTTAGTAGTTTTCATTAGCTAGTCTTTGAGTTTGTGCAATGCAAAAACAATAAAATAAAAAAAAAAAAAAAAAAATCGTAAATGGAGCATGAGTTAAGATTTTTGTCAAATACTTAAGGAAAAAGGAAATATCAGAAAATGCAGACTGTAAAACAAGATTTTTGATGTCCAAGTTCATGCAGCATGAATTCTTACACTTCAGTCATTGTTCATAAATGTTGTAATAGTTGTAAAATCGGCCTCCACACAATGTACTGTGTGTTAGTCACATTTGATATCAGAATCAGTGAAACGTGCCATAAAGCTTGAGCCTGACAGCTTATACGTCACCATGTTTTTAGGAGATTTACATGCTGAACTTTTAATAGCCTAGTGAGTCAACTGGAGCATTTTGCTTTAAGGTATTTGTATTAGAAAACTTAAAAAAAAATAAAAAAAATAATGTAACTTTCAGTTTAATATACCCAGTATGTTCAAGTGTGGATGTTACTCTTACCTCAATTTTGATTATATCGTACTGTAAAGAAAAAGAAAGATTTGTTAAAGCACAAGCTGCTTTTTATTCCTGTGTTCTGATGAGTTAGACTTGAGCTCTTATATTTATTCTGATTTATAGTTTATCTGGAGAAAAGAAACAGTTTTTTGTAATCTTTAGTATAGATTCCACAGTTATTTCCAATTAAATGGGATAATGTGTGACAAAATGTTGCAAAATGAGAAACCTGTTGGAATGGATTTATCACTGGGTCAGCAACCTTCAAAGCAGCTTGGTAGGTTTACCTAAAGGGGCTGTGGTTGTACTATTGACCCAGAGCTTCACCAGGAGCTCATATTCTGGTTCAATCCAAAGTAAAACCTGCACCATTATCAAACCGTATCAATGATACTGTCGTTTATGAATGAGCCCTAAAGAAAGGAAAGACTGTTCAAACACTCACCAGCTGATTGACAGGTCTTAACTTGGTATCCAGTGTGATGACTCTGAAAAGCACTGAGAGACATGCAGAGAGATACATGAAGCCTTTACAGCTCTTCTACAGCAGTGTTAAACATCCTAACAGGCCAGTGACTGGTCTTCTGTTGACTGAGAAATTACAAGTTAGAAAGGAAGATAAAGTTATTAAAAAAAAAATGTATAGTTTACTATTGGTCTTCCCTTTGTTGTCTACCATAGAACTGCACAAATTGTAAGTAATCAGCGGAAAATGTCCCAATATCCCAAGAAGGAAACCTCACTTTCAGCTCAGTGTCATAATTAGTATTAACATTTAGGAATCAGCAATCTTGGATTTCAATAAAGTGGTGGATAGTTTCACGGAAACTGCTGATAAGGAATAGCACTAATTTTGAAATAAGATACCTTGTTTTAAATAATATTGTCACCGTGGGACATTACTAATATGATATCCAGAATGTGGGGAGAATGTGTGATATTGTGGTAATACATTTCCTATGCAGTGCTGCATGCACTGCAATTTGTAAAGAGAAAATTGTCTATATATGGTACCATATTGTGTACTATGTGACAGATCTTTGATTTGTTTGTACAACAACACAAAGTGGCATAAACGGGACAACATAGGACAAGGGGCAAGTTGTGCAGGTGAGGGGAAAAAAAACTAAAACCCTAGAGGCTCGTGGAAGGAATCTCCCTTCAATTAGTAATATAAGCAAATACAAAGTAATGTAATCTACATAAGTAACCAAACATAGAATCAAAAAGCAAATAAACCCAACAAATCTAGTGAAAACCCATCAGCTCAAAATTACCTGTTTGTCCTGGGAGGTAGATTGGTTTATCTGTTTGGATGAATGTCATTGGTCGATAGAACTTGATCTTAACTTTTCGGACTTCTTTAGAGTAGAATGTGTCGCCTCGTACCTCAACCACAAAGTTCTGCACCTCTTCATCCTGCACTAAAGGAACCTGTGACAGAAAGATCATTTATTTATTATGTATTTATATTGTGTGCTTTCCTTTACACATCTGTTTGTGTCTCTATGTGTTATGAAATCTCATCAATGTTTTCCAACTCCATTTTTTCAATACATTTTGTGGAAATGAGCTAATCAAAACAGGAAAACAGCTGACCTTAAATTCAATGCAGGTATGAAATTCTTCACAGGACGTCTTCTTCAGAAGGGTTGTATTCGCCTCTTGGGACATCAGAGTGACGCTCATTTCCAGAGTCTCTTTGGGCTGCAGGAGACTCGCACAGAATTTGGTCTCAGCTCCAGATTCAAGAACTGCAGGAATGGCTACCATGTACTGCCTACAGACACAGACACGCATACAGTACATATCTCACTGGATCTGACATGGAAATAACCCCAACCCAGAAGATTATGCAGCATAAAATCCTTACCAATGATCAGTTCATTCAACCACAGGCTATTATTATTTTTCAACAGTACAGGTAACTTACGGTCCTCCTGATAACACTTGGCCCACGCACATCCAGCTCAAGAAGACACACAGCTTCCATGTCCACATCTGAATCCCGGGACGACCCATGACTGAATGAGATGATCCTGAGTCAGCATTTGTTTAGTAGTCTCTGATAGAGAACACCACGCCCACAAACCCACCCCTACACCCCCTCTATTTGATTTTAAGGTAACCCATTCAATCATTTATACACTTCATGTTGTGGTGTGTGTAAGGTGTACAATAATGTTCTTACTAATTGCAGATAAATATAATAAGAATGTAAAAGGTTTCCATAAGAGATCAAGTTTGTTTTGATGTATGCTTATTGCACAGAGTCGCGTGCTGTCATAGAGACAGTGGTTCCCCAAACAAAGGAAACTCTGACGCACAGATAGTTTAGCTTAAACAGTAAACATAAGATAGTTAGGGTCACAGTGGCCTCAAAGAACATTGAGTAATAATAATAATAACAAGTGAAACAGGAACAGAATGTACCGCTTCATGTGAGAGCAAATGAAGAAGAGACACAGCACAGTAGCCTCGACCCTGGCGTGTGTTGTGTGAAGATAAAACTCCCTGTGCTGGAGAAAAGATGGGGCCCAAGAAAGAAAGTATAAGAGATGAGGGGAAATATAGACACAGTCTAGAGATACGTGAACCGGCTCTGACTTTTTGTCTGTTGCTATGGAAACTCAGTCTATGTGTGCTTTGTGATCCCACCGATCTGTGTATTGAAACTCCGACTGATTAAACAAATGTATTTGACTTTATCTTATCGTCTTATTTGGCTCTTGCTTAGATCAATGTAATTCCAATTTAACGAATGCGCTGGGATATATAGGTCGGCTTACGTGCAGTTTAGTGTCACAAATTATTTTCCAAAAACTGTGTCCCAAATGATGAGGGTCTTATTTGAGAAAGGTTACGGTTAGGGTAGCACAGGTGGTTTAGCAGGTTCATAATTAACTAAGGACATTGTATGGGGAATTTGTGACACTAAACTGCACGTTTACCATACAGGTCTTTTATTTAGAGTCAGACACATTGTCCCAAAAGGGGGGACACAGGAAGCTAACAGGAGTCTAGCTAGTTAACTCGGAAAACTGACAACAACGAAGACGAACACTAAAAAGACCTCAACATGGCGGATAAAAGAAGAGACCAAGGTAAAAAAAAAATCAACAAGTTGTTCACATTCTCCTCAAACAAAAACTTGACAGATGACGTCATGGAAATGGTGAAAGCGGGAGATATGCATGCACACTAGTTAACTAACGCTGACTCAGAAGTAACTCCCCTCCCAGACTCGACAGCGCCAATTGGGCTACACCTGCTACAAAAAAGGGAAAACGGAGCCCACTGTTACAAGATAATATTGTAAGGCTTGTGGCCGAAACAAATTAAAGAAAATGCTGACTGCCTTGCAATACTGATAAAGAAGAAGAATACTGATACAATTGAAGAGTCTTTTCCAAGAAGTAGGCTACGGAACACGAAAGAAGAGTTAATGTTCAAACAAGTCAGTGCTGACCTTCAAAAGAGTATAACAGTAATGGAAGATAAGATGAACGAGATGGAACGATACCACTGTCTACCAGAGATAGAGGGGGGAGGATGTGTATGGAGGAAATATTTATTCATAATCCAAATTCAAAGTCCAAAGAGAAATTGAAAGTCCAAAGAGAAAAGGAAGCAAGATCAAATTAAAAATATTATAATTTTTTTTAATTTTTCCATTTGACTTATCCATTTGGATTTAATATTTGGCTTTTTGATTTCAATTTAACATTGGCTTTTAATTTTGATTTAATATTTGTTTTTTTCGAGTTCACTTTAACATTGGCTTTTTATTTGGACTTGACACATGTCAATGTAAATGAGGAGGCGTTGGCCCAAAGACTGGTGGGAGGGTCAGAAACGAAAAGGGTGCAGAGGCACCTTATGAACAGCAAGGGGAGAGACTGCTGGGGAGCACACTGTATACTGTCTATGGTCTGCAGCTTCCAGATTCCACTTTTTAAGGCACTTTCATCCCAAACATTATTTTCTCAATGTTAGGAAAGCACAGTCTCAGGGGTCAGAGGTATATAATCTTATGCCAGTTCGTTGCAATTTATTAATATACAAAAGGTGAAGAAAAGCATTTTGCACAAGGTTCATTTAACACTAGTTTCTAGATACTTTCTGCTCTATTGTTCAACATGTCATTGTCATTTTGTTCATTTAATGTAGGCCTAAGGGGTATAGAAGAACAGATAAAGAGGAAGGCTATTTTTTATGTTGTAAGAGTTTCAAGGCAGATTTTTATTTTCTTCAAGAAGCGCATGCTTCAGATTCTTTTGGAAAAGTCAATGGGGAGATAACATATGGATGGCTTATGGTAATAACTCTGCTGGTGTAGCTATTCTGAAAGGATCCTTTCAGGGAAAAGTACTTTAAACAGTTGGTCATGATTCTGGAAGGTGGATTATTTTAGTTTCTGAATTTATGAATGATATTTTCGTTCTGGGTAACATATATGATATAATAACAGCCCAAGAAACACAATTTTATTTGAGGAAAATTAATTCTATACTTTACTGAATACCTTCACAAATGCTAAACTGTTAGGAGGGGATGGGAATAGTATCAGCATTCCCACAAAAGATTGTCCCCCTCAAAGATCTTTAAAAGGCATATATGGAGAATTTAATAACCTTAATTGCACTTAGTTCCACTTTTGAGCGAGCCAATTAATCCAAACAACCTATTTCATGGAGCAGACCCGTGATATACAGTAGCATCAATTTATCCAGCAAACAATATCATTCCATTGAAGTTGTAATTCTGGTCACCTGGATAGCTTTAAGTCTAATTTCAGTCAAAACTGAGCGAACAGTAGAGTGAATATTACATGTTTCAGGTAAACCAAATTTACGCTAACGTTGCCCGAGTCTGCTTGTGTGAATAGGGAACAGTTTGCCAACATGTTCATAAACTAACAGCGTCAGTCTTGTGTTTGCAGCTTATTTGACTATATTAAACTTTGATATCCAACTGCTTTAGGAGATGGAATTTGTAGATTCTCCAAGAGTCTGAGAGAGTTTAGATGTTATCTGAAGAACACTTTGCTTTTGTGACCGCATTTCCACATTAAGCAGCACAACTTCTGGTCTTTGGATAAAACACACAATAAATACACAGCAGAAAGATTAAACAGTGGAAAAAAGTTCAACAAAAGACCAGTTTCAAAACACATTTAATTGTCTGTTATGCATTTCACTTCAGTTACACCGCTGTAAGAGGTTGTGGCAGAATACCAACAAGGAAATACAAACAGACATGGTGTTAAGTACATAATATGCATCTTCTGGATGAATCCAGGACTGATCACACGCTCTTCAAGCTGCAAAAGAAATGATGAAAGATAAAAATGAATTGAGACTTAAGCCTGTTCATAACAAAGATTTGCAGTCTGCAACATTCTGACACCTGACAGTTTACACCAATGCTACTATACAGTAGTAGACCGTGTAGCCTCTTCATAGCAACAACTCTCTGAAAAGGGCAGATGTAACAGTTGAGCAAAATTAAAGTATCCTTACTGCCATTTTCACAGTTTAACTGATTGTACTAGCTGACTTTGCTAAGAACCAATTGCGACTTGATAAGCTGAGTCGCAGGTGACACCATCAGCCGGCTAGCTGAGACGGGGAAGTTCAGACTGCTGCAACGTTCTAAAATCTTTGGTGTGAGCTTTACAATCTACACTAGTTTTATGCTTCATTTGGTTTTAGGTAGGGATGCAGCGATACCGATTCCATTATCTGTATCGGTCCGATGCCGTGCTCATGTACTCGCACGTCTAGTCATAAAATTACTCCTATATTACCACACCCGATACCACCTCATAGCGATGAGACAATAACTTCTCCGTCAAGCAGGTATAGGCGACGGAAGAGGAGCACTGCCAGCCAAAATGTTGGGCTGTAAAAAAAATCTAACTAGGCTCTTGACCAATGCATGATTGCACTTTACGACCAGCCATTGTCAGTCGTTAATACTCTGTTTCAATGTCCTCTGTGTACTGGAGCTGAGAGATTCACAGTCGTCACATCACAGAAACCGCGTTTCCACAGCTGCTTTGTGGAAAAGCACATCAACAGCCTGTTGCCCGTAAACTTCACCACTAATATTTGGAGTAGTGGTGTCAGCCCAATGTCTCATCAGCTTAATGGGGATAAACATGAAGAAAGAGATTATTCAATCTGCTCGGTCTGCATGCGGTTTCTACACAGCTCTGTTTTAACAACCAGAGCGCTTCGCTGTAAATAGCGGAAATTTGGAAACTGGCTAAAAGGAAAGCTCTCGGCCTGTAGTCTAACCGTTTTACAAAATCTTGTGCACTCTGCTGGAGTGATCCAACCATCCTCTCTGCTGGATTGGTAAATCCACATGGGTACTTATGTGCATGTGAATGACGTAGTACCGTGTTCTTCATTCTTTCTAAACTTCACTCAGTATTTTGATATCAGGAATTATGATTTATTTTGACACTACCCCAGGGAAATGTCCAGGCACTGAGCTTTGAATAGAAAAAGGCAATGGTACTTTCAAAATACTGCTGCTATGTTCTAATTGACAATATCAGAAGGCCAAAATCATCTGCGTGTCTGAACACACTCGGACCCCAGAGGGATTATTATTAAGTACTCTAAACGGTACTCGGTATCGGCAAGTACCCAAATGTAAGTACTCGATCATAAGTGGTACCAGTGCATCCCTAGTTTGAGGGATTGGCAAACTACTACAATCTTTTAAGCAATTCCAATTTACATTCGTCAGTGCTTCTGGATGTTATAGTTTGTTACCTGCAACACAAGAGTAGATGTATTCTGTATCAGACTGGTCACCTTAAGGGGAAAAAGCAGAAAATGAGTCAAACTTGCATCATGTGTTCAATAGCCTATCATATTAACATACTAGTAAAAATTACTATTGTGATAACTGTTCAGGTTGTTGTACAGCTACCACGGAGCAGTGTGTGCTGTGACTTCTGTGAATGAGGTTTAGAGAGGACTGATTTACTTGGCTGGTAGTAGTCGTAGATCTTGACCACGGCTGGCTTCAGGTTCTGCACTTGGTGCTCCTGTATGAGCTTTAGACTGTGGTTGATGCCTATGTCCTTCTGTAACTGTTGGAAGAAAAACAGACGACATGATCAGTAACAAATCTGGAGAGAATCATCTGTTTGTCACTTTAAATCCCGAGTCTCACCTCCCGTATGTACACCAGAACATGATCCTCCTTTTGTTCAACACGATCCACCAGCAGGGCACCTTTGAGCTGAGGAGACATTAATCAGCTGTTATCATGACAACAACAACTGACAAATACTACTCAGTTTAAAGTTACTGTAATCACTCACCATGTTCAAAGACTCTGGGTCTGGGACAAATCCAGAGAGCATTTTGATATCCAGGATAACCATGTTTGTGGTGGACTCCTTTCCACTATATCTGTAATGCAAGTACCATAAAAATATGATGTAAATCTGGTGCTTTGGAAGGGCTCCATTTACCGTTTGTTTGGCTGAGTTTTAGCTACCAAGTTGTAAACATTCCTCCTCTGTCCATCCACCAACAGTTACATAGTTCAAGCTGGTAGATGCAGAGGATTGTTTGCCAAAAACTTCAGTATTCGTCTATGTCGTGGATCTGCTTGTTGATTACTTACAGGGATGTTAGTTTCAGAATGAGTTTGGGACTTTTGCTGGTGCAGTCGGCCTCTGGTTTGACCTCAACACTGAGAGTGGTAACATCAGCAGGAGTTGGGATGTTATAGACAAGAGAAATCTAAACAAGGAAAGTTTAATATTTATAAAATTAAAAACAAGGTGAGGTGTTTGGCTCTTTGGACAATTTATTGGTTGTACTGTTGTGTTGTGGCAGTTTTGGTATGTTTTATTTGTTCTTTGTTTTGTGCAAAGTGGAGAATGTTGTGTGGACATTGGACTGGAAGCTGTGGAATTAATTACTGTTGTATTGGTGTCATGTAATTCTGTGTGAGATGGGCCACTTAGAGGCAGATACATAAATAAAAAAAATGATCAATCAATCATAAAAAGTGAACAAGTTGGTTCAAATGTACAGTATGAAGCATCAGGATTGGTGGTTTATGTACATCAAACCACTGACCTGCATTGCAGCACATGCAGTGCCCTTCACCTCCAGGCTGTACTTTCCTGTCACGTCCTGCAGCTGCTTCTCCTGGTAGAGCAGTTTGTTGTTCTGATTCACATCAAACATCAGCTGGCCACTGGGAGACTGGACCGTCACTGTGCTTGAACCCTCTGGACTGAACACCAGAGTGGAGTAGAGAGCCAGAGCCTGAAGAGCCACCACGGTGTCCTACAACACACACAAAAGAAAATACCTAATACTTATGGGCTTAAATTCATACAAATGTAAATGTTCTTTTGTTTACACCTATAGCAGCTTTCATATGTAGGAGTTCACTTTTATCATTTTCAGGTCTCTCCAATTGTTGATTTTCATACAGAAATCAATTAAGAAAATGACCATTTAAAACATAATAGTATGCACATTTTATTTGTAGTTAATGGACTAAAACACTGCTATTGTTCTCAGTATGGTTTAATTGACACTAAACTGTATTGGGTAATGGCGCTGTCCTGTGAGAACTATGCACGTCTAAATAATGGGAGTTTCAGCTTTAAAATAATTTTAAAGACAAACTGAAGGCCTTAGTATTTTTTTATACGTGGATAAAATTCTCCTTTACTTCATAAACTAAATACAACATTTAAAGAAACATTGAATTGAAGAAGCAGAAAAATGCATTGTCACAAACATGAAAATAGGGCCGTTTTTCTTGTGCCATGCTGTTGTTTTTGGGATAACGGACAAATGGGCTTAAGGTCACAGCTAAGCCATACATTAGGCCTTAGTATTTTTTATACGTGGATAAAATGCTCCTTTACTTCATAAACTAAATACAACATTTAAAGAAACATTAAATTGAAGCAGAAAAATGCATTGTCACAAAATTAGGGCTGTTTTTCATGTGCCATGCTGTTGTTTTTGGGATAACGGGCTGTCAGACAAATGGGCTTAAGGTCACAGCTAAGCCATACATTTTTAAATAACTTTGTTCATCTTATTTGTCCCAGAAGAGATTACTGTACGTTTGACTCAAAGTCCAGCTTAACCCTGTTTAGGCTGTACCTGTGTGGAGGAGAATCCTCCATAATAGTTCTGCTGGCTAGTCAGCCATCTAACGATGTGGCTGGCGTAGCCCAGGTCTTCAACAGTCGGAGAGGCACTGAGTTTAGCCAGCAGCACATAGGAGCTGATCTCCACAGACAGAGAGGCTGACGTTTCTGTTGATGTCTGAGACCAGTGGAGAAAACCTCCTAAAAAACAGCCATCCACAAAGAGACAAACAGGCACAGGGTAAGCTTCGTCACAGTAATGAAGCCAGAATGATTTCCTGTAGGAGGACGACTCACCTTCTTGTAATGCAACAGCGTCTAGGTGCTTCAGTAGGTGAGTACGGGTCTCCATGTCTCCTGCCAGGGTGAAGACGTACGCCAGCAGAGCTGTGGTGTAGGTGTTGCTGAGGTCACTGATGGACTCCTTGAGGCAAGACAAGCTAGCATTCACAGGATCCTAGAACAGATTAAAAGAATACATTGTCTTTCACCGCCGCGGAGTCAGAACTAAAAGGGGGGAAGCAGCGTTCACTTTTAATGCTCCACAAATCTGGAAAAAACTCCAAGAACTGTTCTTTTAAATCAAGGCTGATGACCTCGTTTTGATGCTGCCTCTTTAAATAATTGTTCACTTCTTATACTGCACTGTCATATTGTATGTTTTTATATTTTTAATTGTTACTGAAGTTGCACAAAATTGGAACTGTATGACAATGTGAGCATATAATAAATAAAGACCAGTGAGACTACTCATTAAATGCTCCTTTGGGGTGCCTGGTCAGCTCCCCTGGTAGAGCGGGCGCCCATATGTAGAGGTTGACTCCTCGATGCAGCAGCCGCAGGCCTAAAATGCCCGTAAAGAAAAAATGTACATCCTCCTTTGCTCAGCTTTTTGAAAGAGACTTTTTTATGATAGACAATTTCATTCATCACTACCACCTAATACTGGGGTTTTCTGCCTGTACTCAAAACTAATATTAATAATAATAATAATAATGGGTATTTCTACTACTTAAGTGGCATCAAGCGGTGAGGTTGCAGCAACCAACTGAATACGCCTCCGCTTACCCCCTTCTGTCCAGGCGTGTCGGAGAACCTACAGTGGCCTTCACTTCAATGTAAAAACATGAAAGGCCTTCTCTAAAGCCAGTGTTTGGTTTGTCCGTTCTGGGCTACTGTAGAAGCATGGCGGTACAACATGGCGGGCTATTTGGAAGTGGACCCATTCCTAAAGTAGATATGAAGGGCTCATTGTAATCTAACGAAAACACTAATTCCGTTTCAAGTGATTATACACCAATGAAAACATTTTGTTATGTTTACATCTACAGTTCAGAATCTTTGGTGTTATGCCATACACATTTCAATTCAGATGAATGCTACAATGCATCTTACGTACATATACATTCATATTACAAATAATCAACTCACATCTATGGAAGTCTTCATCTCCAAGAAGGCAGCAGTGATGTAGGCACTGAGAGTAACTTCATCAGACACACCACCCTGTAAAGAGGAAGCAGAAGTAATTAGAGATCTAGTCTGACTCACTGGATGGAGAATGTAGGCCTGTCATTGGCCGCGTATTTCAAACAGTATTTTTCTCCCCTTTCGCCATCTCCACTATCAATTTTAGTTCCCCCTCTAGCCAGAGGCCTGGTAAAAAGGGACTCTATGGGCCCTTACCTTCATTATGTTGTTGAAGAGCTTTCCTGACTGTTCAAAACAGCCATTTTGTCGTTGTTTACTTTTCAGCCAAGTCACGGATGCTTCAATGTTCGCTGGGTCAATGTAGATGAAAGACTGTGCTTTGGCAAACGATCTCAACACAAATGCAGTCAGCCTGAGGATATTAAAACAAAGTTAGACAGAAAAAAGACAAGAGGAAGCACTTATGATCCGTTTAATGGCTCACGATAATCTACTCCAAGTATAAAAGGTAAACCGTGTCATGTAAATGTTGCACAACATGTAAATATACAATTATTCTTTGTGGATGATTGACCAGTAATCTTCTCACCAAGTGTTCCCTGGTCCTGCTCCAAATGTGCTGTAAGCACCGTCCTCATCTTTGTAGTTCAGCTGTCTCTGGTAGCCTGTATAATAGAAACACTTATTAGGGCGTTTACAGATTTGATTTCTGATAAGTTCATGATTTTAGGTGAATTTGTTTAACAGCCATGTAGCCAATGTACAGATGTTAAAAAAAAAAAAATACATTTTATGAGAGATGACAGGAAATTAGGAAGAGAAAGAGGGAATGACGTGCAACAAGGTCGCCCTGGTGGCCTAGAAGTTATGGTGGGGTGGGGGCCTGTTGTCAGCACCCTAACCCAGAGGCCAGCAGGGTGCCCCTGATCTGTAGTCTCTAATATGAATGACGAGCACTGTCAAGCAATTATGCACACTGCTTATTATATTTCGTGCAACCAGCACCAGAATGTAGCAGACGGTAGATTTGGCATACGTGTTCTTTTAGCTACCAAAGTAAACGGAGACTCACCACTGGTCAGGAAGTTGGTAGCCTTTTCCCTGATGGCTGGGGTCAGCTGCTGTGTGTTTCTCAGGTACTCGAGGATGTAGATGTTTGGGGCAAGGAGCGCCATGTTCTGCTCACCACATCCATACGGCATCTGCAGCAGCCCATCCAGGTTCTCCAGAGCCCGGCCCAGAATGTCACCTGCCCAAAAACACGGAATCACTGAGACCAAACACGTAACTGACCTGACCTTTACTTTCTACTGGGGATTCGAAGACTAAGGCCGACTACAGACTGGATGTGTGGCGTGAGCGTGGAGTTTCTGTTGCGTGTCAGCTGTGTGGATTTTTCTATGTCTTACACACCAGAAATGTGTGTGACGCAGCACTGCTGCTGCTAGCCTTGTCTGTACACGTTTCCCATCGATTTACTGCACTCCAGCAATAGTATACTCCATGTTAAACATATATACTGATTTGATTACAGTAAAGACATCAGCAGTATTGATGGCAATAGGCTACAGAATATTTCGTTCTGTATTAAATATGCAATATTTGAAAATCAATTTCTTTTAATTACATTTATATCTGCATTTATGTCAAAACCTAGAGACTTTTAAACAACCTGTTATTTATTAATATACCTTTGTGTCAAAATGAAACATCTTTTCCTATTCCATTTTGCCTGGAAACGCTTCCAACACGCTTGCATGTCGCGTGAAAAATAGGCGTCG
Source organism: Gymnocephalus cernua (assembly GCA_023631565.1). Classification (NCBI taxonomy): domain Eukaryota; kingdom Metazoa; phylum Chordata; class Actinopteri; order Perciformes; family Percidae; genus Gymnocephalus; species Gymnocephalus cernua. The sequence continues at coordinate 31,945,363 of CM042430.1, forward strand.
GTTCCATTTCTAGCATGCAGGCGTTTTCGGCACGGATCGAGCAGCGCCTGAGAGGTGCATGTCATGCAAGCAGTGTGAAAGCTCTAACCTGTTAACATGGGAGACAAAATAAAAAAGGGACACGCCAAGCAGCTGATACGCTAACGCGACGCATCCAGTGTGTAGACTAGCCTAACTGTATGTCCTTATGTTACTTGTCATTTACCTTTTGTAAATCCCGAGAGAAACTAATTTAATATGTTGAAGGTATAAACGCACTTTGTACTTTACTTTGTTCAATTGATTAAAGCAACTCTTATTAAAATGACTTTTCTATTAATTTACCAAGGACAGATACTGAAGCACGGGCAGATCCATCAATCATGTTCTCAGGGAGTTGTATGTCCACTTCCTCTGTCAAAGCTTCCTCTGTGAACAGAGAGAGAGAACAAACACTCGGCACTAGACCAAAGATGTCTGTTAGATTAAACAGACAGTTAGTGGATCATGTATTGAAACAGGTCAGACTGAATTAAGAAAGATAAAGTCACAAAAATGGAGGGTTCTTTCACTAGGTTGATAATATATTTAATGACATTAAATCTGACACATGCGCTAAACTTGGCAAATCTGCCATAATCACTGAAACCAAGTGCTCTGTAAGTAGCGAACGTCTCAATTACATATTTTTACTATGTAATCTACTCAACTTCTAACTTCCAGTATTTGTCTTTTCACATGTTTGATGGGCCATGCCTGGTGTAACCGTACTGACCTTTTGGGCAGAGCAGCCAGTTGTAGGTCTTTGTCATCTCAGTTCCCTCAGCCTGAGAGGGAAAGAAATGATGTGAGTTACAGAGTTTCCATTTGGTTAGTGGATAAACATTTTCTTTGTCATCTTGTTTTTAAAGTACCAACCTTTACTATGAGAGGTCGTGTGACCACGTCAATTCGTCCCCTTTCAGGCACGCTCACAACCTCATTGTCACATGAAATTTGGGATGTCACGGCCTCAGCACTCACTGACACATTTACAACTCCTAAAAAGAACAGTGTGAAGCTTGATTCAGAACAACAACATTTAGTCACTAATGTGGATCTCACTGATTTCACAGAGATCAAAAAGGGCTCCCCCACCTCGGCAGCCTGGCGGATAAAAGCTTGACTCTCACCTAAGGCTGAGGGGGCCATGGTCCAGCTGAAGGTCTTACGCTCACTGCCGCACAGACAGGATGTGTACTGGTCACCAGAGAGGGGGGTGAGGGTGTAATCTAAGGAGGGGGTTGGAGTCACCCTGACCTGTTCAAGAGAGAGAATATATTTTAAAACTGAAGATTTATGGCAAATGTAAAAAACTGTTCAACCTGCAGCACAATAATGCAGCATTTAACCTTTCGCTGGTGCATCTTAAAAATGTTTTTCCAAGTATCAAAAAAAAATAATTTTAATAATAATAATAATAATAATATAAATAATATTTACTAGAACCTTGGTGAGTGAGTTGACAGGATCGGCTAGAGGTGGGTTAAGTCAATCAATTACAGGTTTCAGCGTTTAAAAAAAAAAGGGTGCCTTTGATTACACATTGAAAAGGGAGTGGGTAAAGTCATTATCTATTAATATCTACCACATACATATAGAATTTCTTTTAAGCATTAAGCACAAAGTGCTTTCCAGACTAAAAGATTTACAGGATATGAATTCAGAAACCCTTTTAAGTCCCTCTTAAGTAGTCTAAACCAGTGATGCAATCCGTTTGAGAAAAACCGGTTGTCTTTAGCTTCAACTCATAACCAATTATTGCAAGTATGTTGTGCGTCCAAAAGTTTGGATTCATACATGTATACATATACGCATCACAGTACATACATTCTGTCCTGTTATTTATCAGCTTTATTTTCTCTTATAGATAGTGCAAATCAAAAGGAAAAAAAGCACAAATAACCAGTGAAGTATTGATTCAAATGACCATGAAACCATAACCTGCATAAATATTGGATGAAGTTAAATCTACTTTAGTACATTTCCACCACAGGATGATTTTTGGTGATCCCTTAACTTTTCATCTAGAGCCATCAGGTACATTTTTGTGTACTGGTCACCAGAGAGGGGGGGTGAGGGTGTAATCTAAGGAGGGGGTTGGAGTCAGTGACCTGTTCAAGAGAGATCTATCTATAAAAAAAAAAAAAAAAAAAAACTTTGCCAAGTACTTTGGTTTACGACCAAAATACCTGCAGACCAATCACTCTTACTGTACTTTGTTTTGTGCTAATTAGCTAATTGTAGATGCTAACACACTAAAGGTGGGAAAATAGCAAACATGACACCTGCTAAACATCAGCATGTTAGCATTGCATTGAGTTTTTTAAAATTGCATTACCATGATGCAGCTGGTCAGGTAGTTGAAGGTGGTTGCCTTCAGTTCAAAGTGCTCCCCCCGGATGATGGAGTAGGGCAGGCTGAGCTCCAGGAAGAAGGGCTGGAAGACGGTGATGTTTTTACGTGGAGCCAAGCCGAAACCCTGAGGGGACAGACAGAAAGCCTCCGTCTCCCAGGTGGTGATGGTGTCCGGGACGGTGAGGGACACATCCTTCGTTCCAGACTCTCTGGATCAGCAGATAAAGACGCATATGGTGAACTTGAAACATACTCGCATTATTCAGATTAAAAACAACAACAATGTGAGTAGATTACTAATGTGTAGACTTAATTGCTGTAACACCACCACATTGTAGTTACTGTTACCTAAAAATAATGTGCAAATGTGAAATTGTTTCATATGCTGCATCCGTGAGAGCTCAGAAACTCAAAACATGCAGTTATACTGGGTTTCATGTGTACTCCAGCCCAAAAAGACCATTCCCCATACACAGTTTAAAAAGAAAATTACCTGCAAGACTAACACATTCTGCTAAAATGAACTAAAATTTGCCTCAAAGCCTAGGAGCAGTGTCAGTAAATTAGTTCCATGCCATTCATGTGTGGCGGGAGACAGCAGGAAGTCAGAGAGAGACTCTGGTGCATACACACACACACACACACACACACACACACACACACACACCCTCCTTCCCTCCCTCCCTCCCTCCCTCGCAAAAACTCACCCAACTTCCACCAGGTCCCATATCCAGGTCTCAGGGAAGAAAGTGCGGACTGTCACTATTGGTGATTTATCAGGAGGTGACATATTAGGAACCGGAGCAGACCCAACAGGGACACTGGGTGCTATTGCTGTTGTGGTATGTGATGTGGTAGTAAGCAAATTAAACCTAGCACCTAAAAAAGTAGAAAATATTCCATTAGGTAAAAAAAAAGCAACAAAAAAAAAAAGCAATGACACAGTGACCGGTTTTAATAAGTACGTATTCAGCATGCATCACTTGATGAAGCAAAAATAAAAATAAATAAATAAATAAGTCACCATAGCCCTGGTGGTATTCTCTTCCTTTGTATTCAAGGCATGAAGGCTCTCTGATAACCATGTTTGTTGCCATCTTCATCCCTACATTCTAGATAATCCAAGAACAAACAGGCATCACTGAAAAGTTGATAAATGTGCAACAATAACTTATCAGTATATTTTTATTTTGTACATGCATTTGTGCAAGAAGTACCTCGAAAACTGTATAAGCATCAGCTGTCCCATCACCAGTTGAGTATGGTGAAACATTTCTTCTCGGTCTCACAGGCAAACATTCTTCACTATCTTGAACGTCATATGGAATATAGGACATTGTTGTGACCGGCAACAATTGAAATATCTGAAAAGAAAGGTTTGGTTTAAAGTTATAAACTGACAATGTTTGATGTTCTATGAAGATCTGACAATTGGGAAACTCTTGGACTCTAAGGCCTACTCTTATATCATGAAATGTGGATGTAAAGTATATTTGTCAAATCATTGTCTTTATCCATAAGGCAGACTCTTCCAGAGGGCTACACCTCACATATGTGATCATAACCTTGACTATAAAATTTTCAGAACAGCATGCTTACACATGCTTAAAAAGAACAACATCAGCATTGAGCTGCACTGCACGTTGATAACAATGTACTAACTGGTAGAGGGAGAAAAGGAAGAAAGATTAGCCATGGCACAAGTAGATAACAACAAAGTAAAAATGGATGATGATAAATGTGCAAAAGATTATGCAGAGGTAACATATTATGTGTGCATATAGTTTTGGTTGATTCCAGTAGTTACCTTGTCTGCATCCAGAGTCTTCCCTGGCTCCTTGATGAGGACGCTCTGGTCAACAGCGCTCACACCACACAGAGATTCTGGCTGGGCGGTAACCTGCATGATGGTCTCCTCTCCTGGGACAGCCGAGGACGGAGAAAACTCCAGCGACACCTGACACAATCAGAAAAGACACATCGCACCATCTGGACTTTAGTGGTAGATGAAAACCTGGGATCTTTTCAACCTGACACAATCATGCATTTTTTTCCTCCCAGATTGATTTTTAATTAGGCCTGTTCTTAAAAGGAACACGCCGATTTTAGCTTATTCACCGTAACCCCGACAATTAGACAAGTCGATACCTACCCTTCTCATCTCCGTGTGTGGCAACTCCGACGGCTCCACCGTTAGCTTAGCCTAGCACAGATCCTGGAGGTAACCGGCTCCAACTAGCCTACTGCTCTGAGTAAGTGACAACATGTTCCTATTTACATGTTGTGATTTGTATAGTCACAGCGTGTACAAATAACGTCACTTGACACAGCCATCTTCTAACTCTATACAAGCTGGGAACTATATTCTCAGAAAGGGAAGCAGTGCTACTTGGGCCGAGTGATATGCTTGCAGCTCCAGCGTAGAAGATGGCGGTGTCTCAAGTGATGTTATTTGTACACGCTGTGACTATACAAATCACAACATGTAAACAGGAACATGTTGCCGTTATTTTGTCACTTATTCGGAGCAGTAGGCTAGTTGGAGGCGGTTACCTCCAGGATCTGTGCTAGGCTAAGCTAACGGTGGAGCCGTCAGACAGTTACGACACGCACGGAGATGAGAAGGGTATGTATCGACTTGTCTAACTGTCGGGGTTACGGTGAATAAGCTAATGTCCCAATAAGTCGGCGTGTTCCTTTAAGTTTTAAAACCGTATTTGATAGTGATAATAGGAAATGGGGGAGCAACAGAGGGGACGACATTCAGCAAAGGGCCACAAGTCCCCTTAGCCAGGGCCGCTACCAAGGACTCCGCCTACATGGGGCACATACTCCACGGGGTGAGCTGGAGGTCGCCCCATCAGAAGAGCTTTTTAATGAAATCAGTGATCTTCTTTGAGCTGACATCCTTACATTGGTGGTCGAAGTGCCTAGCAGGGAAATTGCCTCACGCCAGGACAACACAGCGATTTCACCAGATAGCATTTTTCTGATTTGGGGGTTATGATATTATTGTCAGTCGGCATTCACTGCTCTGCTAAGGTTGGTGCTTCCTTTCGAGGAGTGAAAGAGTTGGAGCCTAGATGACCAAAAATCAACACTGCATTTATTAAACATTTACATAATAATCCAGACCACCTAAACGGACTGAACTTTACACCGACTTGCACGCCATGACATCAGACATGAGGAATGCATAAATAATCTTTAGTATAATAAATCTTAGTATAACTAGCTAAGACTGCATATGGATTATATACCACCCTACCCATGCAATAGAGTCAGAAATATGACCAAAAATAGACGTGGCCCCAACATGTAGGAGGTTATGTAATCATTTCAGTGATACTTAACTGCTCCAAAAAGAAAATGCCTTACAAATAACCGGCTTTTTCCCTTTCAAGACAAGGCTACGTGCTGTATTGAGATTTCGTAATGACACTTTGATTCTGCACCTAGAATCTGACAAGAACAGCCTTTGCCACATGTCTTAGTTCTTCTCAGGCTGACCTTGTGACTGAAGCATTGCTCAGTAGAGAAGTCAGCGCTGTTGGCGATCACAGTCTCACTGGGGAGGATGGCGTAAGCCACAACCTGGACGTCTGGTGCCATGTCTGGAGACACTGTCAGCTTAAAGGACACCTCGCCCTCATTCACTGAAACAACATGAACAACAATCATTCACATGTCTCCATAGATCAATACAATGGCCATGCTAATTCAAAGGATAACTTTAAGACAAGTCACTTAGCTCACCCAATTTATCTTCGATTACGATATGTTTAACTCCTTGTATAACAATGGCTCCTCTTGATAAGACCTGGGAAATTTGTAAGAAAATGACAAAGAATGAGTAATGCAACATGCCCCGTCTGCTGTGAGGTTCTGTCATGTGATCAAGTACATAGTGGAATATGTTTATATGGTTCATGTCAAAGTTTTCCGTTTAAGTTTGCAGTTGAAAAAGGAGGAGTTACTCAAAAAAGGCAACTATCCAGAGAAGGATATTTAATAAGATACCAAGTAAAATGTACTACAGCAGAGTACTACAGCATATGGGGGGGGGGGGGGGTGTAATGTTGCTGCTGGGTTTTGGCTAGAAAGTATACAATAAAAAAAATTAAGGTGCATTGATTTTGATCCTCTTCCCCTAAACAGTCACTTGTGATTCTCCAGTGGAATAAATCACACCAGACTGGATATTTAGCTTGAAGCGCTCAGCTTTTAGTATTTGGATAAAGGTAGTGGAAACACATCTTGAATTTCTTTTGCAGATTTTTTTTACAGCGTTTCCAGTACATTGCTTGCAACTGTAAATAGTGTTTGTCCTAATGTTAGCTGTCAAACTTCACCATTTCTCAACATTGTCAATGCTTAAAATGTTGACATGTAGCACAAAATCTCCTGGGTATCGATGTAAAGGTTATGTTAAATCTTCCATGTCCGTGTCTCTGGAAGTGGTGACAGGAAAATAGTTCAACCACTCACCAGATACATCACATCCACAAAGCTGTGGGCCTCTCCAACTACGGTGTATTGGATGAAGATGTCTTCCTCTTTGTCACAGGAAAGTGGTTCATCCTTCTTCTTCACGTCCAGGGAGCTGACTCTTTTAGTATCAGGAGAAGAAAGTGTGGCCAAAGACACGGTGTGATCGTTAGACTCATAGTATGGCATTCTGTAAGGAGGGTAGCCCAGTGTCGGTGTGTCGCTAACCTAGAGAGTAGAGACACAAAAAAATAAACACTATAAATGAGATCATGGCAGATGAAGTAGAAGAAAGCTTCAGTTTTTACAGCCCAGGGTTTCCAGCAGCATCATCATCGTTATTATTGCGTCCGAGTGCAAGCTTAGGTCTTCTGCACAACAGTGGTTTCTATGCCCTGATGATTGACAGGCTGAGGTTGTAAGGCAAGGCAACTTTATTTCTACAGCACCTTTCAGCAACAAGACAATTCAATTGCATTCTTTTGCACTTAAGTTAGTTCTTCAAAACGGAGGCATCGAAATTGCCTGCCTGCCCCCCACCCCCCCCCGGTCTGAAGGCAAACCCCCACTCTACCACCTTAACAAGTTTTCTGCAGGAAACCCTGAAGCCATAACTTATTTTTAGGTATAGACCGATCGTTCCTATATGGCACCTTGGTCAGTTGCAGCATATTGAGAAACCATTTGGTGTCAGATTTGTTATCAACTTCATGATAAATGTTGGGTTACAGATTGTAGTTTCTACTTCTTACTTGTAAGTGGATGTTCCCTTCAAACTCAGCTGTGCTTAATGAGAAAGCGGCGACACCATCACTGTCGGTTGTGAGATTCTGTAACCAACGCGATGACCACCTTTCACCCTCAAACAGGAACACCGGCATGTCAGGAATGGGTGTATCATTGTAATAAACTGCTTTAACCTGTTGGAAGTACAACGTAGTATCACCGAGAATGCACACTGCTTCAGTTGCACCGTGTATAGAATCACATTGAAGTGAAGACCAAATGCACTTACTTTTCCTTCCACATTAGATCCTTTGTTATAAATCTTGGGAGTGTCAGTGAAAGACAGCTTTCCAACAACATATGAAATCACCGTCGTCTTCTCTTGTGAGAGTGAAATATCTGTACAAGAAGTCCTCATGTTACAACAATGTGTACGCCATATTGTTTCAATACATGACATAGTAATTTTGTTATTATAGGCCTACTAACTCTTTTTAAAATAACAGTACAATATATTTCATGACTTGCCTGTCCCCTCCTCTTCCATATTTGCACTGAGTTGCAGTACATCTTGCAGCGCCTTTTGTGCAGTTTTTGTGAAAGTTGACATTGTGAAGATAAAAGTGGCACAGCCTTTCTTGTCCGTCTAGAAGGCAAAATAAAATAAGATCAAATAAAATGAAAAAGTGAAAGACATTTCAAACTTTCCACGTCATGCCCTTACTTCTTAAACACTTTTAACTGTCAATCTTTATATCTAACTACTATCTCCTCAAATTTGTACATTAGACTGACAAGACAGATGACAATATGTAGTGTTAAATGTGCATGGTGTACATTATGTAGGAGGATATGTAAGGTCTATGCACCTTGCTTCATGAGACTGTCAACATAGCTACTGTACCTGCTTTGTCTCCTCGTAGCAAGGCATCGGGATTTCAGGGATTCCCTCTGGATGTTCAGGGGTGATTACGAGGGGTATACCAACATAGGCATCTAAAGGTCGGCACACCTTAAAGTCAACCCTGCCTGGCACAGGCTGGCCGTATGTATACCTAAATAGATGGGGGCGGGGGGGGGACATTGAAAAGAAACCATTCCTTAAACTGAACCTAATTTAGATTATTTAAGACTAATGAGCGAAATAGCTTTTACTTACGTTGCACACACTTCAGCTTTGATTTCTTCCTGATTAATACTTACTTCATCAGCTGCATTTAATTTTACGTCAAATTTAGGCAAAACTGGGGACAAAAATGGGATCATTAGCATTTTTGCTTCATTAAACATGGATTACAATGGATGGTAAAAAACCAACTTACCGTATTTTTCCACCTTGAAGCTGTGTTGTATTTGATTTAACCCAATCGACACAGTAACTTGGTAGGCTCCTTCACGGGCCTCAGAGTTCAAGGCGTAAGAAAGCTGCAATATCTTACTATTGGATGTTTCATTCAGCCACTGTCCAATCCTGTTGCGGTTAGAATCCTGTTCAGTGAAGTAAAGAAGAACATGTGACTATAGGAAACTAGTGAATACAGGAAGAGCATGTTTCTTCTTCTCCTTCAACAAGATGGCAGATAAACCTGGGCCATGGTTTAGTGTAAAATTGTACGAGTAGGAAAAATATGAAAAATTGAAGCATACACACAAGTGTACTGGCAGGCTAATATCAGTGCCCAGTTACAGATATATATTGGTCTTAGTGTATAAAGGGCATCTGTACAAGCAGTATTTGCTGCAAAAGTATATAAATATTTGTCTTATTTCCCTTTTAAAAAGGAAGTTTTATATAGTATGACAAATCCATCTTAACTTTTGGTCCACTTACTAGTTTTCATTAGCTAGTCTTGGAGTTTGTGCAATGCAGAAAAACTAAAAACTATCTACTGATGAACATTAGAGGCTGTTAATATCTCCAGAAAAGGCTCGTAAATGGCTTGGGTTATGATTTTTGTCAAACACTTAAGGAACGTAACAGATTTTTTAATCAGAAAACTCAGCCTGTAAAAACAAGATTTTTGGTCTCCAAGGTCATGCATGAATTCTTAATCTTTACTGTTATCTTTCATAAATGCCTCGCTCAAGTTGTAAAATCGGCCTCCACATGTACTGTGCGTTAGTCACATTTGATATCAGAATCAGTGAAACATGCCATAAAGCTTGAGCCTGACAGCTTATACGTCACCATGTTTTTAGGAGATTTACATGCTGAACTTTTAATAGAATAATAAGTCAACTGGAGCATTTTGCTTTAAGGTATTTGTATTAGAAAACGTAAAAATAAAATGATGTAACTTTCAGTTTAATATAACCCAGTATGTTAAAGTGTGGATGTTACTCTTACCTCAATTTCGATTATCTGGTACTGGAAAGAAAGAAAGAAAGATTTGTTAAAGCACAAGCTGCTTTGTATTCCTGTGTTCTGAGTTAAAGACTTGAGCTCTTATATTTATTCTGATTTATAGTTTTTCTGGAGAAAAGATATCCAGTTTTATTGTAATCTTTAGTATAGATTCCACTGTTATCTCCATTAAATGGGATAATGTGTGACAAAATGTTGCAAAATGAGAAACTTGTTGGAATGGATTTATCACTGGGTCAGCAACCTTCAAAGCAGCTTGGTAGGTTTACCTAAAGGGGCTGTGGTTGTACTATTGACCCAGAGCTTCACCAGGAGCTCATATTCTGGTTCAATCCAAAGTAAAACCTGCACCATTATCAAACCGTATCACTGATACTGTCGTTTATGAATGAGCCCTAAAGAAAGGAAAGACTGTTCAAACACTCACCAGCTGACTGACAGGTCTTAACTTGGTATCCAGTGTGATGACTCTGAAAAGCACTGAGAGACATGCAGAGAGATACATGAAGCCTTTACAGCTCTTCTACAGCAGTGTTAAACATCCTAACAGGCCAGTGACTGGTCTTCTGTTGACTGAGAAAGTACAAAAGGAAGAAAAGGTTATTAAACAAATATTTGTAAGTATACTGTATATGCCAACATGTTTCTGGGCTTCTGTGATTTTTACCTCTACTGCCTGTTAAAAGGACTGTTGATATTCTGGGACACAATCACTTTCTCACTACCTGTCAGAGCCAATAGTTAGTCAGAGCCGACAGATTTCTATCGTTGTGTGGCTTTATTTTTATTTCAATATACAAGATTTGATATTGTGGCAATACATTTCCTATGCAGTGCTGCATGCACTGTAATTTTTAAAGAGGAAACTTGTCTATATGGTACCATATTGTACTACATCACAGATCTTTGATTTGATTTATCTGCAGAACAACAAAGTAGCATAAACAGGACAACATAAGAAGCAAGTTGTGCAGGTGTGGGAAAAAAAACAAAAACATAGAGGCTGGTGGAAGGAATCTCACTTCAATTAGTAATATAAGCAAATACAAAGTAATGTAATCTACATAAGTAACCAAACATACAACCCCATATCAGAAAAAGTTGGGACAGTATGGAAAACACAAATAAAAGAAAGTAGTGATTTCTAAATGTACTTTGACTTGTATTTCATTGCAGACAATACAACAGCACATAATTTAATGTGTTCCTCATGATTTGTATTGTTTTTGTTTCAAAAAAAAGGTCGGGACTGCAGGCAGGCCAGTCAGGTACCCGTATCCTCTTCCTCCGCAGCCAGGACTTTGTAATGTGTGCAGAATGTGGTTTTGCATTATCTTGTTGAAATATGCATGGACGTCCCTGGAAAAGATGTCTTGATGGTTTTCTGATTTGGGGTTGTAGAATCAAAAAGCAAATAAACCCAACAAATCAAGTAAAAACCCATCAGCTCAAAATTACCTGTTTGTCCTGGGAGGTAGATTGGTTTATCTGTTTGGATGAATGTCATTGGTTGATAGAACTTGATCTTAACTTTTCGGACTTCTTTAGAGTAGAATGTGTCGCCTCGTACCTCAACCACAAAGTTCTGCACCTCTTCATCCTGCACTAAAGGAACCTGTGACAAAGATATTTTTATAGACACCAAGAGAGTCATTATCTCTCATTAAATTGATTTGAATATTTAACTTGATCTGTTGTAATTTTAATGGTTAAAAATCACATTTAACAGTTTACACTATTATTTTATATTGTGCGCTTTCCTTTACAAATCTGTGTCTGTATGCGTTATGAAATACCATGACTCAACACATTTTATGGAAATGGGCACATGAATTAAATCAGGAAAGCAGCTGACCTTAAATTCAGTGCAGGTATGAAATTCTTTACTGGACGTCTTCAGAAGGGTTGTATTTGCCTCTTGGGACATCAGAGTGACGCTCATTTCCAGAGTCTCGTTGGGCTGCAGGAGACTCGCACAGAATTTGGTCTCAGCTCCAGATTCAAGAACTGCAGGAATGGCTACCATGTACTGCCTACAGACACAGACACGCATACAGTACACATCTCACTGGATCTGACATGGAAATAACCCCAACCCAGAAGATTATGCAGCATTAAATCCTTATGATCAGTTCATTCAACCACAGGCTATTATTGTTTTTTAACTGTAGAGGTAACTTACGGTCCTGCCACCGCTTGGCCCACGCACATCCAGCTCAAGAAGACACACAGCTTCCATGTCCACATCTGAATCCCGGGACGACCCATGACTGAATGAGATGATTCTGAGTCAGCATCTATTTAATAGTCTCTGATAGAGAATCCCACCCCCACAAACCCACCCCTACACCCCCTCTATTTGATTTTAAGGTAACCCATTCAATCATTTATAGACTTCATGTTGTGGTGTGTAGGGCTAACTGCAATTTACGGTTTAATTAGGCAATGTTTAAAGTCCAGAAAGTTTGTCATTCCAACTATTATAAAAAAAAAACTGAATCTGTAAGCGGTATTTTTACATCATTCCGATCAATAGATAGAGCTCTTGTGCAAGAACTGCATGATTTACGCGCAGTCTATGTGGTGTTATAGGAATGAAATATAAATTTAAAATACATGGAGGGCCAATTCGGGGCGGATTTTGACTTTCACAATCCCGTAGGCAACAATTGCGTCCATCCCTTGAGTGTGTGATTCCGATTTCGCCAGTGTCATTCACTTTCCCTTTTAGCTTCTGTTCTCCGTTTAATGTCCTTCTTTTCTGCGATGGCCCTGCCCCAGTAGTCTATCCGCCATTTTTCAGTTGATCCACCGTTGTGCTTAATGTAGCCTATCGCGGACCGAAGGGTTAACTAAAAGGCCTAACACTGCAGGCTAACTTGGGGAAATTGGAATAAAAGTATGCTATAGGATACAACATTTTGAAACCCTGCCCTCAGATACCTAAGGCGTCGTGGACGACTACGCGGCACCTTTTAATCATATTTTAATCATTTAATAACCATAAGATCGATCATCTTACCGTTTTTTGCAGTTAGCAGCTAACAAGCTAACGCTAACGAGCGTCTCTTTGCTGTCCTTCTAGCCTTCACGGGAGGTTTTGTATCCAGCCTGGAACTTGTGCTTTTTTTCGGGGTGGTTGAGCAATAAATCCAAACCAATCCAAGATCGATAAAACTTTATGTCCGTAATTTATGATTTTTGGCCGTTCATCTGCCCCGATCAGCAATTGCTTCCGTGGTCCGGTTTCCCAGATAAACTGGGCCTTTGTTAACAGGCTCGTTCGAGATGAGCTGCGCTGTCTATACTGTCTATGGCTGCGCCTCGCCTATAAAGTGGACGAGAGCAGGCGGCAGGAACAGGAACACCGGCATGCCAGGAATGGGTGTATTATTGTAATAAACTGCTTTAACCTGTTTGGAAGCACAACGTAGTATCACCGAGAATGCACACTGCTTCAGTTGCACCTTGTATAGAATCACATTGAAGTGAAGACCAAATGCACTTACTTTTCCTTCCACATTAGATCCCCCTTTGCAGGGGGCGGTGACAAAAGTCTGCTGTGAAGTCGGACAGTTTCCAGCCGTATCTCTTAATACATCCAGCAGCCTGCAGGCTGAACAGGAAGTCACAGAAACACTGTGGTCCGATTCCGATTTAATAAAATGTTATCAGACCCATATATCAGCTTGTACACAGTCTCCAGTTGTTTTTTATTATGACAGAGTAGCTGTCAAAATACTCTACATGCGATCTGTTGCTGATTTTAATTAACAACACACTGTAAATGATCCTAATCTGAACGATTTAGTCTCTGACTTCTAAACATAACTGTCAGTCACACAACATGTGTTCTGTAAACAATTCGCCTTTAAATCAGACACATAGCAGTTAAAATCCCTCAGATTCAAAATCAATAAAAAAAAAGTTTATATAAAACGTCATCATGTTGTCGATTCTGAACCAATCAGCTGTTGGATCAGCTGAGATGCCGACGTTTCCCAGCATGCCTTGTGTCCGCCTGGGCCTGGGTCTTGCAGCGTCTTGCAGTCGGTGAAAAGCAACTGCGCTGCCTGCGCAAGCCCCCAGGAGGAGCGCCAAGTCTATATGCCACCATGGGCTTAGCGGATATACTTCTCACATAGACTTTGCATGGCGAAAGAAACGTCTATATTTCAGCGAATAATTTGTTTCAGGGTATATAAACTTACCAGTCCGAACACTTAAAGGTTCCTTGTTTAAAATGTCATGTTTTTAACATTTTTAACATTCACTAGTAGCGAATACAAAATTAATAAATTAGAAATGATAAACGCGCATAATGGACACGAGCAGACCTGCGGGACTTCGCCGCCCACTCACATGACTGTTCTCCCGAGGTCATGTAGCGAGCTGTAATAAATAATAGCGCTAGCTGATTGTTGTAATTCACCATGTGTTATATGAATACGTCCATGGTATTATTTTATGAAGTTATGATACATCCGAGGGATGTGTGTGTGTGTATGCTGTAAAGCCTGTTACGTGGATGTAACGTCATTAGCGTTCCCAAACTGGCGGGGCTATCGGCTAGCTAGCTGCTAACATCAGGGGTAGCTAGCTATATGCCTACACAACGTTACTACAGACATAGTGATTACATTGCAAACACAATGTTTAACGTTAGTGAATGTTTTAGACAATAAAAACGGCAATTTCATGAATTCGCCACTTGTAAGACACAAGAGAGAAGCTCATGAACGAGCATGTTGTTTCCGGTTGCTAAGAGAACGCAAACAAAAGCCACCCACCAGCAAACGGAGAAAGGTTTTAGTGGGACATATCAAGTTATGTCCTCGTAATTGTGGACGTAACTTGATATGTCCCACTAAAACCTAACAAGAGCAAATTAAGCATAGCATACGATGCCTAGACGACGCTGAAGTTGGCTTTCGATTTGCAGCTTCTGATTCGGCGGTTAACTGAGATTTTCGTCAGATTTTGAGAGCTGTTAGTCATGCTCATCCTGCTCATCCTGCTCGCCATTTCCGTGTTACCACTCCACCAATGAGATTGGTCATTGAGTCCGACTGCCCGCCCTCCGACCCAGCAAGTCAGGTCGGCCAAAATGAAGGGTGACGGCCCCTCCGACGGACGACGGCACGGAACACACCGAACAGACTCGAGTCATTGACCTTGCCAGACTGTCCGACAGCCGATTATCGGGTTGGTGTGTCAGGGCCTTTACATTGCTGAGTGACTGATCCTCCATTTTTTTAACCTCTGACTGTATTGAAAGCGCGTTAGTCATTAAGGTAAATTATTAATTATGTCTAAAACACAGTTTAAGATTTGTGAAAGCTTTATTGTCCTCATGAGAATGCAGTAAAGTGAATTTAAGTTTTTTATTTTTCAAATGTAGACCACAGTAGACCAGGTCCAGATCCAAAACCACTACACCTAGACTTGTCAAATCTGGACTTAATTATTCCAGAGAGGCTAAAGATTCTTAAAAACACAGTTTCAAATTTGTGAAAACTGTATTCTATTTGTGAAAATGCAATAAAGTGGGATTTCCCTGTTCTTTTTCATATGTAGACCACATAAGACCATGTCCAGATCCAAACCACTATACTTAGACTTGTCAAATCTGGACCAAATTATCACAGAGAGGCTAAAGATTCTTAAATATACCTGTAGTGGTATACATAGATATAGTGGTTTTAGATCTGGACCTGGTCTTATGTGGTCTACATATGAAAAAGATATATAAACGCATAGTTTTTCTTTACAGACTTAAGCTAGATTGAATGATGAAATAATTGATATGTGTATTTTTAATGACCCCACTTTGTATTTTTTTCCTCTTTTGGTAATCCATGTGGATTTGGTTATTTTCAGTCACGATAGAGCCAATAGTACAACCTTAACCATGATATAGCTAACTGAAAGAACACAAGAAACTGTATTGTTAGTTTTTGTATCACTGTTAGTCTTTGTTCATTCATTTAACATTAGTCTGAAAATTATTAATTCATATCAGTCTGTATAAAACGTTGTAACGTTAAGTAGAATTTCACCATTATAATAAATAGATCATATATTATATTGCCAGATCAAGACATTTTCACTTTCTTTTCTTTCAGGTGGGGCTGAAGGGCTCGACCCTGCTTCACAGGCGTATGAACTATATCCTATTTAGGTTTTGTGTTAAATATTGTGCAGTTTGTTATGAATTACTCATTGTTTTGACAAGGTTAATTAAAGCCATTTAACAAACTGCAAGTGTCAGCTCCGGTAAATGTAATTGTACAGGATTTTATTTAAGGTTACTGAACATGAAAAAACTATTTGCCTTGATTAGGGTTTTAGTTTGTTACAAATATGAACATTGCTTTAATAATATGTATCGTATTGCTCTGAAAAACTACAATGATTTAAGAAACATCAGACATACTTATGTAAGCAGAGAAAACAGCAGTCTGTTCTCTCTTTTATCACTTGGATTATGCAGGTGATGGTGCAGAACGGAGGTGTAGTCCGTGTAGATTTCTGGTACTTTGAGGACAGACATATCCAGCAACTCTCCACTGATGCCTTTGTATGGTTATAGTCTGCTTTTTATTATGCTAAAAGACCCTTTTTCATGGCAGACATTTTGACATGTTATGGTAGGAAAGCAGGTGTAACCTGAATTTATTGGAATTTATTACTGTACTGTATATAATACTTATCTTTTTTAATTACATATATATATAATCTTTCTTTATTATATATATAATATATATAATCTTTCTTTACTTTCTTCATTTTACTAAACTTTTTAATTTTTAATATATATATATATATATATATATATATATATATTTTTTTTTTTTATTCTTTTTTATCTTTATTTACATTATATATTTACATTACACTTGTGGGTCGGAGAGAAACATATTTTCAATTGCTCCATGTCTGGCACATTTTGCAGAATTGACAATCAAGTTGACTGGACTTGACTGTGTGCTTGCTGCTATGACAATTTCAAATATTTGCTGTGAAAAAGGATCCACGCCACGGACCTTATTTTGAAACTTGAACTTGTATTTGTGTTTCTTTGTAACACTGCAGTATTAACAAAAGGCCATTATCGGAGAGTAAGGCTGATTGTTGAAGGGCATAAAATAGTGGTAATAAAATACTATAGCAGACAGAACAATGATGGCTGATGAAACACTCAAGAAACAACTTTTACTAATTATTCAACAGATCAACAGTACACCACCAATTGTTGATGATTTGAGGCAGCTATAAGTCAAGTTTCATGTGTGATCAATACATTGTCCAAGAGACAGCCTAATGTGCATTAACCTAAGTCTGTTTATGTGAGATACCATGGGTGACCTTTACCCTTTAACTTTTACTGAATGCAAACTCTGTAAACCACAGAAACACAGTAGCATACATCTGTAAATCTTTGAAGAACCTTTCCTCAACTTAAACATCTGCATTCAAATAATTCAATGTCTCTCTATGTTTTCCTGTTTGGAGTGAAGAGGGTGATGACGAGAAAACAAGAAAGCTGCACCACTTACAGGAAATCACACTCAATCAACAGGAAATTGAGTAAGAAAAAAACATAGAAGGTAAAAAAATGAATTGTAAAGATTAGAATTTGATTTAACTTCAAATTGAATGACGTAAGGGAGAGCAAAACTCAGAACTAATTGGAGAGAGTGTAAAGCAAAACCACAACCAGATTTTGTCACCATGTAGGAGTGTAGGCTCTCTCATGAACATATCACATATCACACTGAACATGGACAGGCAGGGGCACAGCTGAGATTCTGTCACATTTAGCCTGACCTGGCTCTACAAACATCTTCAGCTAGGACACCAGGGTCTGTGCACTAGAGCCCTCTAGTGGTTGTGTGTCGTCCTGGGTGGAATTCACAGATATTTTGTCATCAAGCACGTAAAATACTATTGTCTACAAAGTAAAGTTTTGATAACAATTTCAGGTACTTTGACTCACTTGTTGGCTGCCTGCTGTTTGAGTCTGCTTTGTCAGTGTGAGGGTTAACCTTGCTGTTTTGATCCTGTTGTCTATGAGAGTCTATGATGAGCTTGTAGATGTCCTGTTTGCTAATTTGATCACTGAAGGCCACTCTGTCCAGTTAGAGATACCGCAGGTACGTGCCATCACAGCAGTGGTTGCCCTCTTCATTCTCAAACATTGATGTCTATAAAATAACCATAATTACATCAATAATGTTGAAATCCATCACAAGAAGTGCAAGCTCAGCCATGTATCTGCACTAATATAATGTAATAAATAGCATCCCTTATTGAACTCTTACATGCCAGTTGTTTCCTGAATAATACCGCAGCTGGTATTGATAATCTTATGTATTGTTGTTCAAATATAAGGTCTAATTACTTGACTTGTTGCAAAAACGTAATGTTGGCAATATAAAGCACAATGAAAAACAAAATTAATATAAATCACATTTTTCAGTTTTCTCAGCTGCGAAACAACTTTTCATTTTGACTTTAACTCAAAGATAATTTCCTCTTTTTCCTCATGAGGTGAAGGCAAAATGATTCCTAGTAATTAAACATTTGGTGACCTGCTGATCCCAGGTTCCCCTGGTTTTATGCTTAGTTTGGACCGGTCCATGTTCCAGTTTTGAGCGAGTCAATTAATCCAAACTATTTCATGGAGCAGACCCGTGATATACAGTAGCATCAATTTATCCAGCAACCATTATCATTCCAATGAAGTTGTAATTCTGGTCACCTGGAAGTCTAATTTCAGTCAAAACTGAGCTAACAGTAGAGTGAATATTGCATTTTTCTGGTGACCCAAATTTACGCTAACGTTGCCTGCGTCTGCTTGTGAATTGTTTGCCAACATGTTCATAAACTAATAGTGTCAGTCTTGTGTTGGCAGCTTAGTTGCTACCCCCAAGTGGTCAGAAAAAGATGAATACATGCAGGTTTAACACAAATATACACAAGCAGACATTGAACTACACAATCCTTAAAAATGTGACTGAGAACGTCTTCAAGCTGCAACTGAAGAAAAATAAGTCATTTTAGGATTAACAGTCTTCTCAAAATACTTCTGTATTGTATCTGTAGGTTAAGATGGATGGAATAAGACTTTTCATTATTCTGTAAAATAATCTGTTACCTGCAACACAAGGGTGATTTGTCTCAGTCTGTTCACCTGAGTTGGTGAGGGTTTACATACATATTATAAAAACTATATATTTGCTAAACTTTGATTTCCAACTGCTTTAGGAGATGGGATTTGTAGATTCTCCAAGAGTCTGAGAGAGTTTAGATGTTATCTAAAGAACACTTTTTGCTTTTGTGACGCATTTCCACATTAAGCAGCACAACTTCTGGTCTTTGGATAAAACACACAATAAATACACAGCAGAAAGATTAAACAGTGGAAAAAGTTCAACAAAAGACCAGTTTCAAGCGAGACATTAATGTCACATTATTTAATTGTCCATTATGCATTTCACTTCAGACACAGTAGTTACACCGCTGTAAGAGGTTGTGGCAGAATACCAACAAGGAAATACCAACAGACATGGTGTTAAGTACATAATATGCATCTTCTGGACGACTCGAGGACTGATCACACGCTCTTCAAGCTGCAAAAGAAATAATGAAAAATAAAAATTCATTGTGAAGTCTTACAGCTGTTCATACCAAACATTTGCAACATTCTGACACCTGACAGTTTACACCAATGCTACTATACGAGACAGTGTATCCTCTTCATAGCAACGGCTCTCTGTAGACCTACTTCCATTTTAACTTCCAGCTTTTTTGTAGCTGGATATCATTTGTAGAATATACATGAGGATAGTTAATAATTTCCAGTACTGATGAAATGGCAAAAAAAGGGTCAGATTTTGGAGCAGGTCAGGTCTATTATTTGACAGAGCATCTGGAGAATGGCATTAAATGGGGGAGATAGAAGTGATGACATGCAGCAAATAGGCAACCGGTTGGATTCGAACGCTGCCAAGGACTCTGCCTACATGGGACGCACGCTCTACCGGCTGAGCTAGAGGTCACCCCACATAACATAACAGACAAGAGATCTCTCCTCTTTTGTCCATTTCTCCTGTCTAGTCAGCAGGTCCATCGTTTAGGGGAGTTGGTGTCACCTCTAATCAGCCAAACATTAACTATTGAGGCAGCATGTCACCAGGGGAACGGTGATGATAAAACTGCTTCTTGGAAACAGGTGAGCTACAGCCCATAGATATACAGTGTATGTTTCCTTAGTAACAATATTCTCTTGATAAGGGAAAAGAGGGCAGATGTTCAAACAGGTGACGTTACGTTCTAAAACCAGCCAATGGCGACTTGACAAGCTGAGTCGCAGGCGACACCATCAGACTGCTGCAACGTTCTAAAATGTTTTTTTCTCGTTGCAAATCTTTGGTCTGAGCTTTACAGTCTACACTAGTTGTATGCTTCATTTGGTTTTAGGTTTAGGAACTTTTACAATCTTTTAAACAATCTTTTACATTTACATTTGTCATAGTGCTTGTGTATGTTATTATAATAGTTTGTTACCTGCAACACAAGGGTCGATGTATTCTGTATCAGACTGGTCACCTTAAGGGGAAAAAGCAGAAAATGAGTCAAACTTGCATCATGTGTTCAATAGCCCATCATATTAACATACTACTATAAATTACTATTGTGATAACTGTTCAGGTTGTTGTACAGCTACCACGGAGCAGTGTGTGCTGTGACTTCTGTGAATGAGGTTTAGAGAGGACTGATTTACTTGGCTGGTAGTAGTCGTAGATCTTGACCACGGCTGGCTTCAGGTTCTGCACTTGGTGCTCCTGTATGAGCTTTAGACTGTGGTTGATGCCTATGTCCTTCTGTAACTGTTGGAAGAAAAACAGACGACATGATCAGTAACAAATCTGGAGAGAATCATCTCTCGTTTGTCACTTTAAATCCCGAGTCTCACCTCCCGTATGTACACCAGAACATGATCCTCCTTTTGTTCAACACGATCCACCAGCAGGGCACCTTTGAGCTGAGAGGAGACATCAGCTGTTATCATGACAACAACTGACACAAATACTACTCAGTTTAAAGTTACTGTAATCACTCACCATGTTCAAAGACTCTGGGTCTGGGACAAATCCAGAGAGCATTCTGATATCCAGGATAACCATGTTTGTGGTGGACTCCTTTCCACTATATCTGTAATGCAAGTACCATAAAAATATGATGTCAATCTGGTGCTTTGGAAGGGCTCCATTTACCGTTTGTTTGGCTGAGTTTTAGCTACCAAGTTGTAAACATTCCTCCTCTGTCCATCCACCAACAGTTACATAGTTCAAGCTGGTAGATGCAGAGGATTGTTTGCCAAAAACTTCAGTATTCGTCTATGTCGTGGATCTGCTTGTTGATTACTTACAGGGATGTTAGTTTCAGACTGAGTTTGGGACTTTTGCTGGTGCAGTCGGCCTCTGGTTTGACCTCAACACTGAGAGTGGTAACATCAGCAGGAGTTGGGATGTTATAGACAAGAGAAATCTAAACAAGGAAGTTTAATATTTATAAAATGAAAAACAAAACAAAATATTACTTTTTGTGTCTTGTTTTGGGGTTTTGTTTTGTGTATGAGGTGTTTGGCTCTTTGGACAATTTATTGGTTGTACTGTTGTGTTGTGGCAGTTTTGGTATGTTTTATTTGTTCTTTGTTTTGTGCAAAGTGGAGAATGTTGTGTGGACATTGGACTGGAAGCTGTGGAATGAATTACTGTTGTATTGGTGTCATGTAATTCTGTGTGAGATGGGCCACTTTCAGCAGACACATAAATAAAAAAAACAACCAATCAATCAATCAATCAAGTTGGTTCAAATGTACAGTATGAAGCATCAGGATTGGTGGTTTATGTACATCAAACCACTGACCTGCATTGCAGCACATGCAGTGCCCTTCACCTCCAGGCTGTACTTTCCTGTCACGTCCTGCAGCTGCTTCTCCTGGTAGAGCAGTTTGTTGTTCTGATTCACATCAAACATCAGCTGGCCACTGGGAGACTGGACCGTCACTGTGCTTGAACCGTCTGGACTGAACACCAGAGTGGAGTAGAGAGCCAGAGCCTGAAGAGCCACCACGGTGTCCTACAACACACACAAAAGAAAATACCTAATACTTATGTGCTTAAATTCATACAAAGGTAAATGTTCTTTTGTTTACACCTATAGCAGCTTTCATATGTAGGAGTTCACTTTTATCATTTTCAGGTCTCTCCAATTGTTGATTTTCATACAGAAATCAATTAAGAAAATTACCATTTAAAACATAATAGTATGCACATTTTATTTGTAGTTAATGGGATAAAACACTGCTATTGTTCTCAGTATGGTTTAACTGACACTAGACTGTATCGGGTAATGTCTTGAGAACTATGAACGTCTAAATAATGGGAGTTTCAGCTTTAAAATAATTTCAAAGACAAACTGAAGGCCTTAGTATTTTTTATATGTGGATAAAATGCTCCTTTACTTTATACGCTAAATACAACATTTAAAGAAACATTAAATTGAAGAAGCAGAAAAATGCATTGTCACAAACATGAAATTAGGGCTGTTTTTCTTGTGCCATGCTGTTGTTTTTGGGATAACGGGCTGTCAGACAAATGGGCTTAAGGTCACAGCTAAGCCATACATTTTTAAATAACTTTGTTCATCTGATTTGTCCCAGAAGAGATTACTGTACGTTTGACTCAAAGTTCAGCTTAACCCTGTTTGGGCTGTACCTGTGTGGAGGAGAATCCTCCATAATAGTTCTGCTGGCTAGTCAGCCATCTAACGATGCGGCTGGCGTAGCCCAGGTCTTCAGCAGTCGGAGGGGCACTGAGTTTAGCCAGCAGCACATAGGAGCTGATCTCCACAGACAGAGAGGCTGACGTTTCTGTTGCTGTCTGAGACCAGTGGAGGAAACCTCCTAAAAAAACAGCCATCCACAAAGAGACAAACAGGCACAGGGTAAGCTTTGTCACAGTAATGAAGCCAGAATGATTTCCTGTAGGAGGATGACTCACCTTCTTGTAATGCAACAGTGTCTAGGTGCTTCAGTAGGTGAGTACGGGTCTCCATGTCTCCTGCCAGGGTGAAGACGTACGCCAGCAGAGCTGTGGTGTAGGTGTTGCTGAGGTCACTGATGGACTCCTTGAGGCAAGACAAGCTAGCATTCACAGGATCCTAGAACAGATTAAAAGAATACATTGTCTTTTGCCGCTGTGTTAACAAATTCCTATATTCAGGGAAACAAACGACTTCAGTAAATGGAGGCAATAATACAAAACACCAAAAAGTGAGCTTCAGAGACAAAGTGAGGGCAGAGCGGAAAAAGAAACAGACCAGGAATCAAGTATTAACCAGTACTAATCTGATTGATAAAGGAGGCAACAAAAATCTATTTGCAGCAAAATAAACCACTACCCACAAATGTCATTGTCAAATGAGGCATACAATACTAACTGTGGAAAGGCTGCCTTTCCCCATTTTTCACTGGACCCTGTTCCCAGGGTTAATGCTGTTTGTGTTTGCTAAATTCTTAATTTCACTGTAATGTTGTAGGTTATTGTTTTAATTTATTTTATTATTTGAAATAAGCCTGTTCAGCAAGTTTCATGGGTGTCGGCAATGGTTCTTCCTGTGACGTAAGTAAAAATACTAGGGTAAGACTAGGCTACATGGATTGCATTCAAATTAATTCTAACTAATTAAATGCTCCTTTGCTCAGCTTTTTGAAAAAGAGACATTTTTATGATAGACAATTTCATTCATCACTACAACCTAATACTGGGGTTTCCTGCCTGTACTCAAAACTAATGTTAATATTAATAATAATGGGTATTTCTATTTCTACTACTTAAGTGGCATCAAGCGGTGAGGTTGCAGCAACCAACTGAATACGCCTCCGCTTACCCCCTTCTGTCCAAGCGTGTCGGAGAACCTACAGTGGCCTTCACTTCAATGTAAAAACATGAAAGGCCTTCTCTAAAGCCAGTGTTTGGTTTGTCCGTTCTGGGCTACTGTAGAAACATGGCGGTGCAACATGGCGGGCTATTTGAAAGTGGACCCATTCCTAAAGTAGATATGAAGGGCTCATTTTAATCTAACGAAAACCCAGTTCTTTTTTTCAGGTGATTACTAATGACTAATGAAAACATTTCTGCCAATAGACCCCCTACATACTACACACTGGTCCTTTAAAAAAAAAATTGTTACAAGTACAGTTCACAGGATTTTTTGTTCTATGCCATACATATTTAAATTCAAATGCTACAATGCAACTTACGTACATATACATTCATATTGCAAATAATCCACTCACATCTATGGAAGAATTCATCTCCAAGAAGGCAGCAGTGATGTAGGCACTGAGAGTAACTTCATCAGACACACCACCCTGTAAAGAGGAAGCATAAGTAATTAGAGATCTAGTCTGACTCACTGGATGGAGAATGTAGGCCTGTCATTGGCCACGTATTTCAAACAGTATTCTGTGAGAGAGTGACGGCGATTAGCCTTTGAGCGAGTATTGACTGGGAATGCAATGATTATAGAATTTGTTGGTACGATAATACGAAAAATAATCACGGCCTCACGATTATTATGCTACGGAAGCCGAGAACGGCCATTGATTTTTTTTTTTTAGTGTACTGCTATCTCGTGATAACGACTTATTAATTCGTTATCTCGATATAACAAAGTTTGTTTTCTCAAGATTTCTTTTGTTTTCTCTAGATTTTTTTTTATGGATTTTTTTTTGTGTGCCTAAAACACCCTTCCATTTAAACCGGGGAATGGGGCTCCATAAGCGGATAGAAATCTTCCGTTTCTCCCTCTACTTCTCTGGTCAAATACTCGAGAAAAATCCCACCACGACACCCTTCCATTTAACCCGAGGAAGGGGCTCCATGAGCGGATAGAGATCTGCCGTTTCTCCCTCCTCTTCTCCGGGTTAAATTGAAGGCTGTTTTAGTGGGATTTAAGTGGGAATTAATTAACCATGACGTTTTAAAGCACGGTTAATAGTGAAATCGGTTAACCACTGCATCCCTAGTACTGACTCTAGAGTCATAGTGAGAGAAACAAGTGTCTGCCCTGTGCTTTATGACCACGGTCGGACATCTGTAGCAGGAAAAGTTAACCCTCTCCTTGAGTTCATGTTGTTTATGGAGAAGGAGAACCAGGACATGAGTAGTAAATTCAACGCTACCAAGCCACGTGGCTTTTTGATTAGTATTAGAAGGATTCCTATGCGGTATGGAAAACCTGGAAAAGTATGGAATTTCCATCCATCTTCGTCTGCTTATCCAGTGTTGGGTCACGGGGGGAGCAGCTCCAGCAGGGGACCCCAAACTTCCCTTTCCCAAGCCACATTAACCAGCTCCGACTGGGGGATCCCGAGGCGTTCCCAGGCCAGGTTGGAGATGTAATCCCTCCAACCTAGTCCTGGGTCTTCCCCATGGCCTCCTCCCAGCTGGACGTGCCTGGAACC
This sequence comes from Gymnocephalus cernua, assembly GCA_023631565.1. Taxonomy (NCBI): domain Eukaryota; kingdom Metazoa; phylum Chordata; class Actinopteri; order Perciformes; family Percidae; genus Gymnocephalus; species Gymnocephalus cernua. The sequence goes on from CM042430.1 coordinate 31,970,859, forward strand.
TCCCTAGGGAGGCGCCCAGGGGGCATCCTTACCAGATGCCTGAACCACCTCAACTGGCTCCTTTCGACGCGAAGGAGCAGCGGCTCTACTCCGAGCTCTTCAAAAATGACTGAGCTTCTCACCCTATCTCTAAGGGAGATGCCAGCCACCCTCCTGAGGAAACCCATTTCGGCCGCTTGTACCCTGGATCTCGTTCTTTCGGTCATGACCCAACCTTCATAACCATAGGTGAGGGTAGGAACGAAAACTGATCGAGAGCTTTGCCTTCTCAGCTCTCTTTTCGTCACAACGGTGCGATAAACTGAATGTAATACCGCCCCCGCTGCGCCGATTCTCCGACCAATCTCCCGCTCCATTGTCTCCTCATTCGCGAACAAGACCCCAAGGTATTTAAACTCCTTCACTTGGGGTAAGGACTCATTCCCTACCTGGAGAAGGCACTCCATCAGTTTCCTGCTGAGAACCATGGCCTCAGATTTAGAGGTGCTGATCCTCATCCCAGCCGCTTCACACTCGGCTGCAAACCGATCCAGTGAGTGCTGAAGGTCACAGGCCGAGGATGCCATCAGGACCACATCATCTGCAAAGAGCAGCGATGAGATCCCCAGCCCACCAAACTGCAACCCCTCCCCTCCACGACCGCGCCTCAATATCCTGTCAAAAAAAACTACAAACAGGATTGGTGACAAAGCGCAGCCTTGGCAGAGGCCAACCCTCACCTGGAACGTGTCCGACTTACTGCCGAGAACCCGGACACAGCTCTCGCTTTGGTCATACAGAGATTGGATGGCCCTTAGAAGGGACCCCCTCACCCAATACTCAAGCAGCACCTCCCACAGTATCTCCCAGGGGACCCGGTCATACGCCTCCTCCAGATCCACAAAACACATGTAGACTGGATGGGCATACTCCCAGGCTCCCTCCAGGATCCTTGCGAGAGTTAAGATCTGATCCGTTGTTCCACGACCAGGATGGAATCTGCATTGTTCCTATTCAACCTGAGGTTCGACTATCGGCCGAACCCTCCTTTCCAGCACCTTGGAGTACACTTTAGCAGGGAGGGTGAGAAGTGTGATACCCCTGTAATTGGCACACACCCTCTGGTCCCCCTTTTTGAACAGGGGAACCACCCCACTCCTTTGGCACTGTCCCAGACTTCCATGCAATGTTGAAGAGGCGTGTCAACCAAGACAGCCCCTCCACACCCAGAGCTTTCAGCATTTCTGGACGGATCTTATCAATCCCTGGGGCTTTGCTACTGTGGAGTTGTTTGATTACCTCAGTGACCTCCACCAGGGAAACTGACGACAATCCCCCATCATCCTCCAGCTCTGCGTCTAACAGAGGGCGTGTAAGCTGGATTTAGGAGTTCCTCAAAGTGCTCCTTCCACTCAGTGGTGTAGTCTACGTGATACGCAGGTATACGCCGTATACCCACTAGGAAAAGTCAAGTATTTCCGTATACCCACTTACAAAAGCGCGATGATACGTAACAACATTGTTTGTGACAGAACTTTCTCACTTTCATTCATAACTCACCCCGTCTGTGTTGGGAAGCTCTGACATTTGGACCTTCGGCGTTTCCGTAGCCCTGGATCTGACGTGAGGTCACTAACGTTACTAAGCAACAACAAGTTGCATTCTTTGCGCATTCTTTCTTTTCTCCGTTAGTTACCTAGAGTTTAAACTAAGTTTTATAAGTAACGAGATATGAAACGTTACTAAACAGACCTAAATAACACTACGTCAGTGTTTTCAAAAGTCTGTCCCTGAAGCTGCTGCCGCGTCGGGTGATACTGCAGCTGCCACAGATCATGATGACCCGGTCGTTAACGTTACCGTTACAAAAAACCAGCCCGAAAATCCTACCGCAACGTTACTGTTGCCTGGTAAGTGAGAGTAGCTTATATGATACCGTGTGTGTGTGTGTGTGTGTGTGTGTGTGTGTCTGCCTGTGTATCTGTGTGTCTATGTGTGCGTGTGCGCCTGTGTGTGTGTCTATGTGTATGTGTACCTGTGTGTCTGAGTACAGCAGTAAACAGAATACAATGTTTATATGTCCTTGTTTCAGATGATGAGAGAGACAGTGAGAACTCCTGGCCTTCATAAGGTCAATGACTATGCAACATTAGAGTAAATTCTTAAATCTTAAATATGCATTGCTGTACACAATTAAATGACTATATGGTAATGTTAGTTAGCAATGGTCATATAATTAACTAAAATAGAAAGAGTGGAGCTTTTTTCTCCTTCCGTCTGCTTTTTATGCATTTGTTAGCCATGGTGTTGAAGATTGTAAACAGTTTATTAAATACTTTTGAGTAAATGTAGGCCCTTATCAGCAGATTTTACTGCTAATCGATACAAAAGTTGTATGATGATGCTAATTATTAGTCATGGTTTTGTGTGGCAGTGGGGGGGGTGTCGGTTAAACGGCTTATTTGTGTGATGTGATGTCCTGTTGCGTTCAGGTTCGGTTGCGTTTCTCAAAAAATGTTGTTTTTCCAGGACTTTAAATAAACGCCATCAATACTTAAACGTCAGTTGTCCGTGTACAGTTCGTATTCAGAAACGTCACAGTACCGACTGTCTGGGGTGTCGCTCTGGGACAGGCGAGTATGAGGCTGGGAGGGGAAAATCACAGTATACTCACTACAAAAAAATAGACTACACCACTGCTTCCACTGCCGTATTACCTCCTCAGTTGAGGTCAACAACGTCCCATCCTTACTGGACACAGCTTGGATTGTTCCCCGCTTCTCCCTCCTGAGGTGTCGAACGGTTTTCCAGAAGCGCCTTGCTGCCGACCGAAAGTCCTTCTCCATGTCTTCTCCGAACTTCTCCCACACCAGCTGCTTTGCCTCTTTCACGGCAGAGGCTGCAGCCCTTCGGGCCCTTCAGTACCTTGCAACTGCCTCCGTAGTCCTCTGGGATAACATATCCCGGAAAGACTCCTTCAGTTAGACGGCTTCCCTGACCACCAGTACGGAATTTGATTTTAATAATTTCTAGGTCTGGATAAGTATGGAAGAAAAAAAACGAGCGTATGGAGAAATATTGTGTTTCCAGACTTTCTACCATACGTTGTTCTCTAAAATATAAAGTGAAAATGCTTAGACCAGGGAGATTTGCATTTTCAGCGAGGTAAAAGACGTAACAACGCAATTTGGGGAAGTGTGCGTGTGTGCGCGTGTGCGTTCGTGCGTGCGCACGTCTGAGTGTGTGTGTTGTGCCTCATGTATTTAAGCGATAGGATATGCTTATGGCAGAAGGAGAGACAGAGACACTGAACGTTTGTGATTATGTTAATATAAGTTATGTGTTAAGTTTAAAAATGCATTATTTTAATATGTGTAATTATTTTACTTTATTTTTAGTTTCTTGAATAGGGTTCATAGTGAACAGTTTTATGTTATGTCATGTTTGACTAATTTCAACCCCTAATGGTAACAGTTAAATTGCACGGTTCATTGCTGTTTGAATAAAATTCTGTGCATTGAACACGTCTGGGTTTGGATAAAATTGATTTGTATGAACTACAGTAGTCTACCTACCCACAGGGGTGCTGCAGGGGCCCGACTCACAAACGTGATTTTGAGATCTTCTTGAAAATAGTGGCAGTGTCTTGTTTCACAAATGCTTGTCAGTCAGAAATTGTAAATACATTTGTGAGTCCCACATGGCTCTCGCATGCTCATGCATGAGTCCAAATTATGGCATTTGTTTTGATAAGTGAAACCTGTTGAAATTAATCTAAGAGGGAATTGTCTCCTATTGCAAATTGTTGCTTTTATGTTGCAAATTTCGTGAAGTAGGCCCCAGGCTGGCAGTTCTTACTACTGAGACATGAATGAAAGTCCTGATGGTGCATTTCCATTTAACTACTGCTACAGCAAAAGTGTCATTTAGTAAAATTAACATACTGACCTTCTTTAGTTTCAGTTATCGTCAGTCATTGTTATACAAACTCTAGTAAAGAGGGACTTTAATTACCTTCATTCTGTTGTTGAAGAGCTTTCCTGACTGTTCAAAACAGCCATTTTGTCGTTGTTTACTTTTCAGCCAAGTCACGGATGCTTCAATGTTTGCTGGGTCAATGTAGATGAAAGACCGTGCTTTGGAAAACGATCTCAACACAAATGCAGTCAGCCTGAGGATATTAAAACAAAGTTAGACAGAAAAAAGACAAGAGGAAGCACTTATGATCCGTTTAATGGCTCACGATAATCATCTACTCTGTTGTAAGTATAAAAGGTAATCTGTGTGTCATGGTAAATGTTGCACAATACGTAAATATAAAATGAATTATTCTTTGTGGATGATTGACCAGTAATCTTCTCACCAAGTGTTCCCTGGTCCTGCTCCAAATGTGCTGTAAGCACCGTCCTCATGTTTGTAGTTCAGCTGTCTCTGGTAGCCTGTATAACAACAGAAACACTTATTAGGGCGTTTAGAGATTTAACAGGATTAATGATAAGTTCATGATTTAGGGTGAATTTGTTTATAACAGCTCTAAGTGTGAATGTACAGATGTAAAGAAAAACTACATGTTATGTCTTTACTGGACAGCTGACAGTAAAAAGATGACAGGAAATTAGGAAGAGAAAGAGGGAATGACATGCAACAAGGTCGCCATGGCGGCCTAGAAGTTATGGTGGGGTGGGGGCCTGTTGTCAGCACCCTAACCCAGAGGCCAGCAGGGTGCCCCTGATCTGTAGTCTAATATGAATG
>CM042430.1:31983089-32385589 GCA_023631565.1 Gymnocephalus cernua
AGCTACGCTGCAGTTATTCTACATTCACATAATAATCTCTACAACGTGAATTGGCTGACTGAACTAACTCTGACTTGCATGCCATGGCTTCAGAAAAGGGACATGCTTAACGCATAAAAGTAAAGTATATCATGTTAGTAAGTATAACTAGCAAGGACTGCACATGGATTTGACCACCCTATGCAATAGAAGGTTCAAGTAAAAAAGTGTGATATTTATAATTACTTCAAATAATATTTCTTACATAGATAACTGATTATTTAAATAAAATGCTACATATTGATGTTCAATATACTCAAATAGCATATACTTTGATTCTGCGCCTAGAATCTCCCAAGAACAGCCTTTGCCACATGTCTTAGTTCTTCTCAGGCTGACCTTGTGACTGAAGCATTGCTCAGTAGAGAAGTCAGCGCTGTTGGCGATCACAGTCTCACTGGGGAGGATGGCGTAAGCCACAACCTGGACGTCTGGTGCCATGTCTGGAGACACTGTCAGCTTAAAGGACACCTCGCCCTCATTCACTGAAACAACATGAACAACAATCACTCACATGCCTCCATAGATCAATAGATTGGCCATGCTAATTCAAAGGATAATTTTAAGACAAGTCATTCTTTGCTCACCCAATTTATCTTTAACTTCAACCTGTTTAACTCCTTGTATAACAATGGCTCCTCTTGATAAGACCTGGGAAATTTAAAAGAAAATGACACAAAGAATGAGTAATGCAACAATAAAACCGCATTTCCTCTAACAGCAGATTACAACACTGTCTGCTGTTCTGATGTTTGGTTGTGTTTCATGTTATTAAGTAGGCTATTTAGTGGAATATGTTCATATGGTTTATGTCAAAAAGTTTGCCATAAAGGTTTAGTTTGTATGACATCAATAAACACTTGCCTGCCTAAATTACAGTTGCTAAAAGAACAGACCTGGGGCCTGACTCATGATGCAAGTTGAATTTACTCTGGCTCTCTTTGAGGTATAATTATTGATTCCTGCAGTGAAATGTATTAAAAGGGGAACTCTGACAATTTTATCCATCTGAACACAAGTCTTTGTACAGGTGTTTAGAAGTACTACTGCATATGTGGAAAAGATTTATCCTTTTGTGACTCCACAAGTTCCGCGAGTCAGCATTAGTTGGGGCTAAGACTACAGTACAAGTTTGAACATGTAAAAAATCTTGGGGTTTGGAGAAAGAAGACCTCTGTAGCCCGCTATTAGCTACATTAGCCACTATTAGCATAACACCATAGACAGTTAAAAAAATGGACAATGTGACACCGTAGATTTCAACGGAGACCAGTGAAGTCTATTAGAAGCACTTTTCCGGTGAGTGCTGAGCGTTACTGCATAGCCTCCAACTGAGCTTGAAGACGTATGTGACGTGAGCAACCCGTCTGTGCAAAGTTAAATCTCAATCATTCTGAATCTTGCAGAGACGGAGAGCGTAGGTATATGTAAGGAGATAACATAGGTACAGGCTAATTATTGCTAACAAAAATGCTAGTTAACATTAGTAATTAAACTTAAACAGCTAATGTACAACCCCAAATCAGAAAAAGTTGGGACAGTATGGAAAACACAAAAAAAGAAAGTAGTGATTTCTAAATGTACTTTGACTTGTATTTAATTGCAGACAATACAACAGCACATCATTTAATGTGTTCCTCATTATTTTTATTGTTTTTTTTTCAAAAAAACAAAATTCCTATTTTGGTTCTTGCAACACATTTAAAAAAATGTTTAAACAGTAAAGCATTTACCACTTTGTAATGTTGCCATTCCTTTTCACAACACTTAAAAGACGTTTAGGGACTGAAGATACCAAGTGATGAAGTGTTTCAGGTGTAATTTTGTCCCATTCTTGCTGCAAACAAGTCTTAAGGTGGGCAACAGTACGGGGTCTTCGTTGTCGCATTTTGCGCTTCAAAATGCGCCACACATTCTCTATTGGAGACAGGTTGGGACTGCAGGCAGGCCGGTCAAGTACCGTATCCTCTTCCTCCGCAGCCAGGACTTTGTAATGTGTGCAGAATGTGGTTTTGTATTATCTTGTTGAAATATGCATGGATGTCCCTGGAAAAGATGTCTTTTTGAAGGCAGCATATTGTGCTCCAAAATCTCTATGTACTTTTCAGCATTAATGGTGCCATCACAGAAGTGCAAGTTACCTTTGCCAAGGGCACTGACACGACCCCATTCCAGGACAGACCCTGGCTTTTGGACTTGTTGCTGGTAACAGTCTGGATGATCCTTTTTTTCTTTGGTCCGGAGCACACGGCGTCCATTTCTCCCAAAAAATACCTGAAATACTGATTCATCTGACCACAGTACACATTTCCACTGTGTGATGGTCCATCCCAGATGCCTCCGAGCCCAGAGAAGTCAACGGCGCTTCTGGACATTTTTAACATAGGGCTTCCTTTTGGCACAGTACAGTTTTAACTGGCATTTGTGGCTGTAACTGCGTATTGTGGTACTTGACAAAGGTTTGCCAAAGTAGTCCTGAGCCCATGTGGTGATATCGCTTATAGATGAATGATGATTCTTGATGCTGAGGGATCGGAGATCACGGTTGTTCAGCTTAGGCTTGCGCCCTTGTCCTTTACGCACTGAAAATCCTCCACATTCCTTGAATCTTTTAATTATGTTATGCACTGTTGAAGGTGAAATAAGCAAATGTCTTCCTATCTTTCTTTGAGGAACATTGTTTTTAAACATTTCAATAATTTTCTCACGTATTTGTTGGCAAACTGGTGATCCTCGGCCCATCTTTGCTCCTAAAGGACTAGACCTTTCTTGGATTCTGCTTTTGTACCAAATCATAATTACAATCACCTGTTGCCGTCACCTGTTTCAAATCACCTCATTATTTAACCAATTTACCTGATTACTAGCCCTAAATTGCTCCTGTCCCAACCTTTTTTGGAATGTGTTGCAGGTCTAAATGACAGGAAAGGATGTATATTTACAAATGAAATTAAGTTGACCAGACAAAACATGAAATATTTTGTGTTCACATTGTCTGCAATGAAATACAAGTCAAAGTACATTTAGAAATCACTACTTTCTTTTTTTATTTGTGTTTTCCATACTGTCCCAACTTTTTCTGATTTGGGGTTGTAAGTCGAAACTGCCTGCGAGCTTCTCCTGTACCGTACGGTAATTTCTCTACTATGCGACAGGAAATCGTGTTGTTGTGGCGACTGTTTCTCTCATCTTATATCCTTAGTCGCCTTTGTGAGGTGGATTGTGACTCGTAGGGTAAATAAGCAAAAGTCCTGGTGGCATTATTGCGTTAGCTTTTAGCTGAAGTAGATGGTTTGGCGTGAGTGATTCCAAATCATTAGGATCACACGAAAGAGTAGTTAATGGTCTGTCATTCAGGATAGCTTCTACTTCACAGAGTGCCGTTTGCAGAGTCTCGTCATCAAGTGTTTGTTGCTTTAAGACTGACATTAAGATCTTTTTGACCGATTTGATCAGCCTTTCCCACACTCCACCGTGGTGGGCTCCATAAGGGGGGTTAAATGTCCATTTTACTTCGTCAGAAAGTAGTGCATATTGAATCCTCTGGTTAGGGATGGGGCCGATCCGATCCAGTATCGGTACCGATACCAGCGTTAATTCAGGTATCGGATTTTCCCGATCCAACCTGCGGAGATTTCCGATACCACGAGCCATGTCTGCACTTTAACGTTGTCTGCTGAAATGTCTCCAAAAGTGATTCCTGCCGGCTGGTCTGCTAGTTGGCTGGCTGGCTGCAAACTGTGGAATAGATTTCCTGAACGGAGGCGCGGCTCAATGAGACACAGATATATGAGACACGCCCCCGCTCAGGAAGTCCATTCCGCAGTTTGCAGCCAGCTAGCAGGATAGTAGCATGAGCAGCATTGTGGCTAGCTCGATGCTATCCTGTGTGTCCGCTGTTTGGAAATACTTCACAGTGGAAACACCGCAGAGCAAGACAGCAAAATGCAAAAACAAAACAGGACTTTCACAACCGTCTGTCCCGGTGTTGTCGCCGGCTTTTGGCGTTTCATTTCCCCGTTGTTGCGTCCCCCAGAGACCCCGGATCGTACGTGTCCCGGCGGCCGCTGTTTCAGCCGTGAAAACAGAGGTGTGTGTGTGTGTGTGTGTGTGTGTGTGTGTGTGTGTGTGTGTGTGTGTGTGTGTGTGTGTAACTAAGTGTGTGTGTAAGATGTTTACAGTTATTGCACTTTTCTTATATTTCAAATATTTTACATTTTAAAATGTTGATTTGTTGATGCTACAAGAGCCAGTGTGCTTGATTTGCGCTGTTCACACACTGTTTTATTGATAGTGTGTATGTGTGTGTGTGTCTTTGTGTGTAAGATTTTTACACTTGTACTTTTCTTATATTTCAAGACTCAAGTATTTGACATTTTGGGAATGTAATAAATATTGACATGACAATCAATTTGAAACCCTTACAGTTACATATCTGTTTTCAGAATGAGATTTTTCCTGTTTTTTCTGACCTTATACCTCAAGTTGCCTTTTGGGACATACATGCATATGTACGTACATATCATACTTGCCCATTGAGAGGAGTTTATTTCAGCATCATATAAAATCAACAACAATGATAATAATAAAATTAAAGCAAACAGCTCTGGTATCGGAATAGTATCGGTATCGGCCGATATCCAAATTCAGGTATCGGGATCGGATCGGAAGTGAAAAAATGTGGATCGGTGCATCCCTACCTCTGGTGATTCAGTGCCTTCAGAGCCTCCTTCAGTTCTTTTTGTGCACCGATAAAGTTAGTTCCATTATCTGTCCTGATACTTATGACTGGCCCTCTTCTGCATATGAACCTCCATATAGCATTAATGCAAGAATCTGTGGTTAGGAAGTTTGCCATCTCCAAATGGACTGCTCGACTCACAAGACAAGTAAAGATTACTCCCCACCGTTTCACTTGAGTCCGGCCCCTCTTTACCTCTATGGGACCGAAGTAGTCAATACCAACATGACTAAAAGGTGGAAGGTCAGGATACACCCGATCTTCAGGTAGATCGGCCATCTTCTGTTCTCCAGGTTTTGCCTGCATGCGTCTGAAAAAAATACAGTCTCTGATAATTTGTCTGCATAGAGAGTTTGCATGAGGTAGCCAAAACCTTTGTCTTAACCTGGATAACATATGGTTTCTTCCAGAGTGTCCGACTTGGTCATGGATATGTCGTAGTATCAAGTACGATGTATAAGAGCATTTAGGCAGAATGATTGGATTCTTCCGTTCCACTGGCATTGCAGTTTTGCTCATCTGACCTCCCACTCTCAAAATGCCTTCATCAATGAATGGGTCTAGTTTGTAGATGGGGCTTTTCGAGCCAAGCGGTTTTCCTTTCTCCAGATGAATGAGTTCATAACCATAGTATCGTCTTTGCTCAAAGCAAATTATAGACTTTTCTGCATCTTTCATATCTTCCACAGATAGATCTTGCTGTCCATTAGCTTCTTTAATAGGTTTCATTCTTTCCTTTAGGGATGTGTTGGGTATCCGATACTGTACAGACCCATCTTTCAGGCAAGTTTTTCTTCTTTGGCTCAGTAGTCTAAGTATTTTTCTCATTTTCAATATCCAAGCTGTAGCCCTCTTCAGCTCCTTCCATGATGAATAGTTCTCAATAAATGAACTAGTTGGGTCTTTGTTCTCAACACTTACTGTTTACTCTGATACTCTTTTTTTACTTCAGGATCATCTGGTGGGATTTCCCCTGGACTTTGTGAAGCATTTGGCCATTCCCGTTTAGTTTTTCCGGAGAATTCACAGCTCCTGGAGGATGTGTTTGGCCTTAAGGATAAAGGGAGAAAGGAAACCCAATGGATTGTAAATTGAGCTTACTGTGGACAGAATACCTCTTCTTGTAGCAGGTCGACTTTTTACAGCCACTTTAAAAAGGTAAAGGTGTCACAGTCAGTGTTCCATTGGATTCCAAGTGCCCTCTCAATTGGGGTTTCTTCCTTCATCTTTTCCTTATCCAAATCCAGTTCCTTTACTTGTTTGGCTTTGTGATGATCTGGAATAGTTGCCATGACTTCACAATTATTACTGATCCACTTGGTCAATGTGAAACCTCCCTGGTTGCATACATTTCCAAGATCTTTTGTGAGCTTAATGGCCTGTTCCACCGTTGCCACAGACTTGAGGCAATCATCAACATAAAAGTTGGATTTAATTGTGTTAATAACCTCCTTGTCATATTTATCCTGGTTGTCTTCAGCAGTTTGGCGCAGGGCAAAGTTTGCAATGCTCGGAGATGACACAGCGCCAAAAAAGTGGACTTTCATTCTGTAGACCTCAAATGGTTGGCTAATATCGCCATTGGGCGATATTAGCCAACCACAAGAATCTTAAGAAGTCTCTGTGATTGGTATCCACCTGCCCTTGGTAGAACATCGCCTTGATGTCCGCCATGACCGCGATTTTTTCCTGGCGAAACCTTAGTAAAACTCCAATGAGGGTGTTCGTTAAGTCAGGACCTTGGAGGAGCTCTTTGTTCAAGGATGTACCTCGGTAAAAGGAGGTACAGTTAAACACCACTCTAAGTTTGAGCTTTTGCTTGTGGTAAACACCATGATGAGGTATATACCAAACATGTCCATCATCTCGGTTAAGCTGCTCCTGTGGTACCTTCTCTGCATAACCTTTATTCAGTACATCCTCCATGAAGTCCCTATATTCTGCAGCATAGGCAGAATCATTCTTTAAATTTCTTCATCAGGTACGCTGTGCAGCCATTTCATAGTTGTCAGACATAACCTTTTATTTGTCACGAAAAGGTAAAGGTAAGTTATAGTGACCATCTTTCAGGGTTATTGAACTTGATACAATGTCCATAAACCTTTTGTCTTCAATTGGCATCTCTTTTTTTTCATCCTACTTGTTTTCAGAAAAATCCTGGTTATATTGTTTGATGAGAAGATCGTTCAGCTCCACAACAGAAATTCGGTTGGCTGTTACTGCAATGGGTCCAGAGTGATCTGCAATGGTGCCAGCCTTAAGAGATCCGTTCACCACCCATCCAAACAAGGTTTTGACTGCATATGGTCCATTGTTTTGGCTGTTGATAACACGCCAAGGTTCCATTGCTCTTGGGACATAGGTTCCAATAAGAAGTTCAATATCAGCATCAATTACTTTTAGATGGATCTCACGGAGATGAGGCCATTTTTTCAGATCAGCCGTGGTCACGATATTCTCTTTTGATACAGGTATCCTGTTCTGGGTGTAAACCTTTGGCAGGTCCAAATATGTGCTGCCCTCCAAATGTCCAACTTCCAGTCCTGTGACCTCATGTTTTTGTGGGCTTTTCCTGTCCCATTGTCCGCAAAAGAATCTCTGTTTTGCGCCTCTTAGCATTCAGTTGGTTCATAAGATTCTCTGTACAGAAGGTTGCTGTGCTGCCTGGATCAAGGAATGCATGTGTAAGAATAAACTTGTTCCCCTTTGCCACCTTGACTCGAACTGGAACTATAGAAAGTGCACAGTCCCTCCCGGCCCCAGTTGCATCACTCGCTGAAACAAGAGCGCTACTTATTGACCCTTCACCTGTCTCAATTGCTATATTTTCTTGATTTGGGGCCTTTGTAGTTTGAATGTGGAGCAGAGTTGGATGTCTCTTTTGACAAACCTGACACGGTACTCTTCTTTTGCAATTTTTGCTCAAATGTCCTTTAAGCAACCAAAGCAGTAACCGTTGCTTCTCAAGAAATCAACCTTTTTTTCATGTTCCTGGGTTTTGAATTGTGAGCAGTCAGTCACTGCATGTTTTCCATGGCAGAATCCATAAGACGGTAAAACCGGGCAAAGCATGACACTGTTGCTGCATTGAAGGTTGTTTAATAGTGCTGCCTGTCTTTTCAGTATTCACCGCCACTGAAGTAGCAAAACTGCTATTTCTGCCCTTTGACCCCTTTAGTTCAATAGTTCTGCCCTTTGGGAAAACCTTTTTAGCAGATATTTGGTCTTGAATGTCTCCAAACAATGGGTCCAAAAGTATTTTAGCTTGTTTTTCAATAAATTCCACTAGGTGTTGGAATTTGGCCCTTCTTCCAGTTCTCTGTTGTGTATCATAGGCTATTGTTCGCCATTTTTCCCGGAGTTTGTACGGCAGTTGAGATGCAACCCGCCTCAAGTTTGATGGAATATCAAGTTCATCCATGTACTGTAATTCCTGCATCACATTACAGCATCCTCTTAAATACATTGCATAAGTGTGCAGTGCTTTTCCATCCTCAGCTTTAATTGCTGTCCAGTTCAAGGCTTTTTCCAAGTAAGCTTCAGAAATTTTCATTTTGTTCCCAAAGTGTTCCTTTAAAAGCCTTTTGGCTTCATCATAGCCTCTATTTGCTTCCATATGTAAGCAGCTGTGAACCAGATCTCTTGGCAGACCAGCAGTAAATTGTTCAAGGTAAAATAGTCTGTCCTGATTGTTTTTTGTCCTTTCTTCAATCAAGTGTCCAAATGCATGGATGAAAGACTGATAGGTTAGCGGGTTTCCATCAAACACTGCAATCTCCCTCGCAGGTAGTAGAGACAGTTTCTGTTGCGAAATAATAAGATCAGCAATATCACTTTGTCTTTGCATAACCATATTCAGGTTTTCATGAGCTCCGTGATCTGTCGCTAGGTTGCTCAGATCACTGTGGTTGTGCACTCTGGGCTCTGCATGCCTGCCAGAGCTTCCTGTAGGCCGAAGATTGCTGAAAACTGCTCTCTGAAGTGGGGTCTTTGGTATGGCACCAACTTGCAAAAATTCTTCTTCAGTAGCCGTAGCTTCCATGTTTTGTTTATGATCATCATAATATTCATTCATAGCATTTCCTTGAGATTCGCCATCCAAATCCTCATCCTCGTTTTGAAGGACATTTATTTTGGCGGTTGATGCTGCTATTTCCGCTTCCAGCTCCATTTGCTCTAGTTTAGTTTTCAGCCTTACTTCTTCCAGTTGTAGTGCTTGTTTGTCTTTCAGTGCAGCAGCACGAGCCAGCAGAGCAGCCTTTTCAGCCTTGGCTTTCCTAAACTCTGAGGAGACTGAGGAAGAGGCAGAGGCTCTTGAGTTCTTTGATTTGTGTGACACATTTGAAATACTGTCCAGTGGTCCAACATTTAATTGTGCAATGTGTTCCCTTTTCCATGTCTCAACCTCTTTCATGAAATAATTCAGGTTAGTCATTCTGGGTTCATACCAGTCAGTATGATGGGTTTCCTTTTCCTCCTTAGATAAGAGATTTTGCACAGATTTATGGGCATTTTTAAATTCATCCACAACACTATTAAACGTCTCAAAACAGTCATTAAGTTCATCAATATTTTCATTATCCACCATCAGAACTTTTATTTCATTTATCCTTCGTGTACACACTCCCAGTTTGGCCCGACGTGTTGCAATGCGGGATACAAGCAACTTCTCAGCCTCAGCTGCGGTCTCCGGAATTTCCGTCATTGTTACAGATCAATCACGTTTTCAATCATCATTCTTTATTAACCTCTGGTTATCTTCAAACTTCATTTAATATCTTGTTCATCATTTATTGGCAGTTCACATCTTGTCCAGCATGTCAATTCAACACACTCACAGCGCAGCGGCGCGTTCATTCATTATTTAGATTCGATCAGCTGTTTTTACTCACGGCCCTCCGGCTGTTTTCTCCATAGACGCGCTATCGGCAGGATTCACAGAGTTTATCCTTGTCTTCTTAGTCTTTAGAGGAGTTTAGTGACTTGTTGTGGCGACTGTTTCTCTCATCTTATATCCTTAGTCGCCTTTGTGAGGTGGATTGTGACTCGTAGGGTAAATAAGCACTCGCGGAGATTCTTACGTTTCGTTCAAATAATGCAAGATTTATTACGTCAAAATTATATCCACCGTGGTTGACTTTCATCATAAACTTTAAACTTATAACTTTTCACACTGTAAACGCTACCCTATGCTACGGTCACTAAACTGTTTCCTTCCACTTCTCTTCTTACTCAAACAAAAGAACCCCTCAAGCTGTCAGCCAGGCCCTATTATACCTGCTAAGGTGACCTCATTAGGGGGAGGAGCGGAGGTTGCCGTATTTTAGTAATTATTTTAAGTTATTTCTCCAGATAAAGTCAAAAGTTAATTTTAACAATTTAGCAATGAAATAGAAAATAATGTCAATACAAATCATCTTGTTTGTTTTTACAATTAAATGAATAAATACTAATACACTTATTATGGCTCCAACACGCGTGGTTATGAAACAATCGTTAGCCTATTTTTACAAAAACGTCTGCTACGGAGCCATAATGTGAGGTACATGGTAATGGTTTCTTTAGAAATAAACAATGGACAAATAAAGTCTTAGTTGGCAAACTTTCCTATTATTACTCAACATGGTCTATGCTTAAATGTAGCACAAAACACAAACTCTCCTGGGTATTTGGTGTCTCCAGTTTTACCAGGTAAACTGTGGATGTCACTTAAACGTAAAGGTCATTTTAAAAACATCTTCCCCATCTCCATGTCTCTGGAAGAGAACTGGTGACGGGAAAATAGTTCAACCACTCACCAGATACATCACATCCACAGAGCCCTGGGCCTCTCCAACTACGGTGTATTGGATGAAGATGTCTTCCTCTTTGTCACAGGAAAGTGGTTCATCCTTCTTCTTCACGTCCAGGGAGCTGACTGTTTTAGTATCAGGAGAAGAAAGTGTGGCCAAAGACACGGTGTGATCGTTAGACTCATAGTATGTCATTCTGTAAGGAGGGTAGCCCAGTGTCGGTGTGTCGCTAACCTAGAGAGCAGAAAGAAAAAAAGAAAAAATATAAATGTGATCATGGTGGTTGAAGTAGAAGAAAGCTTCAGTTTTTTAGCCAACCCAAATGTTTAGGTATAGACATAGTAGACAGTTCCTATGGCACATTGGTCAGTTTGTAGTTTCTACTTCTTACTTGTAAGTGGATGTTCCCTTCAAACTCAGCTGTGCTTAATGAGAAAGTGGCAACACCATCACTGTCCGTTGTGACATTCTGTAACAGACGTGATGACCACCTTTCACCCTCAAACAGGAACACCGGCATGTCAGGAATGGGTGTATTATTGTAATAAACTGCTTTAACCTGTTTGGAAGCACAACGTAGTATCACCGAGAATGCACACTGCTTCAGTTGCACCGTGTATAGAATCACATTGAAGTGAAGACCAAATGCACTTACTTTTCCTTCCACATTAGATCCTTTGTTATAAATCTTGGGAGTGTCAGTGAAAGACAGCTTTCCAACAACATATGAAATCACCGTCGTCTTCTCTTGTGAGCGTGTAATATCTGTACAAGAAGCCTTCATGTTACAACAATGTGTACGCCATATTGTTTCAATACATGGCATATTAATTTTGTTATTATAGGCCTACTAACTCTTTTTAAAATATAAGTACAATATTTTTTATGACTTGCCTGTCCCCTCCTCTTCCATATTTGCACTGAGTTGCAGTACATCTTGCAGCGCCTTTTGCTCAATTTTCATGAAAGTTGACATTGTGAGGATAAAAGTGGCACAGCCTTTCTTGTCCGTCTAGAAAGCAAAATAAAATAAAATGGAAAAGTGAAGGACATTTAAACTTTCCACACATCATCACCATTACTTCTTAAAAACTTACAATAAAAAAAGAAAAAGAAATTGCCTTCTGCATTTTTGTGTTGCTTTTCTCCGAACCGAACCGTGACTTCTGTGTACCGTTCCAGCCCTACTAACTACTATCTCCCTTGTATAAATATGAACTTTTACGCTCCTCAAATTGTACATTAGACTGACAAGACAGATGACAATATGTAGTGTTAAATGTGCATGGTGTACATTATGTAGGAGGATATGTAAGGTCTATGCACCTTGCTTCATCAGACTGTCACCATAGCTACTGTACCTGCTTTGTCTCCTCGTAGCAAGGCATCGGGATTCCAGGGATTCCCTCTGGATGTTCAGAGGTGTATACAAGGGGTATAACAACACTAAAAGGTCGGCAAGCCTTAAAGTCAACACTGCCTGGCACAGGCTGGCCATATGTATACCTAATTAGATGAACATAAAAACACATTGTTATTGAAAAGAAACCATTCCCTAAACTGGACCTATTTTAGATTATTTAAGACTAATGAGCGAAATAGCTTTTACTTACGTTGCACATACTTCAGCTTTGATTTCTTCCTGATTAATATTTACTTTATGAAATGCATTTATTTTTACGTCAAATTTAGGCAAAACTGGGGACAAAATATGATTATTAGAACTTTTGCTTCATTACACATGGATTGAAATGGATGGTAAAAAAAAAAAATAACTCACCGTATTGTTCCACCTTGAAGCTGTGTTGTATTTGATTTAACCCAATCGACACAGTAACTTGGTAGGCTCCTTCACGGGCCTCAGAGTTCAAGGCGTAAGAAAGCTGCAATATCTTACTATTGGATGTTTCATTCAGCCACTGTCCAATCCTGTTGCTGTTAGAATCCTGTTAAGTGAAGTTGTAAGTGACCATAGTTTAAGAGACTTTTATTTTGAAATCACACGGAACAGGAGGAAGCTGCAAAAAAAAAAACAGATTGCAGAGCGCAGAAAACCTTGCCAGATGAGAGCCGTTATTTTTTTTTGCTCTTTTGCATTAAACATACACCACATGTACTATGCAGAATGTAAACTCAACGTTCTTTCATTGTTTTACTGAATCTTATATGTATGTCCTCGCTTCAGATTACCTTTTGAACGTATATGCTTAATTGTGTTAAAGGAGAACTCCGGCCAATTTTTACGTTAATCTTGCTAAATATAACTATGTGAGACTTGTCCATTGAGAATGAGGAGATGTCGTCACGACACAGCGCCCCGCCCCCTTCTGCCATTTTTAGGTGCTCATGTTCATTGTTTGTGTTGGTAGCAGAGGAGGTTCTTCTGTTTTTCTATAGTCTAGATTCAAGATAATTAACTATTTTAGAATGTCTGGAACACACTGCTGTGTAAAAAACTGAGTCAGTTCCTCACACAATTTTCGTGGAAATCGTAGGAACCACGTGTTAGTTTTTTCGTATAGTGCAAATTTTGACATGTCAAATTAGTTTACGTGACTAACATGTCCTTCATCTAACACATTTACATGACAGGGGGTGACAGTGTAAAATATATAAGATGCATACATCTTTAAGGTGCTGAATGAACAGTGCATTAATGTAACTATCAGCACAAATATCTTCTGTGTTTTGGGGCTTGTAGATGACCAAGTCTTGCACCCAGCCGCAGCAGAAAGTCTCGTAGCTTTCCAAGGATTTCATGCTTTTGAATTCTTGCATAGTGTAATAACTGATGCCAAAAACCAAGTAATTAATAATCTCCACGTAGGTTAGAGCATGGATCGGCCGAATTGTTCTGTCCGAACCCAGACACCGTTAAAATCTAATTTCTTTCTCATACTAATGACACATGTAGGCTACGTTTGTTTGTGTGGAAAGCCCGCTTTTATTAAACTGTAGGAAGGCATTCAATGTCAACAGATGAGGTCATCAGCGCACACGAGGCAATAAGCACACGTAAATAAGCTGTTCAAATGTTCAACGTGTTAACAACAAGCTCACATTAATAAGCTGTTCAAATGTTCAACGTGTTAACCTTTCCTGCTTGCTTCGTTTGTGGTAAAGGTGGTAAAGAGTCCAGTCTCTGTTCCATTGTGCTGCTGGCAGCTCGTATGGGTCGATGTGGTTGATATCAGCCAGCTTCTCTAAATACCTCTGCTTGGTGCTGGTAGTAAGTTTCTCCCTGTAAGGTCCCTTTTCTTTTGCTGCCTTTTTCTCCATTTTCTCTTAATTTTCTTAAGTTTAAACACTGTGGTAATAATTTTCAGGTCCGTCTCTCTGTCGCTCGCTCGTACAATGTTGCCCCTGGCAACCGATAGTGTAGGCACCCAAAAATGGCCGACGAGATGGATTGCACACAAAATGGATATATATCATATATATCCATATATATATATATATATGCTACAAATACACACGGGACTGCTGCATGATGATTATTACTGAAGCCTGACTGAACGCTCTCTCGTCCCAGACGACAGCTAGCTAGCTAGCAGCTAACAGGGTAGGTGAATGTTGAAAATGCATCTTGTTGTCATGTAAGGGCCATGTTCATGTTACACACACATTTTAATTGCATGTTGTGTCTGTTAAGATACACAAAGGCACTATTTCATTTATGCCCCCATAACTGCCGTTTAGCTAAGTGGGAGCGGTGGGCATTAGCTGCAGCAGCTCCGTCTAGGTAGCTGCTGTTGCGCTAACTGTTTTTGCTATAGACAGGTCTCGCATAGTTATATTTAGCAAGATTAACGTAAAAATTGGCCGGAGTTCTCCTTTAAGTGTGTCGGTGAACTACCTGCAAGGAGCCTACAGACGGCTAAGTAGGCTGCTAGCTTTGCATCCTTGGGAAGTGGAGCGAGGTATGGAATCCTTAAGTGACGTTTATTCAACATGTTCAGTTATTCAAGTGAACTTGTAATGCAAGGTGTTAAATTATATTTGCAATGTTTCATGGATTATGAGTTAATACGGGTCAGCCACTGTCAATGTAATGTGAACATTAGCTTTATTGTAGCCTATTGCATTTATCGTTTGAGCATCTAGTTAATATTTTGCATAAATCCATGCACTTTATTTGTAATTTATTTACTTGCTCTTATTTGTATCATATCCTTTTATTTTCACGGTGCTGGAAGAGCGACAATAAACGTTATTGCACCCGTTTTCGAGACTTGTCTTCATTTCGGTTCCAAGGGCTGCTACAGAAGTAAAGAAGAACATGTGACTATAGGAAATTCATGTCATGAATACCAAAGACAGTATATAAAATGGACCCAGTGACTCCACTGTTTTTGACGGAGACAAGTGAAGTCAATTAGAAGCACTTTTCCGGTGATGGTTGAGTGTTACTGAGCGTTACTGCACAGCTGCAAACCGAGCTTCCCGCCGTAGATGTGATGTGAGCAACATGTCTGCAAGTTGTAAGTCTTCTGGTAGCTGTGCCAAGAGAAATCTCAATCATTCCCAATCTTGCAGAGACGGAGAGCGTAGGTATATGTAAGGAGATAACATAGGTACAGGCTAATTATTGCTAACTAAAATGCTAGTTAACGTTAGTAATTAAACTAAACAGCTAATGTACGTTGAAACTTCCTGCAAGCTTCTCCTGTACTATACGGTAATTCCTCTACTATGCGACAGTAAGTCGCGTGGTTATGACACAATCGTTAGCCTGTTTTTATAAAAACGTGTGCTACGGAGCCATAACGTGAGGTACAAGGTAATGGAGCCTTTTATGCATTGTCATGTTTCTTTAGAAATAAACGATGGACAAATGAAGTCTTTAAACGCTTCAGATGTAAAGGTTTTGGCTGTCAAAGTGACGCCAAAATGAATGGCAGTCAATGGAATGCTAACATGGGTGATGGATAGGGTTAGCATAAAATGGCGCCATCGCGGCTTCGCTCTGAGGAGAGAAGCCTGCCCCCTTGATGAATACAGGAAGAGCATGTTTCTTCTCCTTCGACAAGATGGCAGATAAACCTGGGCCATGGTTTGATGTAAAAAATTGGACTTCTTGACTCTCAGTTGGAAAAAACATCATGAAAACTTGAAGCATACATTTTAACAACATATTCAAGTTTTATGTAGTTTGACAAATACATCTTATATTTTGGTCCACTTACTAGCTTTTATTAGCTAGTCTTGGTGGAGTTCATGCAGTGCAAAAAAAAATAAAAAAAACATTTATACTGAACTCCATCCATCTACTGATGAAAAACATTAAAGGCTTTTAATATTATATTTAATATAAACGTAGCTGGAGTTTAGACTGGGTAAACCCCGCCCGATCTGCCGGCGATTTGATTTCGCCCTGCATCTCAGGCTGGAAACCTGTGCATTTATCTATCCTGCCTCTGTTACAAATTTACGGGAACCAATCACAAACCTGCTTATCCACCAATTGCGTTGATCATGGGAGCAGACTCCCCAGACTAATGTTCAACCTTAAAAGATTGAACTTGGTCTGGTGATAGCCACACTACCTTGAGTTATGATTTTTGTCAAATACTTCATTTAAAGTGCTCATACTATGCGCATTTTGAGGTTCATAATTGTATTTAGAGGTTATATCAGAATAGGTTTACATGGTTTAATTTAAAAAAAACAGTATTCTTTATGTACTGCACATTGCTGCAGCTCCTTTTTTTATCACCCTGTGTGTTGAGCTCTCTGTTTTAGCTACAGAGTGAGGCATGACACTTCTATCCCATCTTTGTTGGGAGTTGTGCATGTGCAGTACCTAGGTCAGCACTACTAGCCAGTCAGAAGCAGAGTATGAGGGCGTGCCACGCTAGCAGCTAGGCGAGCATTATAACGTGTTACAAAGTGACGCGCGTTCATCACAGAAGTAAAGGCTGGACTACAATAGAGATGTTTGGAGCAGTTTATGAACAGTGTTTTCTCTGAAAGATTGTAAGTCCCTTTGGGGTGGACTTTGGGCTTTTTCACTTTGTAAACCTATTACAAGCACAAAAATATATATAACACAATAAAGGAAAGGGGAAAAGCCAAAAAGCATAATATGAGCACTTTGAGAAGGGGAAGAGAAAATGAAAATGAAAGAAAATGCAGCCTGTTAAACAAGATTTTTGAGTCAAGAATTTTGGTGTCCGAGGTAACATAAGCATGAATTCTTACACTTTACTGTCATTGTTCATGAAAGCCTCATTCAAGTTGTGAAATAGGCCTATCCTTCCACACAATGTGCTGTGTGTTAGTCACATTAGATATCAGAATCAGTGAAACATGCCATAAAGCTTGGGCCTGACAGCTTATAAGTCACTTCATGTTTTTAGGAGATTAATATGCTGAACTTTTAAAGAACATTATGAAGTGTTTTGCTTCATAGTATTTGAATTGAATCAAACTTTTAAAAAAATTAACTTTTAGTTTATTATACCCAGTAGTGTGTTTGTGGATATTAGTCTTACCTCAACTTCGATTGTATTGTACTGTAAAGAAAGAAAGAACACTTTGTTAGGACAAGCTGCTTTGTATTGTGCTCATCACATAGTGAGTTAAAGATGATAAACTCAGACTTCAGCTCTTATATTCATGATTTTAAATATATGAACATGTGACACACAAAACGTGAGAAAAAAACATTTAAAAAACATTTGTCCTCAAGAGTATGTCATTTTTGGAGGAAAAAATACAGTTCTTTGTAATCTTGAGTATAGATTCCACTGTTATTTCCAATTAAATGGGATAATGTGTGACAAAATGTTGCAAAATGAGAAACCTGTTGGAATGGATTTATCACTGGGTCAGCAACCTTCAAAGCAGCTTGGTAGGTTTACCTAAAGGGGCTGTGGTTGTACTATTGACCCAGAGCTTCACCAGGAGCTCATATTCTGGTTCAATCCAAAGTAAAACCTGCACCATTATCAAACCGTATCACTGATACTGTCGTTTATGAATGAGACCTAAAGAAAGGAAAGACTGTTCAAACACTCACCAGCTGACTGACAGGTCTTAACTTGGTATCCAGTGTGATGACTCTGAAAAGCACTGAGAGACATGCAGAGAGATACATGAAGCCTTTACAGCTCTTCTACAGCAGTGTTAAACATCCTAACAGGCCAGTGATTGGTCTTCTGTTGACTGAGAAAGTACATCAAATTTGAAAGAAAGAAGAAAAAGGTGAGAAAAATTGATAGTTTACTATTGGCAGTCCCTCTTGTTGTCTGCAATAGAACTGCATAAATGAATACATAATAAAGTAATCAGTGGAAAATGTCCCAATATCCCAAAAACTTTGAGCTCAGTGTCATAATTAGTATTAACATTTAGGAATCTGGAATCTTGGATTTCAATAAAGTGGTGGATAGTTTTGCACGGAAACTGCTGATAAGGAATATTAGCGCTAATTTTGAGATAAGATAGCTCACACAGTTACTCTCTTTAATACATATTGTAAATGTGTGACATTACTAATATGATATCCAGAATGTGGGGACGTCTGTACTCTGAACTGGTGCAGCAGGGGAAAAAGCAGTAATTTCATTTATACTAACATATTTGTATGTATACTGTATATGCCAACATGTTTCTGGGCTTCTGTGATTTTTACCTCTACTGCCTGTTAAAAGGACTGTTGATATTCTGGGACACAATCAGTTTCTCACTACCTGTCAGAGCCAATAGTTAGTCAGAGCCGACAGATTTCTATCATTGTGTGGCTTTATTTTTAAATCCTGGGAATATACAACATAATGATATTGGGGCAATACATTTATTACCCTTTGCTGCATGCACTGCAATTATTTGTAAAGAGGAAACTTGTCTATAAATGGTATCATATTATATATATATATATATATATATATATATATATATATATATATATATATATATATATATATATATATATATAATATACACTACATCACAGATCTTTGATTTGATTTATTTGCACAATAACACATATACATATACAGGACAACATAAGAAAAGAAGCAAGTTGTGCAGGTGAGGAAAACAAAAAACAAAACAAATCACCTCAATTAGTATTATAAGCAAATGCAAAAGTCTAGTAATCTACAGAAGTAACCAAACATAGATTAAAAAAAACAAATATAAAGTAACCAACATAAATCAAGTAAAAACCCATCAGCTCAAATTACCTGTTTGTCCTGGGAGGTAGATTGGTTTATCTGTTTGGATGAATGTCATTGGTTGATAGAACTTGATCTTAACTTTTCGGACTTTTTTAGAGTAGAATGTGTCGCCTCGTACCTCAACCACAAAGTTCTGCACCTCTTCATCCTGCACTAAAGGAACCTGTGACAGAAAGATCATTTATAGACACCAAGAGAGTCATATCTCATTAAAAAATGATTCATGAATATTTAACTTCAGCTGTTGTAACTTGAATTGTTAAAATCCTAAAATCACAAATGCTTTCTATTACAAATCTATGTATGGTTCTGAATGTGTTATGAAATCCAATCAATGTTTTATAACTCAATTTCTTGAACACATTTCATGGAAATGTGCAGATAAATCAAATGAGGAAAGCAGCTGACCTTAAATTCAGTGCAGGTATGAAATTCTTTACTGGACGTCTTCTTCAGAAGGGTTGTATTCGCCTCTTGGGACATCAGAGTGACGCTCATTTCCAGAGTCTCTTTGGGCTGCAGGAGACTCGCACAGAATTTGGTCTCAGCTCCAGATTCAAGAACTGCAGGAATGGCTACCATGTACTGCCTACAGACACAGACACGCATACAGTACATATCTCACTGGATCTGACATGGAAATAACCCCAACCCAGAAGATTATGCAGCATAAAATCCTTATGATCAGTTCATTCAACCACAGGCTATTATTGTTTTTTAACAGTACAGGTAACTTACGGTCCTGCCACCGCTTGGCCCACGCACATCCAGCTCAAGAAGACACACAGCTTCCATGTCCACATCTGAATCCCGGGACGACCCATGACTGAATGAGATGATCAGAGATGAGTCAGCATCTGTTTAATAGTCTCTGATAGAGAATCCTACCCCCACAAACCCACCCCCACAAACCCACCCCCACATCCCCTCTATTTGATTTTAAGGTAACCCATTCAATCATTTACAGATGTCCTGTTGTGGTGTGTAATGCTAACTGAAATGTTTTACGGTTTAATTAGACAATGTTTAGTTTAATTCTAACTATAATAATATAAATATGAAAAGATATATACTTTATATAATTTTAGAATATGTAAATAGAAAATAAAAAAGGTGCAATGTCTATTTTTTGCATAAGACACATTGGTAAACTATTTTTGTAAAATAAGCCTGTTGGTCTGTTTGGAGATTCGGGAGCAGACAGCCCCACGTGAAGCGTTCATCCAATTAGGTTCAGCCATGGTGGTTGTCTGACCCTGGATTTCCACCAGTTGCGTTACGTCTGCGGAACGGCTCCGCTGCGGAACGGCTCCGCTGCGGAACGGCTCCGCTGCGGAACGGCTCCGCTGCAGAACGGCTCCGTGGTCCGCCGTCCGTCAATACCCACCGGATCCGGAATTGTTGCGGAACGGCTGCGGCCAGGACTGACAGCTGTAGTCACGAGGACCCACTAGATCTCGCGAATTCACGTAGACTAGAACCACAAAACCACCAACAGTTTGTTTCTATTCCGAGGAGTAGAGAGGAAACAACTCCGCGCTGTGTTTTCAAGGTGTAGTGAATGGAAATATGATCCGCCGTGAGCACGGTGTATTTTATTTTGAAAATTAACCGGGTGTTTTATTTTGTTTCTGTGCTCGACTTCCTGAATTGCTGCGGAGCTCTCCGGCGTCCGGCAAAAATAGAAGCTCTGCGACTGCGTAAATGATCCGGAGGGCTGCGGACCGCCTGAGCTATGGTTGAGTCGGAACGCAGACGTTAAGTGCAACAAGCATCCAATGCCGGGTGATTAAAAAAAAAAAGCCACATTGGACTCTTACCATAAGAAGTGCCCCACATGCACCTGCTGACCCAGCGTCTCTCGCCAATGGCCATGCTTGTCAACAAGCTGGAAGACATGAGACTGCGGATTACCAACCATCGCACAGATTATTGTGGTGATAACGTAGACCTGGCTGCATGAAAACATCCCTCCCCGACTTTTAATGTTTTAAGACAGAAAGAATATGGTCATATCTTGCACATTACACCTTTAAGCATTTTGTTCCTTCCATAGTGACATCGCCAGGATGTTGTTGCTAACTATTTGAAATCAATTGAACATGTCAATGTTACAGTAGGTTAAGTCCTGCAACATTGCCCTTTACCCAGCGTGGTATGTTTGCTTTTGTCATGCAAACAGCTCTTAACGATTACTAGGGCCAAAGTAGACACATTTTCCAGTAAATAAACATTTGTGAACTGATAAAGTCACATACAGGCAAAGTGTACTGCTTCACAGGCATATGAACTATATGCTATTTAGGTTTTGTGTTAAATATTGTGCAGTTTGTTATGAATTACTTATTGTTTTGACAAGGTTAATTAAAGCCATTTAACAAACTGCAAGTGTTAGCTCTGGTAAATTTAATTGTACAGGATTTTATTTAAGGTTACTGAACATGAAAAATGTATTTGCTTTGATTAGGGTTTTAGTTTGTTACAAATATGAACATTGCTTAATAATATGTATCGTATTGCTCTGAAAAACTACAATGATTTAAGAAACATCAGACATACTTATGTCTGATTTTAATTGAATTGAATCGAATTGATTGGTATATTTCAGCAGACATTACATGCAGGGGCACTGAAAGTTAGGACAATTCCAAGGGCCCATGACTGACAGGGCCCCCCAACAATAGGTAAAAACTAATTTTTAAACCATCATCATTCAGTATATATTTCAAATATAATAATACAATTAATGATCTCTTTTCTTTTTACTTGTTTTTGGCAGTAAAATTTAAATATCCCCATTGACCAAAAAGTAAACATCCATATTGACCGACCACCCCCCTGTATCTGCATGGAATGGTTTGGTCCTGCCTTAGTGCACTCAGTGACAGTGTTTAGTTGTAGTAAGTAGATGGCTAGAACTACAGTGACCGCAATGTTGCCAAGTAACGTTAAAAAAAATCTGGTTTTCAAAAAAGGAAAGAGAGAAAAGAGAGAGAGGAAAGACAAAGGAAAGGGTGTCAACTGTAACCCAGTTTTTCACCAAGAAAGGTGGGTAGCCTGTAGTCTGTGAGTGGTATTAACCTGTTGGCTTAATCTCCATAGTGAAATAAGATAGATAGCTACAGACTAGTGTTAGCCTACATTTAATCACCATTTCATCAGTGCAGGGAAACGTTTAGCAAGATATTCATATTAAATCATTGTCCCTGCCCCTTTTGGAAGACTTAACAACAGATGAGTCACCAGCACCCCCTGGTATGCCCCTCCCTGTCCCAGTGAAGAAGGTGAGCAACATTGTGTTCAATGACATGCCAGTTAGCATCATTGCAGGGAGTCTGAGGGGATTTCTGTCTCTCTTGCTCTTTTTACCATTACAAAAAAGAAAATGAATTATTTATTAATGACAAATCAGCAGTAAATATTGTGCTAGTACTAGTATTGAACTACAAGAAGCAAGACAGCTGCAGTCCTTTAATTAGAGTTGTGTAAAGCCTTTGATGGGACAGTTAGGTCCAAGAGATGTGGTGACAACAGCTGCGCAGAGGCGGCGCAATTTGATTCTTTGTCATGGGGCCCAAAATTCTTGGCAGCACCCCTGATTACATGCACCTATTAATGTAAGCAGCGAAAACAGCAGTCTGTTCTCTCTTTTATCACTTGGATTATGCAATTGATGGTGCAGAACGGAGGTGTAGTCCTTGTAGATTTCTGGTACTTTGAGGACAGACATATCCAGCAACTCTCCACTGATGCCTTTGTATGGTTATAGTCTTTCAAGTATAATGTTAATTGCATTATGTTAACTGTCATTTCATACATGGACATATTTACATGTTATTATTATTTTATATGTATATGTGGGCAGTATATTGATACATGCTTTGTATTGTATCTTTCAGTTTTACAGAAACGGCCATCAATAAAGCCACACATCGTCTTAAACACGGTTCATCGAAGTTTCTGTTCGCTATCTGTCTAGCCTTGCCCAGACACGCAATCGTGAGTACAGAATAATATATATATTAATTATCTTTCTTTATCTTATTTGCACATTTTACTTATCTTTTTATCTTTATTTGTTTATATTTCCTATCTTTTATATTACACTTGTGGGTTGGAGAGAAACGTATTTTCAATTGCTCTGTCTGGCACATTTTGCAGAATTGACAATCAAGTTGACTGTACTTGACTGTGTGCTTGCTGCTATGACAATTTCAAATATTTGCTGTAAAAAAGGATCCACGCCACGGACCTTATTTTGAAACTTGAACTTCTATTTGTGTTTTTTTGTAACACTGCAGTATTAACAAAAGGCCATTATCGGAGAGTAAGGCTGATTGTTGAAGGGCATAAAATAGAAGTGGTAATAAAATACTATAGCAGACAGAACAATGATGGCTGATGAAACACTCAAGAAACAACTTTTACTAATTATTCAACACATCAATAGTACACCACCAATTGTTGATGATTTGAGGCATGCAACTTAAACATCTGCATTAAAATAATTTAATGTCTCTCTATAGTTGACGCCAACTAAAATTAATTTGTCAGAAAAATAATGAGTGAATGTTTTCCTGTTTGGAGTGAAGAGGGTGAAGACGACAAAACAAGAAAGCTGCACCACTTACAGGAAATCAATCAACAGGAAATTGAATAAGAAAAAAACATAGAAGGTAAAATAAGTTCAATAACTTAAAGTTCAAGATGTAGAATGACGTAAGAGAGAGCAAAAAGCTTTACTTTACAAAGTAAAGTTTTGATTACAATTTCAGGTACTTTCACTCACTTGTTGGCTGCCTGCTGTTTGAGTCTGCTTTGTCAATGTGAGGGTTAACCTTGCTGTTTTGATCCTGTTGTCTATGAGAGTCTATGATGAGCTTGTAGATGTCCTGTTTGCTAATTTGATCACTGAAGGCCACTCTGTCCAGTTAGAGATACCGCAGGTAAGTGCCATCACAGCAGTGGTTGCCCTCTCCATTCTCAAAAATGTATGTCTATAAAATAACCATAATTACATCAATAATGTTGAAATCCATCACAAGAAGTGCAAGCTCAGCCATGTATCTGCACTAATATAATGTAATAAATAGCATCCCTTATTGAACTCTTACATGCCAGTTGTTTCCTAAATAACACTGCAGCTGGTATTGATAATCATATGCATTGTTGTTCAAATATAAGGTCTAATTACTTGACTTATTGTAAAAACTTAATGTTGGCAATATAAAGCACAACGAAAAACAACCTTAAAGGTATAGTGGAGGATTTTCTTTTTCCGGGTGGATCATCAAGACTATTGGTCCTCCTAGTTGTCAATCATTCTGGGATATGTTTACGTAAGGCCGTTATACGTGCCCTGACCATGGATGTATTAAGAGAACAGGCCAGCGAGCAGACGGCCACGGCCTCCGACCGCTGCTGTCTCCCTGCTCTCGGCGATAGCTTGTTTATTGGCCTGTGGAAAGTAGGCTTGTAGAGCCACGCCGACAGCAACTTGTAAACAGAGCGTGCACAAGGAGAACTAGGCTCGTGCATGCCGTCTCGTGCACACGTTTAATAGGCGTTCCCTCTCGGGAGCAGGTAGGGTGTTGCGCATGTGCATTTTTTTCAAAAAGTGGAGAGGGCGGTTCTTTTCTAAAATTCGGGAAATCCTCCATTATACCTTTAATATAAAACACATTTTTCCTTGTTTTCTCAGCTGCAAAAAAACTTTTCATTTTGACTTTAACTCAAAGATAATTTCCTTTCCCCTGGTTTTATGCTTAGTTTGGATCGGTCCATGTTCCAGTTTTGAGCTTTTACTGTCTATGGTTTTGAGGGAGCCAATTAATCCAAACAACAACAATTTCATGGAGCAGACCCGTGATATACAGTAGCATCAACTTAACCAGCAAACAATTCAAAATCATTCCAATGAAGTTGTAATTCTGGTCACCTGGAAGTCTAATTTCAGTCAAAACTGAGCTAACAGTAGAGTGAATATTGCATTTTTCAGGTGAACCAAATGTACGCTAACGTTGCCTGCGTCTGCTTGTGAATTGTTTGCCAACATGTTCATAAACTAATAGTGTCAGTCTTGTGTTGGCAGCTTAGTTGCTACCCCCAAGTGGTCAGAAAAAGATGAATACATGCAGGTTTAACACAAATATACACAAGCAGACATTGAACTACACAATCCTTAAAAATGTGACTGAGAACGTCTTCAAGCTGCAACTGAAGAAAAATAAGTCACTTTAGGATTAACAGTCTTCTCAAAATACTTCTGTATTGTATCTGTAGGTTAAGATGGATGGAATAAGACTTTTCATCATTCTGTAAAATAATCTGTTACCTGCAACACAAGGGTCATTTGTCCCACCTGAGTTGGTGAGGGTTTACATACATATTATAAAAACTATATATTTGCTAAACTTTGATATCCACCTGCTTTAGGAGATGGGATTTGTAGATTGTCCAAGAGTCTGAGAGAGTTTAGATGTTATCTAAAGAACATTTTTTGCTGTGACCGCATTTCCACATTAAGCTGAGCAGCACAACTTCTGGTCTTTGGATAAAACACACAATAAATACACAGCAGAAAGATTAAACAGTGGAAAAAGTTCAACGAAAGACCAGTTTCAAGCGGGACATTAACGTCACATTATTTAATTGTCCATTATGCATTTCACTTCAGACACAGTAGTTACACCGCTGTAAGAGGTTGTGGCAGAATACTAACAAGGAAATACAAACAGACATGGTGTTAAGTACATAATATGCATCTTCTGGACGACTCGAGGACTGATCACACGCTCTTCAAGCTGCAAAAGAAATAATGAAAAATTTAAATTCATTGCGAAGTCTTACGGCTGTTCATACCAAACATTTGCAACATTCTGACACCTGACAGTTTACACCAATGCTACTATACGAGACAGTGTATCCTCTTCATAGCAACGGCTCTCTGTAGACCTACTTCCATTTTAACTTCCAGCTTTTTTTGTAGCTGGATATAATTTGTAGCATATGAATGAGGATAGTTAATAATTTCCAGTAGTGATGAAATGGCAAAAATAAATAAAAACAAAGGGTTGTCCCACATAACATAACAGACAAGAGATCTCTCCTCTTTTGTCCATTTCTCCTGTCTAGTCAGCAGGTCCATCGTTTAGGGGGAGTTGGTGTCACCTCTAATCAGCCAAACATTAACTATCGAGGCAGCATGTCACCAGGGGAACGGTGATGATAACACTGCTTCTTGGAAACAGGTGAGCTACAGCCTATAGATATACAGTGTATGTTTCCTTAGTAACAATATTCTCTTGATAAGGGAAAAGAGGGCAGATGTAAAAGTTGAGGAAAATTAAAAGTATCCTCCTGACTCTGCCATTTTGACCAGCTGACAGTTTGTAACTGACTTGACTAGCTGACTTTGCTACGAGCTAATTGGCTGTTCAAACAGGTGACGTTATGTTCTAAAACCAGCCAATGGCGACTTGACAAGCTGAGTCGCAGGTGACACCATCAGACTGCTGCAACGTTCTAAAATGTTTTTTTCTCGTTGCAAATCTTTGGTCTGAGCTTTACAGTCTACACTAGTTGTATGCTTCATTTGGTTTTAGGTTTAGGAACTTTTACAATCTTTTAAACAATCTTTTACATTTACATTCGTCATAGTGCTTCTGTATGTTATAGTTTGTTACCTGCCACACAAGAGTAGATGTATTCTGTATCAGACTGGTCACCTTAAGGGGAAAAAGTAGAAAATGAGTCAAACTTGCATCATGTGTTCAATAGCCCATCATATTAACATACTACTATAAATTACTATTGTGATAACTGTTCAGGTTGTTGTACAGCTACCACAGAGCAGTGTGTGCTGTGACTTCTGTGAATGAGGTTTAGAGAGGACTGATTTACTTGGCTGGTAGTAGTCGTAGATCTTGACCACGGCTGGCTTCAGGTTCTGCACTTGGTGCTCCTGTATGAGCTTTAGACTGTGGTTGATGCCTATGTCCTTCTGTAACTGTTGGAAGAAAAACAGACGACATGATCAGTAACAAATCTGGAGAGAATCATCTCTCGTTTATCACTTTAGATCCCAAGTCTCACCTCCCGTATGTACACCAGAACATGATCCTCCTTTTGTTCAACACGATCCACCAGCAGGGCACCTTTGAGCTGAGGAGACATTAATCAGCTGTTATCATGACAACAACAACAACAACAACTGACACAAATGCTACTCAGTTTAAAGTTACTGTAATCACTCACCATGTTCAAAGACTCTGGGTCTGGGACAAATCCAGAGAGCATTTTGATATCCAGGATAACCATGTTTGTGGTGGACTCCTTTCCACTATATCTGTAATGCAAGTACCGTAAAAATATGATGTCAATCTGGTGCTTTGGAAGGGCTCCATTTACCGTTTGTTTGGCTGAGTTTTAGCTACCAAGTTGTAAACATTCCTCCTCTGTCCATCCACCAACAGTTACATAGTTCAAGCTGGTAGATGCAGAGGATTGTTTGCCAAAAACTTCAGTATTCGTCTATGTCGTGGATCTGCTTGTTGATTACTTACAGGGATGTTAGTTTCAGAATGAGTTTGGGATTTTTGCTGGTGCAGTCGGCCTCTGGTTTGACCTCAACACTGAGAGTGGTAACATCAGCAGGAGTTGGGATGTTATAGACAAGAGAAATCTAAACAAGGAAAGTTTAATATTTATAAAATTAAAAACAAAACAAAATATAATTTTTTGTGTCTTGTTTTGGAGTTTTGTTTTGTGTATGAGGTGTTTGGCTCTTTGGACAATTTATTGGTTGTACTGTTGTGTTGTGGCAGCTTTGGTATGTTTTATTTGTTCTTTGTTTTGTGCAAAGTGGAGAATTTTGTGTGGACATTGGACTGGAAGC
This sequence comes from Gymnocephalus cernua, assembly GCA_023631565.1. NCBI lineage: Eukaryota > Metazoa > Chordata > Actinopteri > Perciformes > Percidae > Gymnocephalus > Gymnocephalus cernua. Next base: position 32,010,741 of record CM042430.1, read on the forward strand.
TGTGGAATGAATTACTGTTGTATTGGTGTCATGTAATTCTGTGTGAGATGGGCCACTTAGAGGCAGACACATAAATAATAAAAACAATCAATCAATCATAAAAAGTGAACAAGTTGGTTCAAATGTACAGTATGAAGCATCAGGATTGGTGGTTTATGTACATCAGACCACTGACCTGCATTGCAGCACATGCAGTGCCCTTCACCTCCAGGCTGTACTTTCCTGTCACGTCCTGCAGCTGCTTCTCCTGGTAGAGCAGTTTGTTGTTCTGATTCACATCAAACATCAGCTGGCCACTGGGAGACTGGACCGTCACTGTGCTTGAACCGTCTGGACTGAACACCAGAGTGGAGTAGAGAGCCAGAGCCTGAAGAGCCACCACGGTGTCCTACAACACACACACAAGAAAATACCTAATACTTATGGGCTTAAATTCATACAAATGTAAATGTTCTTTTGTTTACACCTATAGCAGCTTTCATATGTAGGAGTTCACTTTTATCATTTTCAGGTCTCTCCAATTGTTGATTTTCATACAGAAATTAATTAAGAAAATTACCATTTAAAACATAATAGTATGCACATTTTATTTGTAGTTAATGGGCTAAAACACTGCTATTGTTCTCAGTATGGTTTAATTGACACTAAACTGTATTGGGTAATGGCGCTGTCCTGTGAGAACTATGCACGTCTAAATAATGGGAGTTTCAGTTTTAAAATAATTTGAAAGACAAACTGAAGGCCTTAGTATTTTTTATATGTGGATCAAATGCTCCTTTACTTCATAAACTAAATACAACATTTAAAGAAACATTGAATTGAAGAAGCAGAAAAATGCATTGTCACAAACATGAAAATAGGGCTGTTTTTCTTGTGCCATGCCGTTGTTTTTGGGATAACGGGCTGTCAGACAAATGGGCTTAAGGTCACAGCTAAGCCATACATTTTTAAATAACTTTGTTCATCTTATTTGTCCCAGAAGAGATTACTGTACGTTTGACTCAAAGTCCAGCTTAACCCTGTTTGGGCTGTACCTGTGTGGAGGAGAATCCTCCATAATAGTTCTGCTGGCTAGTCAGCCATCTAACGATGTGGCTGGCGTAGCCCAGGTCTTCAGCAGTCGGAGAGGCACTGAGTTTAGCCAGCAGCACATAGGAGCTGATCTCCACAGACAGAGAGGCTGACGTTTCTGTTGCTGTCTGAGACCAGTGGAGGAAACCTCCTAAAAAACAGCCATCCACAAAGAGACAAACAGGCAAAGTGTAAGCTTCATCACAGTAATGAAGCCAGAATAATTTCCTGTAGGAGGATGACTCACCTTCTTGTAATGCAACAGTGTCTAGGTGCTTCAGTAGGTGAGTACGGGTCTCCATGTCTCCTGCCAGGGTGAAGACGTACGCCAGCAGAGCTGTGGTGTAGGTGTTGCTGAGGTCACTGATGGACTCCTTGAGGCAAGACAAGCTAGCATTCACAGGATCCTAGAACAGATTAAAAGAATACATTGTCTTTTGCCGCTGTGTTAACAAATTCCTATATTCAGGGAAACAAACGACTTCAGTAAATGGGGGCAATAACACAAAACAGCAGAAAGTGAGCTTCAGAGACAAAGTGAGGGCACAGCGGAAAAAGAAACAGACCAGGAATCAAGTATTAACCAGTACTAATCTGATTGATAAAGGAGGCAACAAAAATCTATTTGCATCGACCAAAATAAACCACTACCCACAAATGTCATTGTCAAATGAGACATACAATACTAACCAACAAACATAAGTGTTTAAAAAAAGACTAACATTACATTTGCAATATTAAGTCATCAGATGGCTTGTTACTCAAGTGAGACAGTGGAAGCACCGCAAAAGAATGGAACAACTTCAAAAATACTAGGGTAAGACTAGGCTACATTGATTGCATTCAAATTAATTCTAACTAATTAAATGCTCCTTTGCTCAGCTTTTTGAAAAGGAGACCTTTCATGATAGACAATATCATTCATCACTACAACCTAATACTGGGGTTTCCTGCCTGTACCCAAAACTAATATTAATATTAATAATAATAATGGGTATTTCTATTTCTACTACTTAAGTGTTAACAACTACAGTTCACAGGATCTTTAGTGCTATGCCATAAATATTTAAATTCAAATTAATGCTACAATGCATCTTACGTACATATACATTCATATTACAAATAATCAACTCACATCTATGGAAGAATTTATCTCCAAGAAGGCAGCAGTGATGTAGGCACTGAGAGTAACTTCATCAGACACACCACCCTGTAAAGAGGAAGCAGAAGTAATTAGAGATCTAGTCTGACTCACTGGATGGAGAATGTAGGCCTGTCATTGGCCGCGTATTTCAAACAGTATTCTTCTCCCCTTTCGCCATCTCCACTACCAGTTAAAGCCAATGCCAGTCTTTTTTCCTTATAGCCAGGGGCATTTCACAAACTTAGGGCATTCTCAATGGGCCCCTTCCCACATCCACAGCTGTTCATTCTAGCATCTTTTTGAGACCTCCTCACAGGAGGGCCCTGTGTACTCAAGAGTGATTTATGGTCCCGCAGATGCTCAACGCTTTCACTGTAGCCGACGTAAGTGGCCTGAAGTTTATACTTGGGCATTGGTGTGTGCATTGATATTTTTAAGAGAATAGCAGGGCCGGCATGTGTGTGGGAAGTGTGTGGAAGAGCGAATGATGGCAATTAGCCTTGGAGTGAGCACTGACTGGGGATGCAACAAATATAGATTATCACGATTATTATACATGAATCAAAGGTCCAATATGTAATACTGACAACTAGTGTTTAAAATAGTTACTGCAGTACAAATAAATACTGGAGAGAGTCGTCTCCCCTGCCCCTCCTCCCCAGACTCGAAGCTCACGTTGGTTGCCAGGCTGAGACAGCAGCATCCAACAATGTTGCTAGACACTTGTCTCACATAGCCAGACATTACTCTACAGCACAGTGGAGTAGCTAACGCTATGCTGGCTATACTGACAGTCATAAAAGCCCGTGCTCACATGGAGCTCTATACCCAACTGACAGACACATTTTTTTCTTCTTATAATTACAGTAGGAACTGCTAAAAATACCACAACCTCGCCATCCCTAGTAGCTGTGATAAATTAGCCTGAAGCTAATGCTTACCTGTTCAGGAGGAAATTAGCCAACTCAGCGTCCTTTTGGGCTCTAAGCTGTCTCCATCTTTCAAATACATCGCCAATATTAACCCGGGGTTTGTTACGTCTCTGGTCAAGCAACTGTTAGCAACGTTTTTACAGTTATATCTGGCAACCCGGCCTGGCTGTCAAACTGGGCAGTTGATAACAACACACAGGCCAAAACATAAACATAAATTCCGTCACAGATTGTAAATTTCAAAAAGAAAAAATACTGACATTAGTTAGCATTGTTGTCAGAACAGATAGTATTTCAGCTTAACATGTTTCCTTAATATCTGATGAGGCTTTGGTGTCATTTTTGGATTTATTATAGTACAAATATTACATATTGGACCTTTAATTTCACTGCTAATGTATGCAATTACATGAACACTAGATTGTAATGTGTTATTTATTGCTGCCCTTTGAAACAGAAATGACACCCGAACAGTTTTAAATGTTTTAAAAATGATTATATGATCAATCATCAAACTTTTTATTTAAATTCATCTGAAAAAATTAAAGAAAAAAAGAAGTTGGCCTTTTTTGGGTCCTGCTAGCTGGTGTGTCTAAAAGTTGGAGGAGCTGCTAGATAAGATGCACCTGTCACAGGGAGATGCGCAATAAATGTGATGCAGAGATCTCTTTGTAGCCTCATGTCCCACAGGAGATGAAGAGGAGTAAGTAAGTAACGTTAAGTGGTAACGTCAGTGAGTTGTTGCAGTGTGTCACTGCATGATCTGAGTCTCAACCCGATCTGAGTCGCGTCGAGTTGCGCATGCTCAGATTTAAACAATTTACGGCATAACGACAATAACGGAAGATGGGAACAGCAATAATCGGAGATATGGAAGATGGAAATGGCAGTAATGTATTATTTAGCGTAACGGATCACATGTTCACGGCATGATCCCTCACGTCAGTTAATAAAAAATAAAAACTGTCAGTGAAAATGGAGCTACATGACCAAGTTTGTTCACTGCAGGCTACAAGTTAGCAATCAAACACAACAACGGCTGTTATTTGAATGGTGTTATGAGCTAACGTTAGCAATCAAACAATCATAGATAGCATTTGATAACTAAAACGTTTTTGAAATGATTTCCACCTTCTATATCTTCGATTATTGCTGTTCCCATCTTCCGTTATTGTCGTTATGCCGTAAATTGTTTAAATCTGAGCATGCGCAACTCGACGCGACTCAGATCGCGTGAGAGACTCACATCGCGCAGTGACAGTTGTTCCCATCTTCTGTTGTTGTCGTTATGCCGTAAATTGTTTAAATCTGAGCATGCGCAACTCGACGCGACTCAGATCGCGTTGAGACTCACATCGTGCAGTGACAGTACCTCGGTGGATGTACGAGTTCCAAACTCGTAAATACGAGGTCAGGGGACGTGTTTACGACTTTGACCTCGTAAAATACGAGTTGCGAGGCAAAAAGAACGCACCATAAGGCCCCATCCAGACGAAGACGTATTTTGATGCAAACGCACATCTTTTGCACCGTTTGGGCCGACTGTCCACACGAATCCTGTAAACGCACTGCCCGTAAACGAAACCTGGTCCCAGGGTGAATAAAAAAAAAGCCGGCTCACGTTTGGCTTCGTGTGTACGGCGAAACCGCATACGTGCGTATCGATGATGTCATCCCCACACACCTCGGACTCAAACCTCCGCCTTCAACTGACGGCTATTATAGCAGGGACGCAATGCTGTTTATAAAGTGGAAGTAGAGAATTTATCAACTAGCTAGCTAATCTGTCTGCTTATCAACTCCTTGAACGGATTATAGTAACTTTTAGCACCGCTTATTGTAGAAAGGCTACCGCAAGAAAAACGTGTAGCTAGATTATCAAAAAGACATCGGATCATTGATGTTTGTGTGACTGCCGATGTTGATGTTAGCTAGCGTTAGCTAGCATTAGCGCGCTAGCTAGCTAACGCTGCTAGCTGCAATCATGAATGTAAACAAAGAAACACACATGTACAGCACTTTATATATTGCCCTTAGTATCTGACTTCATTTAAAACACATTTGGCAACTTTATCAGCCTTTTCTAATTATCTCAATAACTGCTGTAATATATTCATCAAACTTCTAACAACAATATAAACAGCAGTCTTCATACAGCAATATAACAGTAACAATGACTGTCACATGAATAATTATAAAAAAAATAATGGTCACAACTTTAAATAACAACAGTACTTAAATGAACAGCAATATGCACCTGTTGTATTTTAATGCAGGCTGATAATAATAAGGTAAAACAACTGCTGAATGAGCAGAAAAGGCAGCAGGATTAATAAATCCTGGCTGTTAGCCTGGTCAGGAGCAGGCTAGCTGTACAGAATAAATCTCCATGGTAATTTAGGTGCCTCTGCTTTTGTGAAACCGAGTCAAGGCTAAATTGAGCCAGGATAACTGGGAAATCCCGGCTTAATCCCTTATCTTGCTTTTGTGAAATAGCCCTCTGGACATGAGTAGGGGGAAATTCAATGCTACCAAGCCACGGCTGAGCACCATGGGTCGCCATGACGCGTAGGTTGCCGCAACGTGTAGTTAAATATTTTAAGAGGTGCATCTCAGGCTACGGCGTAGGGAGCAATGTCTCCACGTATGTAGCCCCGGCGTAAATTTAACGCAGAAAAATAAATCACGTTTCAGTCCACCTTTCTCCCCCAGTCTGACGCCCCTGCCTATAGCAGAATGATAATGGGCGCAGCCAGACCTTTCTCCAGCGCCAACACAACACAGTGAAGATCCAATCGTAATCCCCTTCTCGTGACCACGAGCGACATTGAGCTGTTGAATCAAATTACATCCCAGTGCTGCCTGCCCATCCCACTACAACACTCTTCAGCTTTCAGTGTCTTTTAGCTTAGTATTATTCCCTGATTGGTATAATGGAGTCCTAATAGATTTAACTGACCACCTCCACCATAATTCAAACCATAAACTCAGCTCATAACCTCACACAAGACGACTGATCAGATTGTTTACTATGTAGGTATAAGACTCGGTTCAAAGACAAGTCACTTTTGGATGGAAATCCTTTCAATACATAGGGGGCTAAAATTTGGTAGTTTACCAGATGTGACTTTTTGTAAAAAGAAACTTATTTAATAAAATGAAAGGAGAGATGGGTAAATGTATTTAGTATATTAGTAAATATGCACAATTTGTATAATAAAAATATATTACACATAAATATTTGTATATAGGCCTACGTATATACAGACATAGATCAGTGTACCTCCAACACTCAGGGGCCCGACTCAAGTAGACTTAAGTCTTCTTAAGCATTTGTGAAACAGGACATTGCCACTATTTCCAAATGCTTGTCAGTCAGAAATTGTCCCACATGGCTCTCGCATGCTCATGCATGAGTCCCAGTTATGGCATTTGTTTTGATGACTTAAACCTGTTGAAATTCATATAAGAGGGAATTATCTCATATTGCAAATAGTTTCTTTTTTGTCGCAAATTTCGTGAAGTGGGCCCCAGGCTGGCATTTCTTACTACTGAGACATGAATGAAAGTCCTGATGGTGCATTTCCATTTAACTACTGCTACAGCAAAAGTGTCAATTAGTAAAATTAACATACTGACCTTCTTTAGTTTCAGTTATCATCAGTCATTGTTAAACAAACTCTAGTAAAGAGGGACTTTAATTACCTTCATTCTGTTGTTGAAGAGCTTTCCTGACTGTTCAAAACAGCCATTTTTTCGTTGTTTACTTTTCAGCCAAGTCACGGATGCTTCAATGTTCGCTGGGTCAATGTAGATGAAAGACCGTGCTTTGGAAAACGATCTCAACACAAATGCAGTCAGCCTGAGGATATTAAAACAAAGTTAGACAGAAAAAAGACAAGAGGAAGAACTTATGATCCGTTTAATGGCTCACGATAATCATCTACTCTGTTGTAAGTATAAAAGGTAATCTGTGTGTCATGGTAAATGTTGCACAATACGTAAATATATAATGAATTATTCTTTGTGGATGATTGACCAGTAATGTTCTCACCAAGTGTTCCCTGGTCCTGCTCCAAATGTGCTGTAAGCACCGTCCTCATCTTTGTAGTTCAGCTGTCTCTGGTAGCCTGTATAACAACAGAAACACTTATTAGGGCGTTTAGAGATTTGACAGGATTTATGATAAGTTCATGATTTAGGGTGAATTTGTTTATAACAGCTCTAAGTGTGAGTGTACAGATGTAAAGAAAAACTACATGTTATGCCTTTACTGGACAGCTGACAGTAAAAAGATGACAGGAAATCAGGGGAGAGAAAGAAGGAATGACATGCAACAAGGTCGCCCTGGTGGCCTAGAAGTTATGGTGGGGTGGGGGCCTGTTGTCAGCACCCTAACCCAGAGGCCAGCAGGGTGCCCCTGATCTGTAGTCTCTAATATGAATGACGAGCACTGTCAAGTGATTATGCATGCTGCTTATTATATTTTGTGCAACCAGCACCAGAATGTAGCAGACGGTAGATTTGGCATACGTGTTCTTTTAACTACCAAAGTAAACGGAGACTCACCACTGGTCAGGAAGTTGGTAGCCTTTTCCCTGATAGCTGGGGTCAGCTGCTGTGTGTTTTTCAGGTACTCGAGGATGTAGATGTTTGGGGCAAGGAGCGCCATGTTCTGCTCACCACATCCATACGGCATCTGCAGCAGCCCATCCAGGTTCTCCAGAGCCCGGCCCAGAATGTCACCTGCCCAAAAACACGGAATCACTGAGACCAAACACGTAACTGACCTGACCTTTACTTTCTACTGGGGATTGAAAGACAAACGGTATGTTCTTATGCTGTTATACCACCTTTTGTTAATCCCGAGAGAGATTTAATATGTTGAAGGTATAAATGCACTTTGTATTTTTACTTTACTTTGTTCAATTGATTCATTTTCATTCTAACCACAGATTTGTATTTTTGATGGAAGCCTGTTCCCTTCCTAGAATCTTCTTGGTTAAAGCAACTCTCAATTAAAATGACTTTTCTATTAATTTACCAAGGACTGATACTGAAGCACGGGCAGATCCAGCAATCATGTTCTCAGGGAGTTGTATGTCCACTTCCTCTGTCAAAGCTTCCTCTGTGAACAGAGAGAGAGAACAAACACTCAGCACTAGACCAAAGATGTTTTAGATTAAATGGACAGTTATTGGATCATGTATTGAAACAGGTCAGACTGAATTAAGAAAGATAAAAATCACAATGACAGTAAATCAATCTGACGCACGTGCGCTGAACTTGGCAAATCTGCCATAATCACAATGAAACTAAGTGCTATCTGCAAGTAGTGAAGGTCTCCATTACATGTTTTTAACATGTAATCTACTTGACTTCTAACTTCCAGTATTTGTCTTTTCACATGTTTGATGGGCCATGCCTGGTGTAACCGTACTGACCTTTTGGGCAGAGCAGCCAGTTGTAGGTCTTTGTCATCTCAGTTCCCTCAGCCTGAGAGGGAAAGAAATGATGTGAGTTACAGAGTTTCCATTTGGTTAATGGATAAACATTTTCTTTGTCATCTTGTTTTTAAGGTACCAACCTTTACTATGAGAGGTCGTGTGACCACGTCAATTCGTCCCCTTTCAGGCACGCTCACAACCTCATTGTCACATGAAATTTGGGATGTCACGGCCTCAGCACTCACTGACACATTTACAACTCCTAAAAAGAACAAATCGTGTGAAAATGTATTAAGATTATTTTATTATTTTTATTATTATGTTTTCAATTATGAAAACATTTAGTCACTAATGTGGATCTCACTGATTTCAGAGATCAAAAAGGGCTCCCCCACCTCGGCAGCCTGGCGGATAAAAGCTTGACTCTCACCTAAGGCTGAGGGGGCCATGGTCCAGCTGAAGGTCTTACGCTCACTGCCGCACAGACAGGATGTGTACTGGTCACCAGAGAGGGGGGTGAGGGTGTAATCCAAGGAGGGGGTTGGAGTCACCCTGACCTGTTCAAGAGAGAGAATATATTTAAAACTGAAGATTTATGACAAATGTAAAAAGCAAAAGGCTGCAGCATGAGAAAAAGCAGTTGCCTTTAGGTTCAACTCATAACCCAACTAATTATTGTAAGTATGTTGTGCATCCAAAAGTTTGGATTCATTGGGGTCACACACACACACACACACACACACACACACACACACACACACACACACACACACACACACTGGAGATTTATGGAAAATGCAAAAAAACTGTTCAAACTGCAGCACAATACTGCAGCATTCAACCTTTCCCTGGTGCATCTTACAAACGTTATTGTTCCAAATAAAAGGTGACATCTAATTATCAAGCAGTTTGAAGACTGACTTAATTTAGAAAATGAGGATTATTCCTAATATTTAGAAGAACCTTGGTAAGTCTTGAGTTAGTTGACAGGACCGGCTAGAGAGGTGGGTGAAGTTAAACAGCAGTCAATTACAGGTTTCAACATGTTTTAAACGTGTTTTTGATTTCATATTGTAAAGGGAGTGGGTCAAGTCATTATCTATTACAATCTGTGTGTGTGTGTGTGTGTGTGTGTGTATATATTCTCAGAGAAACACTGACTATCTTTAATTTTCATACACGTATACATATATGCATATATATATATATGCATATATATATATATATATATATATATATATATATATATATATATATATATATATATATATACACACACACATACACACACACATGTCCTGTTATTTCTGACCTTTATTTATTATTCCAGATAATGAAATTAAAGATTTTTCTCTGAGAAGAAAAAACTGTAATAGCACAGACAACCAGTTTTGATTCATGACAAATGATCACAGGTATCACAAAACCATAAACTGCATTAATATTGGATGAATTTTGGTAGAACAACGCAAGGTATCTTACAGGCAAATATAGATAAAGTCTCCTTGCGGCATAAATAAGAAGAGCACATACAGAAAGTCAAAGTTAATCATGTAAAATATAATTTTGCCATTACACCATCTAATTCTGAACATTTCCACCACAGGATGATTTTTGGTGATCCTGTAACTTTTCATCTAGAGCCATTATCAGGTAAATTGTAAAAATAAAAATATTCACTTTGCTTAGTACTTTGGTTTATGACCAAAATACCTGCAGACCAATCACTCTTACTGTACTTTGTTTTGTGCTAATTAGCTAATTGTAGATGCTAACACACTAAAGGTGGGAAAATAGCAAACATGACACCTGCTAAACATCAGCATGTTAGCATTGCATTGTGTTTTTTTAAAATCGCATTACCATGATGCAGCTGGTCAGGTAGTTGAAGGTGGTTGCCTTCAGTTCAAAGTGCTCCCCCCGGATGATGGAGTAGGGCAGGCTGAGCTCCAGGAAGAAGGGCTGGAAGACGGTGATGTTTTTACGTGGAGCCAAGCCGAAACCCTGAGGGGACAGACAGAAAGCCTCCGTCTCCCAGGTGGTGATGGTGTCCGGGACAGTGAGGGACACATCCTTCGTTCCAGACTCTCTGGATCAGCAGATAGACGCATACGGTGAACTTGAACATACTCGCATTATTCAGATTAAAAACAACAACAATGTGAGTAGATTACTAATGTGTAGACTTAATTGCAGTAACACCACCACATTGTAGTTACTGTTACCTAAAAAGAATGTAAATGTGAAATTGTTTCATATGCTGCATCCTTGAGAGCTCAGAAACTCAAAACATGCAGTTATACTGGGTTTCATGTGTACTCCAGCCCAAAAAGACCATTCCCCATACACAATTTAAAAAGAAAATTGCTTGCAAGACTAACAAATTCTGCTAAAATGAACTAAAATTTGCCTCAAAGCCTAGGAGCAGTGTCAGCAGGAAGTCAGAGGGAGACTCTGGTACACACACACAAATGCCCTCAAACACATTTATGACCATCAAAACCCTCTGTGGCAAAAACTTACCCAACTTCCACCAGGTCCCATATCCAGGTCTCAGGGAAGAAAGTGCGCACTGTCACTATTGGTGATTTATCAGGAGGAGGAGGAGCCCCAGCAGCTCCAGCAGGGGCACTGGATCTCATTACGTCCATTCTTTCCATGGTAGGAACCGAATTATACCTATAACTAACACCTGAGAAGAAAGTAGAAAATATTTCGTTAGAAAAAAATGAAAGCAATGACACAGTGACCGGTTTTAATGAGGTAGTAAATATTCAGCATGTGTCACTTGATGAAGCAAAAAGGAAAGTCACCATAGCGACCGTGGCCCTGGTGGTATTCTCTTCCTTTGTATTTGAGGCATGAAGGCTCTCGGATAACCATGTTTGTTGCCATCTTCATCCCTACATTCTAGATAATCCAACAACAAACAGGCATCACTGAAAAGTTGATAAATGTGCAACAATAAATTATATTAGTATATTATTTATTTTGTACACTCATTTGTGCAGGAAATACCTGGAAAACTGTATAAGCATCAGCTGTCCCATCACCATGGGGGTATGGCAAAACATATCTTCTCGGTCTCACATGCAAACATTCTTCACCATCTTGAACGTCGTATGGAATATAGGACATTTTTTGAACCGGCAACAACTGAAATATCTGAAAAGAAAGGTTTGGTTCAAAGTTATAAACTGACAATGTTTGATGTTCTATGAAGATCTGACAATTGGGAAACTCTTGGACTCTAAGGCCTACTCTTATATCATGAAATGTGGATGTAAAGTATTTGTCAAATAATTGCCTTTATCCATAAGGCAGACTCTTCCAGAGGGCTACACCTCACATATGTGATCATAACCTTATACTATAGCATTTTCATAACAACATGCTTACAACTGGGTGAAAAGAACAACATCAGCATTGAGCTGCACTGCACAGTTGATAACAATGTACAACTGGTAGAGGGAGAAAAGGAAGAAAGAGTAACCATGGCACAAGTAGATAACAGCAGAGTACAAATGGATGACAAATGTGCAAAAGATTATGCAGAGGTAACATATTACGTGTGCATATAGTTTTGGTTGATTCCAGTAGTTACCTTGTCTGCATCCAGAGTCTTCCCTGGCTCCTTGATGAGGACGCTCTGGTCAACAGCGCTCACACCACACAGAGATTCTGGCTGGGCGGTAACCTGCATGATGGTCTCCTCTCCTGGGACAGCCGAGGACGGAGAAAACTCCAGCGACACCTGACACAATCGGAAAAGACACATCGCACCATCTGGACTTTAGTGGTAGAAACTTTAATAAAGTCGGATTTCATTCTACCAGGGACTCAGCCAACATGGGGCACATACTCTACCTGGTGAGCTGGAGGTCGCCCCATCAGAAGAGCTATTTTTTATTTTTTTTTAAAGATTATTTTTTGGGGGTTTTCCATATGAAAGGGGGAGAGAGATGGGGGATGACACACAGCAAAAAGCAGCAGGTCGGATTCGAACTCTACGCCGCTGAAGGACTCAGCCAACATGGGGCACATACTCTACTGGAGGTCGCCCCATCAGAAGAGCTTTTTAATGAAACCACTGATCTTACTGCAATTTCACTAAAAAGCATTTTCCTGCCAGTGGAATGGCCACATGGCAGTTGGTCCTGCCGACACTTAATACATTCCTCATAATGGAGCTCTGTATCTAATGTGATTTTGGGGGTTATGATATTATTGTCACTCCCCATTCCCTGCTCTGCTAAGGTTGGTGCTTCCTTTTGAGATGTGATGACGTCAGAGCCTAGATGCCAAAAAGCTACGCTGCAGTTATTCTACATTCACATAATAATCTGTTCAACGTGAATTGGCTGACTGAACTAACTCTGACTTGCATGCCATGGCTTCAGAAAAGGGACATGCTTAACGCATAAAGTAAAGTATATCATGTTAGTAAGTATAACTAGCAAGGACTGCACATGGATTAGACCACCCTATGCAATAGAAGGTTCAAGTTAAAAAGTGTGATATTTATAATTGCTCCAAATAATATGTCTTACATAGATAACTGATTATTTAAATAAAATGCTACATATTGATGTTCAATATACTCAAATAGCATATACTTTGATTCTGCGCCTAGAATCTGACAAGAACAGCCTTTGCCACATGTCTTAGTTCTTCTCAGGCTGACCTTGTGACTGAAGCATTGCTCAGTAGAGAAGTCAGCGCTGTTGGCGATCACAGTCTCACTGGGGAGGATGGCGTAAGCCACAACCTGGACGTCTGGTGCCATGTCTGGAGACACTGTCAGCTTAAAGGACACCTCGCCCTCATTCACTGAAACAACATGAACAACAATCACTCACATGCCTCCATAGATCAATAGTTTGGCCATGCTAAGGGCTCTGGCAGACTCAACGCATTGGGACGCATACGCGTCCACAAGGCTACGCATCGCTACGCTTTGGCCTCCATTATGCGTCGATGCGTAGCGAAATGTGTAGTCCCAGTTTTTGTTATGCGACGCGCCGATACGCACAATACTATGCGTTGTCGTTGGGGGCAACACTGCAAGTATTGTACATTATCACCCAAAAATATTGAATCAACTTAGCTGAGCGCATTCATCAACCATAGGACTGCTGAGTAAATGTTTCAGTATGTAGTCAATGTTGTGTGTGTGTCAATGCGGTGTGCAAGATGCTGAAATAGCCTACGGCAGGAGAGAGATAGAGAGACCTAAATGTATTTACATCTTCATACAACCTGCTAAGCCATGTTTAAGCGACCTTTTATCAATGTATTGGTCAGTGCTACCCTATCGTAGCACACTCTACTGGTGGAGATGCACGCCAGCATCTGATAAGAAGAAGTCAGCCAGCTGCTCCCTCTCTCAGGAGGGTCTGACTCTCTGACTCTGCCTCTGCCGACCGAACACCGTGGAACACCTCCCGTTGCGTGGGCGGTGCATTGCATTTCACGCATTGCCCGTGATGCCTGCGTCCGCTGTGTAGACTATTATGAAAGGCAGCGCGTCGCACGCGTTGCTTGCTCGCGTTGACTCTGCCAGAGCCCTTTAGTCATTCTTTGCTCACCCGATTTCTGTTTGACTTGAACCTGTTTAACTCCTTGTATAACAATGGCTCCTCTTGAAAAGACCTGGGAAATTTTAAAGAAAAATGACACAAAGAATGAGTAATGCAACAATAAAACCGCATTTCTCTAACAGCAGATTACAACACTGTCTGCTCTTCTTATGTGTGGTTGTGTTTCATGTTATTAAGTAGGTTACTTAGTGGAATATGTTCATATGGTTTATGTCAAAAGGTTTGCCATAAAGGTTTAGTGTGTATGACATCAATAAACACTTGCCTGCCTAAATTACAGTTGCTAAAAGAACAGACCTGGGGCCTGACTCATGATGCAAGTTGAATTTACTCTGGCTTTATTAAACATGGCCCTGTTAACTCTGAGTTTAGCAAACCAACTATGTGCTTACGCAGGTGAACAAGGAGGGGTTTGTCCCAAACAGCCAATCAAATGCAACATCAACATATCCAGAGCGGCTTAATAAGATACTGATATAATTATTGATTCCTGCAGTGAAATGTATTAAAAGGGGAACTCTGACAATTTTACCCATCTGAACACAAGTCTTTTTACAGGTTTTAGAAGTACTACTGCATATGTGGAAAAAGATTTATCCTTTTGTGACTCCTTTTGTGGCCATCAAGGCCGTGGTCTCTGCAGATCACCAGCCCCTCACACTCTCCACCAACGACGTGAGCACTGAGCAGGATTAATGCACGCAAGGCTGCTGGTCCTGATGGTATCCCTGCATGCGTACTCAGGGCCTGTGCTGTGCAGCTGACTGAGGTTTGGACTGACATATTTAATCTGTCACTAGCCCAGGCAGCTGTCCCTGCGTGCTTTAAAGCCACCTCCATCGTGCCGGTGCCTAAACACTCCACTGCAACAAGCCTTAATGACTTCCGTCCAGTTGCACTCACCCCCATCATTATGAAGTGCTTCGAGAGGCTGGTCCTGGCCCATCTCAAGACCTGCTTACCACCCTCACTGGACCCCTTCCAATTCGCCTACAGTCCCACCTTGACAATAGCAACACCTATGTGAGAATGCTGTTCTTTGACTTTAATTCAGCATTCAACAACATCATCCCCTCCAAACTGATCAACAAATTGGTCATCAATACCTCCCTCTGGAACCGGATTATGGACTTCCTAACCAACAGACCTCAGTCTGTTAGTTTAGATAATCACACCTCCTCAACCATCACCCTGAACACCGGTGCACCACAGGGATGTGTGCTGAGCCCTCTCCTCTACTCCCTCTTCACCTATGACGGCACATCTGTACATGGCTCTAAGACCATTGTCAAGTTTGCAGACGACACTACGGTGATTGGCTCATCAGCAAAAACAATGAGACGGCCTACAGGGAGGAGGTCCAGCACCTATCATTGTGGTGCACTGACAACAACCTAGCTCTCAAAACCAAGAAGACCAAAGAGCTCATTGTGGACTTCAGGAAGTCTAGAGCTGGCACACACACACACCCATTCTCATCAATGGGACTGAGGTGGAGCGTGTCACCAGCTTCAAGTTTCTGGGTGTCCACATCTCTGAGGAACTCTCTTGGACCCTCAGCACCTCTACCCTCATCAAGAAGGCTCTTTTTTCTGAGGAGACTCAAGAAGGTCCACCTGTCTCCTCAGATCCTGGTGAACTTCTACCGCTCCACCATCGAGAGCATCCTCACCAACATAGTTTGGTATGGCAACTGCTCTGCCCATGACCAGAATCACACCTATACATAGCTTTATTCTATTTCTCTTCATAGTATTCATCCTGCACATACACTAACTCTACTGCTCTTATATTGTTACCACACTGCACATAGCTGTACATACTGTACATATCTGTCTATATGGTTCACACATAATATCCATATTTATTCTGTTTTTCTTATTATATATTCTGCTAATACACTGCATATATCCTGCGGACTGAGGCCCCAATGGGTGCCAGGCTAAGCGACTCTCACCAGGCCCCCCTCCCCCCTATTACCCCCGTCCCACGCCTTCGTCGCTTTTTTACCCCCCAGTCTGACAAGCTGGTCTGTGACCAGCGCCATTCGGTCGGATGGAGAGGACGCTGGCGCTGTTTATTCACCGCTTCTCTGCCTGCTCTGATGGCTGCTTGCCCAGAGTGATAGAGAAAGACACTATCTCTATGGCTCTGTGCTTGCCTGTGCTGGATTACCTCCACCCCCCATTCCCCTCCCCTGTTGCAAGTCATGTGTTGAATCGTGTTGTATGTGCTTATTGCCGAGGTTTTTTTTCCTGTTCCCACACTGTACTCTGTACTGTACTGAGCATAGTTTGGGAGTCGCTTTTTTTTCTCCTCCCCTTTCCTCATGTTATGCTGTATTTTCCTTACTTGTAATTCTTCCCTGTAAAGCGACTTTGAGTCTATGAAAAGCGCTATATAAATTCAATTTATTATTATTATTATAATTATATATTTATATTATTCGTACTACTATTATAATGTCACTGCTACTACATTGCACATATCTGTACATGTTGTTCATACATTGCTCATATTACATAACCATATTTATTCTGCTCTCATAACACTGCATTTATTTAATTGTCCTGTCTATGCACAACCTGTCTATATATATCACATTGCACTTTTCTGCTTTTTTTGCACTTCTGGTTGGACGGAAATTGCATTTTGTTGTCTTTGTACTTGTACTCTGCATAATGACAATAAAGTTAAATCTAATCTAATCTAATCTGAGAGACTCAATCTTCTACTTTTAACCACCCAATAGTCTCAAAATGAGAAGTGTCAAGATGAGATCTCGTGGGGAGGTTCATAATAAGCCTTATAACCTTATTTTGAGCAGTCTGAAGCCTATATTTCAGGTGCTTTAAAATACCATTGTACCATGAGCAGAATGCATAGTCAAAATAAGGCTGAATTAGAGCACTTGCCAGAGTTAACATCCCTTTCTTGTCCAGAAACCTTGAGATTCTGCCCAAGTACTCTTTGATTTACCTTGTCAAGTACCTATTGCGCTTGGCCCACTCCAGACAAGTGGGAGTCCAGCACACAACCAAGGTAACTAACTGAGTCCTTTACATTAATCTCATTATTTCCAACTAAGACCTTAAAACCAGGGGATCTTTTCAATTTTATCTTTTCCAACCTTCCATTTTCCATCTAAGTGAAGCGATAGCCTATTGTCTGAACTTTCAATAGTTCTAGACTGAGAGTTCTTTCAACTATGTTCTTATCTTCATGAGAAACCAATAACGCAGAATCATCTGCTTATAAAAAAAGGTTCACATGAATATAGTGGACCCAAGACACTCCCTTGAGAGACCCCACAGTCTATGCATTGTGGTTGAGACATTGTTCCCCCAATATCCACCACCTGCTTCCTATCCTTCAGATAATAACTCACCCATCTGACTGCTAAGTCATTAAAACCAATGGATTTTAATTTGTGTACCAAAATGCCATGGTCTGTAAATTGGGTTAGCCTTAATGTTAGTTGGCAAACTTTCCTATTATTACTCAACATGGTCTATGCTTAAATGTAGCACAAAACACAAACTCTCCTGGGTATTTGGTGTCTCCAGTCTTACCAGGTAAACTGTGGATGTCACTTATCTGATGTAAAGGTCATTTTAAAAACATCTTCCGCATGTCTATGTCTCTGGAAGAGAACTGGTGATGGGAAAATACCGTAGTTCACCAACCACTCACCAGATACATCACATCCACAGAGCCCTGGGCCTCTCCAACTACAGTGTATTGGATGACGATGTCTTCTTCTTTGTCACAGGACAGTGGTTCATCCTTCTTCTTCACGTCCAGGGAGCTGACTGTTTTAGTATCAGGAGAAGAAAGTGTGGCCAAAGACACGGTGTGATCGTTAGAATCATAGTATGGCATGTTGTAAGGAGTGTAGCCCAGTGTCGGTGTGTCGCTAACCTAGAGAGCAGAAAGAAAAAAGGAAAAAATATAAATGTGATCATGGTGGTTGAAGTAGAAGAAAGCTTCAGTTTTTTCAGTCAACACAAATGTTTAGGTATAGACATAGTAGACAGTGCCTAAGGCACATTGGTCAGTTGCAGCATATTGAGAAACCATTTTAGGTTTTAGATATTGGACTGTTTATCATCTTCATGAAAGTGTTTAAAATGTGGCTGGCAAATGTTGGGTTACAGATTGTAGTTTCTACTTCTTACTTGTAAGTGGATGTCCCCTTTAAAGTCAGCTGTGCTTAATGAGAAAGCGGCGACACCATCACTGTCGGTTGTGAGATTCTGTAACCAACGCGATGACCACGTTTCACCCTCAAACAGGAACACCGGCATGTCAGGAATGGGTGTATCATTGTAATAAACTGCTTTAACCTGTTTGAAAGCACAACGTTGTATCACCGAGAATGCACACTGCTTCAGTTGCACCGTGTATAGAATCACATTGAAGTGAAGACCAAATGCACTTACTTTTCCTTCCACATTAGATCCTTTGTTATAAATCTTGGGAGTGTCAGTGAAAGACAGCTTTCCAACAACATATGAAATCACCGTCGTCTTCTCTTGTGAGAGTGTAATACCTGTACAAGAAGCCTTCATGTTACAACAATGTGTACGCCATATTGTTTCAATACATGACATAGTAATTTTGTTATTATAGGCCTACTAACTCTTTTTAAAAGTACAATATATTTTATGACTTACCTGTCCCCTCCTCTTCCATATTTGCACTGAGTTGCAGTACATCTCGCAGCCCCTTTTGCGCAATTTTTGTGAAAGTTGACATTGTGAAGATAAAAGTGGCACAGCCTTTCTTGTCCGTCTAGAAGGCAAAATAAAATAAGATCAAATAAAATGAAAAAGTGAAGGACATTTCAAACTTTCCACACGTCATCACCATTACTTCTTAAAAATGTTTAACTGTCAAATCTTTATATCTAACCATTATCTCTATTGTATAAATATGAACTTTTATGCTCCTCAATTTGTACATTAGACTGACAAGACAGATGACAATATGTAGTGTTAAATGTGCATGGTGTACATTATGTAGGAGGATATGTAAGGTCTATGCACCTTGCTTCATGAGACTGTTACCATAGCTACTGTACCTGTTTTGTCTCCTCGTAGCAAGGCATCGGGATTTCAGGGATTCCCTCTGGATGTTCAGGGGTGATTACGAGGGGTATAACAACATAGGCATTAAAAGGTCGGCACACCTTAAAGTCAACCCTGCCTGGCACAGGCTGGCCGTATGTATACCTAATTAGATGGATATAAAAATACATTGTTATTGAAAAGAAATCATTCCTTAAACTGAACCCATTTTAGATTATTTAAGACTAATGAGCGAAATAGCTTTTACTTACGTTGCACATACTTCAGCTTTGATTTCTTCCTGATTAATACTTACTTCATCAGCTGCATTTAATTTTACGTCAAATTTAGGCAAAACTGGGGACAAAATATGATTATTAGAACTTTTTCTTTATTAAACATGGATTAAAATGGATGGTAAAAAACTAACTTACCGTATTTTTCCACCTTGAAGCTGTGTTGTATTTTAATTGACCCAATCGACACAGTAACTTGGTAGGCTCCTTCACGGGCCTCAGAGTTCAAGGCGTAAGAAAGCTGCAATATCTTACTATTGGATGTTTCATTCAGCCACTGTCCAATACTGTTGCTGTTAGAATCCTGTTAAGTGAAGTAAAGAAGAACATACAGAAAAAATTAACTTTCAGTTTATTATACCCAGTAGTGTGTTTGTGGATATTAGTCTTACCTCAACTTCGATTGTATTGTACTGTAAAGAAAGAAAGAACACTTTGTTAGGACAAGCTGCTTTGTATTGTGCTCATCACATAGTGAGTTAAAGATGATAAACTCAGACTTCAGCTCTTATATTCATGATTTTAAATATATATATATATATATATATATATATATATATATATATATATATATATATATATATATATATATAATATATGAACATGTGACACACAAAACGTGAGAAAAAAAACATTTAAAAAAAGCTTGTCCTCAAGAGTATGTCATTTTTGGAGGAAAAAATACAGTTCTTTGTAATCTTTAGTATAGATTCCACTGTTATTTCCAATTAAATGGGATAATGTGTGACAAAATGTTGCAAAACCCAGTGATAATGGATTTATCACTGGGTCAGCAACCTTCAAAGCAGCTTAGTAGGTTTACCTAAAGGGGCTGTGGTTGTACTATTGACCCAGAGCTTCACCAGGAGCTCATATTCTGGTTCAATCCAAAGTAAAACCTGCACCATTATCAAACTGTATCACTGATACTGTCGTTTATGAATGAGACCTAAAGAAAGGAAAGACTGTTCAAACACTCACCAGCTGATTGACAGGTCTTAACTTGGTATCCAGTGTGATGACTCTGAAAAGCACTGAGAGACATGCAGAGAGATACATGAAGCCTTTACAGCTCTTCTACAGCAGTGTTAAACATCCTAACAGGCCAGTGATTGGTCTTCTGTTAACTGAGAAAGTACATCAAATTTGAAAGAAAAAAGAAAAATGTGAGAAAAATTGATAGTTTACTATTGGCAGTCCCTCTTGTTGTCTGCCATAGAACTGCATAAATTAATAAATAATGAAGTAATCAATGGAAAATGTCCCAATATCCCAAGAAGGAAACCTCACTTTCAGCTCAGTGTCATAATTAGTATTAACATTTAGGAATCTGGAATCTTGGATTTCAATAAAGTGGTGGATAGTTTTGCACGGAAACTGCTGATAAGGAATATTAGCACTAATTTTGAGATAAGATAGCTCACACAGTTACTCTCTTTAATACATATTGTAAATGTGGGACATTACTAATATGATATCCAGAATGTGGGGACGTCTGTACTCTGAACTGGTGCAGCAGGGGAAAAAGCAGTAATTTCATTTATACTAACATATTTGTATGTATACTGTATATGCCAACATGTTTCTGGGCTTCTGTGATTTTAACCTCTACTGAACTGTTAAAATAACTGTGGATATTTTGGGGCACAATCAGTTTCTCACTACCTGTCAGAGCCAATAGTTAGTCAGAGCCGACTATCATTGTGTGGCTTTATTTTTAAATCCTGGGAATGTCAATATATAAGATAATGATATTGTGGCAATACATTTCTTACCCTGTGCTGCATGCACTGCAATTATTTGTAAAGAGGAAACTTGTCTATACATGGTATCATATTATATATATATATATACTACATCACAGATCTTTGATTTGATTTATTTGCACAATAACACAAAGCGACATATACAGGACAACATAAGAAAAGAGGCAAGTTGTACAAGTGTGGGAAAAAAAACAAAAAAACCTAGAGGCTTATGGAAGTAATCTCACCTCAATTAGTATTATAAGCAAATGCAAAAGTCTAGTAATCTACATAAGTAACCAAACAAACATAGATTAAAAAAGCAAATATAAAGTAACCAACACAAATCAAGTAAAAACCCATCAGCTCAAATTACCTGTTTGTCCTGGGAGGTAGATTGGTTTATCTGTTTGGATGAATGTCATTGGTCGATAGAACTTGATCTTAACTTTTCGGACTTCTTTAGAGTAGAATGTGTCGCCTCGTACCTCAACCACGAAGTTCTGCACCACTTCATCCTGCACTAAAGGAACCTGTGACAGAAATATATTTTATAGACACCAAGAGAGTCATTACATCCCATTAAAAACATGATTTATGAATATTCAACTTGATCTGCTGTAACTTGAATTGTTAAAATCCTAAAGTCACAAATATATTACAACAGCAGTTGTCAATTTACACAATTTATTTATTCATATTGTGTGCTTTCTATTACAAATCTATGTATGGTTCTGTATGTGTTATGAAATCCCATTAAGCTTTTCCAACTCAATTTCGTCAACACATCTTATGGAAATGGGCACATGAATCAAATCAGGAAAGCAGCTGACCTTAAATTCAGTGCAGGTATGAAATTCTTTACTGGACGTCTTCTTCAGAAGGGTTGTATTTGCCTCTTGGGACATCAGAGTGACGCTCATTTCCAGAGTCTCGTTGGGCTGCAGGAGACTCGCACAGAATTTGGTCTCAGCTCCAGATTTAAGAACTGCAGGAATGGCTACCATGTACTGCCTACAGACACAGACACGCATACAGTACACATCTCACTGGATCTGACATGGAAATAACCCCAACCCAGAAGATTATGCAGCATAAAATCCTTACCAATGATCAGTTCATTCAACCACAGGCTATTATTGTTTTTTAACTGTAGAGGTAACTTACGGTCCTGCCACCGCTTGGCCCACGCACATCCAGCTCAAGAAGACACACAGCTTCCATGTCCACATCTGAATCCCGGGACGACCCATGACTGAATGAGATGATCCTGAGTCAGCATCTGTTTAATAGTCTCTGATAGAGAATCCCACCCCCACAAACCCACCCCCACAAACCCAACCCCACATCCCCTCTATTTGATTTTAAGGTAACCCATTCAATCATTTACAGACTTCCTGTTGTGGTGTGTAATGCTGACTGCAATTTTTTATGTTTTTTGGTGTTTGAAGTCCAGATAGTTTAATTCCAACTATAATAACATAAATATGATAAGACATTTTTTTTACTGAATCAGTCTGTTGTACTTTATATCATTTTAGAATATGTAAATTTAAAAAGGTGCAATGTGTAGTTCCTTGCCACATGCGCCAACAAAAAAATAGGGGCAGCCGTTGACCTTGTGCAAGAACTGCATGATTTACATTTTGCAGCAATGACATTGTTCAAGTTTCAACAGTATGGCACACAACAAACCTTGCAACGTCCTCAAAAATGTAACTGAGATTCTGCATTTAAAAGATGTACGAGTCCCAGGAGAATCTAGCTCCATCAGCCTGGCCAGAGTTTCACCAACACAAATTTAAGACTTTTAAAGACCTTTAAGACTATTATGAACGATATTTAAGACCTTTATCACAACATGAACTATGCCCTAAATTCTGTTTTTTCAAGCCAAGTATTATTAAACTTTAACTTCCCCATAACTGAAGAATACAATCCGTTTATGTCGTTGGTACAATCCGAAAGAAACTCGCGCCAGTAACACAAAAGCTGATTGGCTGCAATACAAGTTGCATGTTGGTCTCATTTGTAGTTGTAATACAGCAAAATATTTGGACTAGCAAAAGAAAAAACACCACGGAATAAAAAAGAAAGCATTAGAGATAGCGTTGCATTGACGTAGTTAAATTAAGACCTGTTACCTAGAACACAATACTTCAGCGAATTTAAGACTTTTAAGGCCTCAAATTTAGATTTTTTTGAGAGGAAGCACAGGCAGCAATGTGAGGGAAGCAGATGTGAGGCATCTGGGATCCTGGCTAAGCTAATGGTAGCCTACGTGTCCACTGGGAAGCACCACTTCCACGCTTCCCATTCATTGTCTATGTGAGCAGCCGGGCAAAGCATTCTGGTAGTGGGAAGTGGGGTGATCCCTGCTGTCAAAATGCCACATTGGACTCTTACCATAAGAAGTGCCTCACATGCACCTGCTGTACCCAGCGTCTCTCGCCAATGGCAGGCTTGTCAACAAGCTGGAAGACATGAGACTGCGGATTACCAACCATCGCACAGATTATTGTGGTGATAACGGAGACCTGGCTGCATGAAAACATCCCCCCGGACTTTTAATGTTTTAAGATAGAAAGAATATGGTCATATCTTGCACATTGCACCTTTAAGCATTTTGTTCCTTCCATAGTGACAATGCCAGGATGTTGATGATGATACATCATCTACAGTAGGTTAAGTTCTGCAACATTGCCCTTTACCCAGCGTGGTATGTTTGCTTTTGTCATGCAAACAGCTCTTAACGATTACTAGGGCCAAAGTAGACATATTTTCCCGTAAGTAAACATTTGTGAACTGATAAAGTCACATACTGGCCAAGAGTTACAACACAGTAGAGAAGAAATGTGCTGACCGTTGAAAATAGGTTAACAATAAAACTAAACTAAAATGTAATCATTCAAACATGCCAAGGCATGACACGATAGTCAATAAGATATTGAAGACTTCTTAACCACTTGAATGCCTCAGATTCCTTCAACCTTTTAAACTATAGGATCCTCAAACTGAGGAGCACCAGAAAGACAACTTCTACACAACAGAGCAGCACTCCGTACAGACCGTATTATGGCTGAATAAAACTAAACTATTTCTTCTTATGAAAAGGTATATGCAAATAATGCTTCTTTCCATGATTCTTCATGCTTTTCAAGCAGAAAAGGTGGATGCAGAGAATAAAAGCACATGGAGCTGTACAGGAAAGTAAAAAGGTAATTAAACTGTCAGCGTAGGGCTAAATACTTAATATTTTAAATGTATGTGCTTGTTGCATTTCAATTATATCTGTCATCTGTACATAAAATGGGAGTGATACTTTAACCCAGGAGGGTCAAACTCAAACTCAATCTCTAAGGGCCAGCCATGTAGAGTTTACTGACATGCTTTTATTTAAGAGAAAACTTTAAATATTTTGATTGTATTATTGCATGTCTCATATAGCTTTCTCACTTACAGTTTGGGCCTCATAAAGCCACAAAAAAGCGACAAAAAAGCATCAAAATTGTCTAACAAAGGGGGCGCTAGTGAGCAGCGCATGGAGTAGACGTGCTTTCAGGGGCTCCTCCTTGCCAATATTTAAAATCGTTATTTTGACAGTCTCGTACTTAATTTCATCAGCCTCAGGAATAACTTTACATACGAGGGGCTTAACCAGCTAAGTGTACGCGACGATATGCCGAAGAAGCCGGTCAAAAACGTCGAGTTACCTCGACCATCCTCAGCCTCTGCTAGCGCTAATGCTAACAGTGCCAGCGTTAGCTCGCCAGGCCATGACGACAGCGACACGGAGCATCTGCCTTTGGTATGGGAGAAAGTTTCCGACAAGATTCTTGACCACATCAACGGCAGGTTTGATAAATTAGAGCAGACACTTAAGGAGGTACAATGCTCGCAAAGGGAACTATTGGAGAAGGTAGAGTCGGTGGAAGAGCAAGTGCTGGACCATGAGAACCGCATGACCTGCTTGGAGAAGACGGTCGCTAGCCTGAAAAATGAGAGCTATGCACTCAAACTAAAAGTGGACGACCTCGAAGGCCGGTCGCGTCGCAATAATATTAAGATTATCGGCATACCTGAGCAGGAAGAAGGGGGCAAACCAACAGAATTTGTCGAAGCATTGATTCCGAAGCTTTTCGGCGACGACGGGTTTCGGTCACCGGTGGTGATAGACCGGGCGCACCGGACCCTGCGGCCGCCGCCCACAGTCGGAGCTAAACCTCGCGCCATCATTGCCAGGGTCCACTTTTATCGGGAGAAGGAGCGCATACTTCACCTCCGGAGGGAACGACAACTGGAGTACAAAGGCAACAAGGTGCTTATTTTCCCGGACTACACGCCAGAGGTGATGCGACAACGGCGTGAATACGCCGAAGTCCTGAGGATGCTGCGGGAGCTGAAGGTGGAACACAGCCTACTCTTCCCTGCGAGGCTCCGGATAAAACACAAGGATCGATTTAAGGTTTTCAGCACACCGAGTGAGGCAATGACTTTTGTGAACACTGACTTATAGAACTGATCTTAAGGCTGTTGTGGTCCCCTAGTGTGTACTTGCACAGAGGGCTAACTAGCATTATTTTGAGGCTGCTTTTCTTACTTAGATAACTGTGTTCAACATTTTGAGAGACTGTCATTTTGATTTCTCTGACTTCGGTCAGATATGCTAGGCAAGGGAGCCGGGCTAAGTTAGCTATCACAGCTTTAATAGCGAGTTAAAGGTTTGAAAGCGGGTTTTAGCCGTGCGTGTAGCGGTCCCGGTCATGAAGGGGTGCCTGTGCTTCGTTTGGGGAAGTGCTTGTGGGCGGGTAGGGGACATGTTCAGGTTCATGGGTTTGTTCGAGTATGTTACCTCAGATTACAAGGTAGATTCTTTATGTGTTTTGTTTTACTGTGTTTTGTGCACTTTCGAGAGGATACCAGATTGCTTTTATTCCAGAGATGATGTCAGTACCCGATGGAATAACCCATAGCAGTATAAATGATAAGTTTACATTGGTCACATGGAATGTAAAGGGGTTGGGTCATGTGGTTAAAAGGGGTCGAGTCTTCTCACATCTCAAGTCACTAAAGCCAGATGTTATTTTTCTTCAGGAAACGCACATTAGTGTAAATGAGCAGCGCAGGTTGAGAGCGAATTGGATCTCCCAAGTCTATCAAGCACCTTTTACCCGCAAGTCTAGGGGAGTTGCTATTCTTTTCCGAAAAAATGTACCATTTCACCTTGATTATATGACAGCAGACCCATATGGCAGGTATTTGATGATATCTGGGCATATTAACTCCCTTCCGATAACGATGCTTAACATCTACGGTCCGAATATTGACAATCCTGACTTCTTCCTTTAAAGTAGTTATGAGGGGCCACGTTATCTCATTTGAATCAGCCAAGAAAAGAGAACTTAACAGCCGCCTCAAAGACATTGAAAAAATGCTTCCAGGACTGGAAGAGACCTATAGATCTTCCCTCTTAGCCGCTGATTACAACAAGATCTTGAAATTAAAATATGAATACAATACCATTCTTAACAAGCGTGTTGGTAGTCTTCTACTGAAAATCAAACAGAAATATTTTGAACTTGGAGATAAACCGGAGAAACTGTTGGCTAGCCAACTTAGGGGCGAAAGGGCTAAACAGGCCATTCACAGGATAAAATCCAAAACGGGCAGACTTCTAACCAATCCGAGAGAGATAAATGTTTGCTTCAGGGACTTCTATAAGGAACTGTATTCTAGTAAAGTAAAGGCCACTGAATCAGATTTCTGTAACTTTTTTGCCAATTTAAACGTTCCCCAATTAGATAGTGCAGCAAGAGATGACATGGAGTCCCCAATTTCTAAAACTGACCTTTTGAATGCTATTCAAGCCTTCCCCTCGGGAAAAACATCCGGTCCAGATGGCTTTGGCTGTAAATTTTATAAATCATTCCATGACAAAATAGTTCCACTCATGCTGAGAATGGTGAACGATTCTAAGAGAAATAAGACGCTTCCCAGTTCATTATATGAAGCAAATATTTGCTTGCTTTTGAAAGGGGGAAGGGAAGAGGTTGATCCGGCAAGCTACAGACCTGTTGCTCTCCTAAACTGCGACTTAAAAATACTAACTAAAGTTTTGGCGACAAAATTAGGTAGGCATATTTCTACAATTGTACACCCTAATCAGACTGGATTTATCCCGGGTCGGTTTTCTTTTAGTAATGTCCGTTTGCTTTTAAATACAATATATTCAGTGCAGGGGAAGAATACACAGGCTGCTGTTTTATCCCTTGATGCCCAGAAGGCATTCGATCAGATTGAATGGCCTTACATGCTAAGGACACTAAAACAATTTGGATTTGGCGAAAATTTCATTGAATGGGTAAATATAATTTATCTTAAACCAGTATCCTCTATTCTCACAAATTCAGATAGATCCCAATCTTTTGAGTTGAAGAGGGGTGTCAGGCAGGGCGACCCTCTTTCTCCTCTTCTTTTTGATATTACCTTGGAACCACTTGCAATAGGCATAAGGAGTCACCCAGGCATTCATGGGGTAAAGTTTGGTAATGTTGAAAGCCTTGTTAATCTGTATGCGGATGATTTATTGATCTGTTTATCAGACCCAGTGGTCTCGGTTCCCAACCTTCTGAATTATATAAAATCATTTAGTAAATTGTCTGGGTATACAATTAACTGGGATAAATGTGAGTTCATGCCATTGACAAACATGTGTTCTACTTTCTTGAAATCTTTGCCATTTAAATTAGTTACTACCCACATTACGTATCTTGGCCTCAAGATTTCCAGAAACCCCAAACTTTTACTGAAATTGAATTTTTTGGATATGATGGATAAACTAAAAGCTAATATTAGGAACTGGAAGTTGCTCCCTCTGTCAATGATCGGCCGCATCAATGCTGTTAAAATGGTTGCACTGCCGAGATTCTTGTATCTTTTTCAAAACCTCCCTCTTTATTTGCCATTATCTTTTTTTAAACAACTAGATTTAGCCGTCCTGTCATTTGTCTGGGCAGATAAACCCCCTCGTATTTCTAAAGCCCATTTGCAGAAGGATTTAAAGAGTGGGGGTCTCGGCCTCCCTGTTTTTAGGCATTATTACTGGGCTGCGAATGCAAGGGCTCTCATTTTCTGGCATTGGGGTCCTCCTTACAATGATTGTTCCTCTCCGCTCTGGTTAAAGATTGAATCCATGTCTGTGTCACGGACCTCACTCCCAGCGCTGCTCTTTTCAAAGGCACAACCATCTCACAAGTTGTTTAGCCACAATTATGTTCTTAGTAACTCCTTGAAGATATTGAATCAAATAAGAAAATTCCTTAGATTACCGAATGTTTCAGTAAATGCCCCAATAACAGGCAATCACTTGTTCGAACCAGGATTGACGGATGGGGTTTTTTTGGACTGGAGGGAGAGGGGCCTGTGTTGCATTTCAGATTTTTACATGGATGACAATTTTGCTTCTTTCCCTATGCTCCAGGCTAGATATCACCTCCCTCAGTCACATTTCTATCGATATTTACAGGTGAGACATTTTGTTAGGGAGAACGTTTCTAATTTCCCAAATAAACCACACAATTATAAGTTTTATGATACATTTATCTTACAACCAAACTCCAAACACTTGATTTCCCACTTTATCACTGCCTTTGAGACACCAGCACATACCAGTCATCTCAGGGAGGCATGGGCAAAAGAACTGGGAGTCCCACTGTCGGAGGAATTATGGAACGAGGGCCTGTCCGGTATACAGAAGTGTTCTATAAACTCTAGACTTCGGTTAATTCAATTTAAAGTCATACATAGATTGCATTATTCCAAAACTAAACTTCATAAAATATTTGATTCAGTGTCTCCATGAACACTGTCACACATGTGTGACAGATGTGGCGGAGCCGAAGGTTCACTTTCACATTTATTCTGGTACTGCCCAGTACTGGATAACTTTTGGAGGGACATATTTAATTGGTTCTCTAAGCAATACAAAATAAGCATTCAACCAGACTGTAACCTGGCAATCTTTGGCTTCTCTGAAGAGACGACAACCCTCCCTTCCCACTGTAAGCAGGCTCTCAAAACAGGCATGGTAGTGGCCAAGAAATTGATTTTACTTAACTGGAAGTCTCCATTGTCTCCTTGCTTTAAGAGGTGGCTCAACGAAATGGTTTGTGTTTCTAGAATGGAACAGATTCGCCTTAGCGGAGGGGATGCATCAAACTATTATGAGAAGGTGTGGAAACCATTTTTGGCTTTACTTGATGAGACCTAAATGACCAATGTATGGAATAGGCTTTTACGTATCTGTACGGTTTTATCTCTTTCTTTTGTATTTTTTCGGTACTGACTAAGGGTTTGATTTTCCTCTCTGGGCCTTTTTTTTTTTTTTTTTTTTTTGTTGTGTTTGTTCTTTTGTGTTTTATTTTTTATTTATACATACATGACGGTATCATGAGACAGGAAACACTGGACTACCACTGGTTATTATGTGTATTCTCATATAGCCTCTGTCTTCCTTTAATCCAGGTAACAATGACATGCTGTATACCATCTTGCATGTAGTTTTTTTTTTCTAGTTTTTGTAAAGTTTAAAAAAGTTAAAATAAAATTTATAAAAAAAAAAAAAAAAAAAAATTGTCTAACAAAAAGCGTCGGAAAAACTCTCAAAAACATTGAAAAAAGTGTCAAAAATAGCACCTAGAGCACTGAAAACTGGGTGGGCCAAAATTGATTGTGAACCTAAATTGATATGCAGCCGGATCTAAATCTGTGAGGGCCCGGATTTGGCTCTCAGGCCTTGAGTTTGACACGTGCTTTAACCATAGTAATATTGGTGTAACGGGTTGCATATAGGTTCTGTTAAATTCCGGCATAAATGGGGACAGCGCCGTGTGCTGGCATCACTTTCACATTGTGCCGCAGTGCTAAAAGTAACAAATTATGGGTAATCCACAACAGAACTCCTGACAATTGCTGTGGTAAATCACATGTTAAATGCTGCAGAGATAATATTATTTTCATATTATAATTGTTTCAGTATGTTTTATTTTACTGGATTTTGTTTGTATATTATTTTTAAACTGTATTACAAACTGTATTCCCCTAAGGAGCAACTAGCCTCGGGAAGGAACTTGTTTTGGTGGAACATTCATGGTGTGTACGTTCAAAAGTTGTTTTAGTCGTGTGAGAGAAAACTCAGATTGGACAGATAGTCTAGCTAGCTGTCTGGATTTACCCTGCAGAGATCTGAGGAGCAGTTAACCATAGTCCTCATAAATCCACCGGAGTTTAAAATTACAACACAAAGAAAGCCCAAGGCACCGGATATCCGGCCTAAATGAGTGAAATCTGGTGGAATTTCGGTAGGCCATAGAGCAATCCTGGAAGTAGAACGTTGTTACATGTGCCTCTTGTCTGTGTCTCTCTCCATCCCTCCTCCCTCTGCCTGTTGCACACCTGAGCGTAATCAGTGCTCAGGTAGAGTGGGGGAGGTGATAAAAAGGCAGAGAGTGAAGGGACAGTGGCACATGGCGAGCACACCAGCAGCACACCAGTGAGGAGTTTTCTCTCATATGGGTATTTCCCTGATTGAGCTATCCAAAGGGGTACTAGTTTCTTTCCTCATCTTAGAGCTCACTATGGTTCACCGATGCTGTGTGCACACACACACACACACACACACACCAACACGGTATAATGGCAGTTCGTGAAATTGTCACGTTATTTTTAATCTATTGATTCGTGTACAGACACGATTTTGTGATTTCGTGTTTCTGAGAACGTAATGTATTCATGCTGGTCAGAACGCAATGGGAAGCATCTATACAGAGGTTGTGTTACAATACGGAGAAACGACATGCCACATGCCGTGACACGAGCCGCGGTCTCTGGGGGGGACGCACCACAACAATAGGACCTGTGTTGTTTGACTCATCCACCACCCCAACCAACCTCCTTACACAGATTTTTGCCTTTAATACTACTCGCTACCGTAGTCGTGCTGTGACCACGAAAGATGCTTCCCATTTAAATACATACAAGACTGGTTGGCAAGACTCAGCTCATCTACAGTAAAGGCATGGTTTGTGGTATTTCACCTGTGTGTTGATCTGAGACGACACCTCAAATGATACAGAAGCACCTTTGAGTTTCACAACATCCTGTCGAATGGTCCTAAGGGGCAAGACTTCTTCCTCCTTGTAGAGACCAAGATGTTTGGTGGCAGCTGGAAGGATAATGGTTTGTTCAGGGCCGTCATCCAGTACGGTATGTGTATCCAGAGTCTTGCCTCCATTGTGAAGCTGAACAGGGACTACTTTCAGTCGGTCAGTCAGTCGGTCATCGGCCAGTCATCTGTCGGTCGGTCGTCCGTCGGTCCGTCAGTCTGTCGGTCGTCAGTTGTCGGCCGTCTGAATATTGTCCCGATATTCTGCCAATATTCGCCCGATATCCGGCCCAATATTTGGGCGATATTCAGCCCAATATTCGGCCGATATCTGGCCCAATATTTGACTTATGTATACTACCGTATGGAGAAAAAAGTGATTACAAATTCATAGTATAAGATGTCAAGTAGGTCACAGTATAGCATGCTGAAAAAGGTGATTAAAAAGAAGTATGTCGGAAAATTTGATAAAAAGTCATAGTTCAGTTTGTCAAAATAAGTGATTAAAACGTCATGGAACAGTATGTCAAAAAAAGTGATATTCGGCCGAATATTCGGCCAATATTCGGCCCAATATTCAGCCTATATTCGGCCAATATTCAGCCCAAAATTTAGCCAAATATATTCGGCCTATAATCAGACTATATTCGTTTCAATATTGGGCCGATATTCATTTCAATATACGGCCTATATTTGGCCCAATATTTAACCTATATTTAGCCCAATATTGGGCCGATATTCTGCCCAATATTCAGCCAATATTTGGCCCGATATTCAGCCAAATATATTCGGCAGATTATCGGACTATATTTGTTTCGATGGTGTTCTCTCATGCTGTTCTAGCTGGTTGGCTTGTTGGTTCTGTGTGAGGGGGTGTTTGTCGGGGGAAGCCTTTGTCACAATGCCGTCGCATGCAGGACCTGATCTCGGCTCTCCCGGGTGAAAGTCCTGTGTCTTACCCATCTGTCACCCCAACCAACCTCCTTATAAACCTTTGTCCTTATATACTAGTCACCACGGCAACGCAATAGCAACATAATGTAGGCCAAACGCCGTCGAAAAACACGCTAAAAAGCGAGTATGCATCTTAAGAACACGCAAATCATGCCACACCAATTGGCATGTCATATATACGCCATTTCAGGAGATCAGGAGGTCTGCGTGTTACAGTTCGGCGTTAGGGTGAAGCCAGATAACGAAACCCTATCTGCGTATTACATTACATGTCATAAAGTTTCGTGATTTCCAATTTTTTGTATATCAAGGGCAGCATTATAGCATTGCTTTAGTAATAGTTATCCATAGAAATAGTGCATGATTATCAAAAATATCTCCAGATATCTCCAGGTGGCTGGCCACAACTTTTGATGAGTTTAATCTATCTTGTTAGAAGGCAGTTGTTGGGCATTTCTCTAGTTTTGAACATTGTCATTTGCATTATTGCAGTCCAGCACCACTTTCCATTTTTCAAGGCATGGGCATGTTTTCTAATTTCTCTCTGGGGAGGAGGATCCAGGAAATGAAAACATATTATAACACATATCCATTAGTCCTAATGCATTAATGACTAGTACACACTTCATTTCCAGGTACAAGGCTGAAAAAAAAACATGCAGGCTATATGAGCCAAGGCCAGAGTCTTTGGTGATTTTAGACCCTTTTTAGTAGATTATGGTGAACTAGTGTGTGGTATAGCAGTGTTTTGCCATTGAGAACAATGGTTAGCCCGTAAAAAGCCGTGCAGATTTTGAACAGCTCACCCGGAGAATGAAGGCAGGACACATTCAAAAACCCGTATCTCACTCAAAACAGCATGGATGTTTGTTTTTTTCCAAGTTTGTATGTGTGTGGAAGCACCAGAGACACAAAATAACACCCCAAATCTCAGAAAAAGTGTTTTTTTCATAATATGGGCACTTTAAACTCGGTTCTCTTCGGGAAACAACAACAGACTTCAAACTACCAAGCTTGACCAGAGATCTTCAACAGGGGGTCCTCAAAGTCACTGCAGGGGGGGCCTCCAAATTATTGTCAATTTTTGAAAGTTTTTTTTTCCAAAAATTAAAATGTCTAAACATAATTCCCACATATTATTAGCAAATATAAATCCCTATTGAAGATAGGCTTACTGGCCTCTAGGTAAGGTAGTCACCAAGACAGCCACCCACAGATACAATTCATCCTAAAAATTCACTGTACCCCATAAGAGATGATTTATTAAAATGATGCCAACAATTAATATTTTAATAGCTTAGTATTCTGTGCACTAAAAGGTATGTATAAAGGCTTTAGGCCGCACTACACATTATTGTAGGCCTAGTTTAATATTCAACTTAATTTTATACAATATGTAGTAGGGGGTCCATGTCCAGCTCTTTCAGTTAAGGGGTCCTTGGTTTGAAAAACGTTGAAGAGCCCTGAGCTAAACGATGAAAATGGCAAGTTTTGAAGAAACTTTAGATCGTGCAACAAGGCTGTGGATGGTATATCCTAAAATGACTCCAATATGAATTGTTTTGCAGTATGATGGTTATGGAAAGGTTATGTAGACTCTATTTTTTTTCTCAACACACTAATTTTTCATAAAAACTAAGTTTTAATAATGCAATAAGAGTGATCACAAAATACGGTATATCTACATTCTGCAGACACATGAACATTTTAATGTCCAAAAAGTCTTGCTCAAAAGTGTGCAAAGTAACAAAGTGCAAAAATAAGAAACAATTTTTACATCAGCAATGACCCATGGAACTTACACAAAAACAATCTGTATTGCACAATACAGCAGCACTTTAAGGCGATCTTCCATCCAACCCTCCCACCCAACTCGACTCCAGCTTCCTTCCTCATTAGGCCCAGCCCAGCCCTGCACACTGATTCTAGGATTACTGCCATCCCCTGTTGCACTTGACGGAAAAGAAAAGAACAAAAAGCAAATCAAGGGTAAGACAATGGAATACATTTACATTTCACATATATTTTGACTGTATATTCTTTTTAAACAGTGCATGAGACCTTTTGGAACACAGCAACTGTTGTCTGATCATTAAGTTAGGTTGAAGGCTATTCACATGTATCATGACATTAGGGTTCGAAATTGGTTACGGTTTCATAAAAGTGAAATACAAGTCTAATGCATGATCTCATTTAATGGTGTAATGTTTTTACAAGCTTATAAAACTACTTTGCTGCTGCTCGACAAGGGAGGATCAATAACAATATTAAACATGGCAAAGCATGGATTTGCTCATGAACACACTATAACTTATATTATATATAGAATTCACTTCCACAGTCCAACAGCCAGAGCTGAATACTGTATGTGCCCGAACTGCACATATATTTGTTACTCTTGTCAAGATGAAGATGTTATGATGAACACTTTCAGCATTTGGATTGAATGGTCATTTTAAGTGTCATTTGAAAGTGTAACATGTAGTCATATAGATGGACATGTTATTTATTTTTTTCCCTCAGTGACTGTACCACGTTTTGTTTTTGTCAAATGTCAGCTGGATCGGCACAATGTACATCTCTTTGTTTCTTCTCTTCCTCCTTATAGGTAAGCTCAATTCAAAAAATAGAAAGGGGACTTTATTTTAAACTAGAATCATAAATAAGCATTTTAATAACCTACTTAGGTGCATCATCATGCACGAAGTATGATACAACTGTGGACATGAGCAGCTGTGGGCGGTTGAATTTCTAGCTTTTAGATTCAGGAAGATGCCAAAACATTTTGGTGGTTACTGCTGCTTCAGTAACAATCTTATCGATCAATAGAACCGGCCCTAATCAGATTTAAGAGATTGGATTACATAATTACTTAGGTAGTTACATGTTGTAACTTTTGCTTGATGAACAATAGTTTCTTCATCTGTACAGTGTTTCTGTGCAGTCAGTGTCTCCACAGGTTGCCTTACAACCACACTGTGATGTCACCTGTCTCCAGGAAGTCACTACCCCTGGGTGTTGTTCTCTAAGAAATCATTACAGCAAGTTACTTCCCCTCAAACCACTAATTTTCATTATTACATTTTTATTTGTGTTACTTTGTTGGCTTTGGAGGTGCTAATAGATGTGTATATAGAGTATATAGCTGAGACAACCACGCTCAATATTCCAGTCTATATGCTAAGCTATGCTAATCTCCTGCTGGCTCTAGCTCCGTACTCCGTACACGTAGGCACGTAGGAGAATGGTAGCAACCTTCTCATCTAGCCTAACTCTTGGAAAGAAAGCAAATACTTTCCTTAAATCCTGAACTAGGGATGTGACCATGCTGCTAATCTTATAATAAGACTTTTAAAAGAATCATAGTCCAGAATTAATATTAAAACCTGAGTCCTGATCAACTCAAAAATCAGGAAATTATCATTCACATCAATTTGACATTCCTTACACTATCTCACATTGTAGTGCCAAAAGAACTGAATTTGGGTGTAAAACTTTAAGGATGATCTTGAAATGCTAATCCAGTTTGACATGGTGTGGTAGAAACCCATAGTATGTATGCTTTAGCATGTATGTTCTAGTAAAACACATCCCCTCTGCATAAACTGTTGTACTCAAAGCATTGTGCAATGAGTGAGCCTAGTTTTCCACAAATGCAGTTGGATTTGCTGAAATGTGTTAAACAGTCTTGAAATGTAAACTTAGGTTATTTCCAATATTGCATTGCAATAACCAACCTGAGCCCCAGGGAAGGACACATGACACATGACTTAGAGGTAACTCAGATATGGGTGGGTAACATCAATAAGGTGGGACTAGATAAGGGTGTACGTAATCAAAACTGAATATAAGACCATTTATCTTCATGATTGTTTCAGTTGCTCTGAAGACTTACCCAGGTCTTTGTTTTTTATATTACACCATCTCTTATTTATACCAACTAAATGTCGTCTGATTGTAGGTTCAACTTCTACCAAAGGAGGGAATTTCGGCACTTTTACGGCTTGCATCACTAACAACAGCCTCAGGTTCAAGCATCCAGCCTAGTTATTAACAACACAGAATGTTCACATTCATTGCATTTATTTGGTGTGCATTTGCTGTAGGTTTTGACACAACATTTTGGTCTATTGAAGGTTGGACTGCTATTATGGACCCTGTCCAGAGTCTCCGCCATTCGTCTGTGAATTTGTGACATCAAACGGGTTCCTGCTGGCTAACACATCCAAGATGTGCAGGCTTTTTCTCCCAGACCACCCTGTGCTGTATGGCAATACAACCACGAGCTACAGCTGCACACTGACGCGAAGAGACAGGACAGAAAAGAAGCAAATTACCATAGACTACAGTATACGTAGTGGAAAACGTTAGTATTATCTCCCATTTGTACATACAAATTTCTTGCTGAGTGTTCACACTGTAATGAGCATTGGGTGTCCAGCAGCATGCTAATCCTGCCCTGGTATGGACACATTATATTAGTGATTCATTTTTTTATATTGTAATTCAATACACCATCAAAAGATAAAGAATGTAGCTTTATTTTCAACCTGTACAAAAGTTTTCTAGAACCATGATAGTTTAATGTTAACAGTCTATTGAGCATTCAGCTCTTTTGTCTCTAAGCTCTGTGATGAACACTCTAACCTCTGGTGACCCATGAACACACATTGAGAGTGTGATCATTGATTACAAATTTATGATTAAGAGCTCTTCCATTGTCATTATCATCATCATCAGAGGTGTGTTCACATCAAACATGTCAGGGGCATTTTCTCTTAGTTTAATTATTTATTGTTTAAATGAATACCATTTCTTTATTGTTTAATACATATTCATAATACAATGGCACTAATGCAATTACTGTTAGAAAAGCAATAAGCTGGCAATTTAAATGAATGCAAACAAATTAAATTGTATTATTATTTCTCACTGTCAAAAGGAAAGGATGGAGATGTGACTGAAGTTAATATTCATGTGATATTTGATAGAGCTCAGGACACATCATGAAAACACGTCCAATATAACAGTGAACAATAAAGTAATTTCTCTAACATTACCTGTTATCTCATACCTGTAATAAAAAAAAATCAATAAGCTAAATTTGACTGTACGTTGTAAAAACAACTAAAATTCTTTTTAGTATCTTTTTCCACAGTGGACCAAAGAAAACAAACTTGGTCACTATCCTAAGAGTCAAAACAATCACACATCAGTGATCCATAAATTAAAGACACTAGATAATTTGAAATTTACCATATATTTTCCACATTGTTAAACATTTTAAGCTGGTTGAACTTAAAAAGCTGCCTTAAATATCTGAGCAGAATTTTAATTACAATACATTATTTCAAAGCATAGACTGTATAATATTAATGGACAAAGCATCTGGTTCAGCGAAGTGCTGCAAATGCGGAAGTGCCTTAAACCTGCATTCTATCTGAATTCCAGCAGGGGGCGACACGTGCAGTTGCAAAAGGAGGTCAGTTTCTGTAGAAGTCTATGAGACAGTGACCCACTTCTCACTTGATTTATTACCTCAGTAAATATTTTCATAATGAGTTTATGGTCTCAATCCCTAGTTTTAAGTATTCTGCAATACAGAATGAAAATATGACTTGATTCCACTTAATTCCCCTATGATGCTATACACTGCTGAAATCTGGGACTGTAACTACAATGTGCTGTACCAGTAGCACCAGTGTTTACATGTCAACATATAACAGGGGGCAGCAAAATGAGTGTTACCGAGCTTAATCTCTCTCTCTCTCTCTCTCTCTCTCCAGAACACATCTTACGCTGTTCTGGCTACCTACATCGAGCTCCAACCTTACTGTGGTCTATGGTGATTCTGTCTCTGTGGAGGGTCCTCGGTAGCCAGACAACATGAGGGATTAGTTGTGGAAGCTTTGACTAACATAAATGTATTCATTTTCTTTGATGAACTAAATAAATCTATATCCAGATTGCTATGGAAAGGCAAATCCTCTAGAGGTAACCTTTCAACCCTTCGGGCCAACGAGGCAAGACATCACTTAAAGGGTGTTTCTATAAAAGCACTTCCTTTTCCTAGCCACTAAGAAAACTCTTTTAACTATCACCAAGAATCCCATTATTTTAAACTCTTATGCGGCATGGCAAGATGCCCACACTATCATATGGGATAACCCCAACATCCCTTGGCCTATTGCAGATGGAACAGTAAAAAACTGGGTTTAATAGTAGCATAGAAACAGTTCAAGATTTACCTGTCCAAGTTAACTTCCCAAATTTTTGACAAGTAACTGAAAATTTAGGCTACCAAATCAGAATTTATTTAAATTTTCAAATTAGACATTGGCATCTGTTCTGACCGGCTGGCCATAATTCTGTTTAGGACTCTGTACATCAGCCTCGGCTCGGTAGTCTTTCAGTAAAAGAGGTGATAGTGAGGTGTATGAAATGGCTCTTCTTGCGACCACACATTTTGTTACAGAAGGACAGGAAGTCCAATGTTTCAGTGACCCCCACAAACTTTATCTGCAGTCAGGATTGTCTGTTTTTGTTTCGCATTGCAGCCTGATATCTAAATTGCATTTATACATTTATTTCCAAACATGACTCAAGACCTTTTCTTAATCCTTAGAATCCACTCTTCAACTCTGCAGACACACAGAGTTAGCCTGACAAGCCAGACCCACATCAAGATGTTTGGTCTGGGAACTCACCACTGACAGGCTCAATCTGAGGGGCGGGATAAACGGTTGTCTTTCAAACTCCCTCTGCATGCAATAGGATAGCGCTACAACCAAGCAGAGCAACGAAGAAGGTGGAGGAGGTAGTTGATAGATTAAACTTTTGCCGTATCCGGTCGGCAAAACTGTGAACACATCTTCCTTTTTTAAGAATTACTTCAGTGTCATTCTTTGTTCTTTTCTCAAAGAAAAGCTTAACTCAAGTCTTCCAGAAGACTGCTGTTTGCCAGCAGAAGCAGCCATAAGCCCGCCCACTGACTCTATACACGATGTGATTGGCCAGACAAGCGTTTGGTTTTTCCAGCTCGCAAGCCAATGGAGAGTGCATAGACTAGTCTAGAGTGCCTAGACTGAAATTAAATTTGCTGCCGCTAGGGTGCGTCTACATTTCTAGGCTAATATGGAGTAGTTCTTTCAAAATGGCTTTGACCTTTGGCTTCTTATAACTGTCTAAAGAGTTTGAGATAAAATGAACTAAAATAAAAAATATTATTGAAACAAAAGACTGCTTGGTTAATT
Source organism: Gymnocephalus cernua (assembly GCA_023631565.1). Classification (NCBI taxonomy): domain Eukaryota; kingdom Metazoa; phylum Chordata; class Actinopteri; order Perciformes; family Percidae; genus Gymnocephalus; species Gymnocephalus cernua. The sequence goes on from CM042430.1 coordinate 32,050,414, forward strand.
TGGATAATACCTTCAGATAATATCAGGATATGTTTAGCATATGATGTTGGTTGACTGACTATGAAAAGAACGATTGATTAGACTTCTGTCATCTGCTCACAATTAACTGACTAACAAGCTCAGCACTACCACATGGTCTTAAACTAATTCACTGAAATGACCGCACTGTCCCTGTTTGTTATGCATCACAGAATAGACTATAAAAGACATGCATGGATCATGATAATGGAAGCCAGTTTCCCACAAAACTTGTTGCATCGATATAGAGCAGTGGTTATCTCAAACTTCAGTCATAGGTTGATAAGGTCTGTTTCCTTCTCTTGAAGATGCACTGGTGTAGCTCAGTGGTTACTTCGACCAACAATTCTATATGAATTATGATCTCCATCCCTCTCCGGGATCAAACCACGGGCGCTGTCCAGTGTTTTACTGTCTTTCATTCTGTTAAGGATTCTCATAAACAAATTTGTCTCTGTTTGGCAAATAAAAGAGTAAACACTTATTTCCGCAAATGAGTGAAGCATACCATCGACTAAAAGTAGGCTGCTAATCTCCACTGGAGAGGAGGTATAATTGTCATCTGAAAAGTATACGCTGTCAGACAGACAGCTGCTAGAACTGCTGAATCCTTTCTTTTTCATTATATAGGGTAGACTGGGTACAGTTGTAACACTTTTTTCTTCAGCACCTAATTTTTTTTAGCTACACGTCTGAAACTTTTAGGCAAAGTACCCACATTTGTCTACTACAAATGGCAACCATTTAAATTTCTTCAACTATATCACATACTTTGTGAGATGATGACAAATACAAGGTGGTCCTTTGTTACATCCTACCCCCATTGACTGCCATTCATTTTGGCGTCACTTTGACAGCCAATAACTTTACATCTGAAGTGTTTAAAGACTTGATTTGTCCATCGTTTATTTCTAAAGAAACACAACAATGTATAAAAGGTTCCATTACCTTGTACCTCATGTTATGGCTCCATAGCAGACGTTTTTATAAAAATAGGCAACGATTGTGTCATAACCACGCGACTTACTGTCGCATAGTAGAGGAATTACCGTAAAGTACAGGAGAAGCTCGCAGGCATTTTCGACGTACATTAGCTGTTTAGTTTAATTGCTAATATTAACTAGTATTTTCGTTAGGAATAATTAGCCTGTACCTATGTTATCTCCTTACATATACCTACGCTCTCCGTCTCTGCAAGATCGGGAATGATTGAGATTTCTCTTGGCACAGCTACCAGAAGACTTACAACTTGCAGACACGTTGCTCACGTCACATCTACGGCGGGAAGCTCAGTTTGCAGCTGCGCAGTAACGCTCAGTAACGCTCAACCATCACCGGAAAAGTGCTGGTAAGAGACTTCACTTGTCTCTGTCAAAAACAGTGGAGTCACTGGGTCCATATTTATATAGGTCTATGGCCAAACCCAATGGACCAGCGGGTGTATTACACGCTTAGTCGTGATACTGGGTTGAACAGGTAGACAAAATGAACAAAAACTAAGGGTACTCAAGTGATATGCCACAACAACAGTTTTATTTTAAATGACTGGCTGCAACAATAAAATATGTGTGAATATGGGGAGTGTATGTGCATGCACACATGTGCGTTTGTGTGTGCATGTCTGTACGTGCACATTCATACGGGTGTTTGTGTGTCTAAGTGTGTGTGCATGTGTATGAGTGAGAGCAAACTAACATAAACGTAAAATATTTACACCCATTCCACAGAATGAACAAATAAAATGCATTCTTAAGTCACAATGGTGACAAAAAAAACTAATTAAATGCATTGTTAATCAGAGTCAAAATGGTGACAGATGAAATTGGTCAGGCCTGGAATGCATGCCTGGTGGACCCAAAAGCTACATAAAACACACTTGACCCACACTTGATGGTTGTACACTTTCATAACATGTGTTACAACCTACCCCGCCATGTCACCCATTGTTTAGCTAGCTGTATTAGCATGGTGCTTTGAAATTAGCAGAACACCATTCTTTACTAGAGAAACTACAGTTTGACCTGATATAACTCATACATTATCTACAACCGTATAAGTACTAAACAAAATATGAACTTGTTATCTTTTTTTACTTTCTTACCTCAGAATTCGATTTTCTGCTGTAGCTTCAGGTGAGACAGCAACATAGACTGGAAAACCTTCATAAAGGAAGCCTGAGGAAACTGAAACTGTCACATGACTCCTATCTTATCCCTGATTCATGGAAATGGTAGTGTTACAACTCACCCCGTGTTACAACTGTACCTGGTCTCCCCTAATGTATTTACCCCTTAACGCTTGCTACTGTATTGTTTGTTATGCACCTATTTTGCAATAAAAACTAAACTAAACAATAAAGTTCCTCAACGCCCTGTCTCCACTGAAAATGTGGCAGTATCAACCAGACCGTAGGTCAGATACTCGCACTGCTTTGATCTTAAAATGTTTGTTAAAAACTGATCTGGAATCGGCGGGATTAATTTCCTGTCGCGCATGCGTTGAGTCGACATCGACGCTGGTCTGTTGACAAATATCGGGGGAGGGACCACTGCGGCGTAAGTAGATCTTTGTTCATACTGGAATATATTCAACATAATTTGACACACATTTTAGCCTCTTAAATATCGTTTTAGATCGTATGTATTTGTTATTGCGGACACTGCCCCCACAAAGTTAGCGGAAAGAAAAGTGCTTGTTTAAACATCTGTAAAAACCGCTGGGGCCGAGTGGTAATGTAGCAGAAAGGTACGATCCGTGTCGAGATAGCAACAATGAAACCTAATTTCCGGCGTTAATCTCCAAAGCAAAATACGTGACTACAGTGTTTATAAAAACTATGTAAATGAAATACTTTAACTCTAACTCTAAGAGTTAAAATACAGACATCATTCAGGAATTATATTAAGTAAATGAAAACGCGTTTTCATAATACCGTTTTTCATGGCACACAAGAACGCCCACGTGTGTTTTTTTGGTTCGGCCTAATTGAAAGCTTTCATTTTGAAAGCAACGGCGGCCAGTTTCCGTTATCGCCCATGGTAATGTTCGCTGCTCTGACAGCTCGCACAGCCACACAGCTAGCTACCAACAACAACCCTATTCTTCTAGGTTTCATCTTTAGGGTCGTTGGCGTTTAAAGTCATATCGATAGTCAATATAGTCTAGTTTTGAACAAATTGTTTTCCGTCTTTTTGTCACACTTATGAACTTGTTTCACAGTCTGGCTGGTGGCGCGAGTGAAGGCGGTCTCCTCGGCAAAGTCTGTCGGCAGAAATGAAGAGGTGAGAGGGACTGTCATGCGCCATTGTCAACTAATAACGTTAACAAAAATACGTTGATAGACTATAGGCTACCACTCCACTGACTAGCTAGTAGTTAATTAATCAATCAGCTAATGTAAGCGCAACATCTCTTTTATTTCCATGTGTGCAGCCAACAGAAAAGCCCTGATCAAGATGGGAGTGTTACCGTCAACGAGGAAGGTAAAACAACAACCTGTCATTATTGCTTATTAAATCAGTGTCCCTATCTTAACTGTGTTGTGAAAGAGTATTCAACGTGATTAAATATGTACCAAGGGTACGTTGTATGTTTTTCATAATTCAAACACCCCAGTATCAGGAATTGTCTTTGAAAGTTGAAAAATCCTTAATCAGCGGTGGCTCAGGCTTTTAATGCTGTATGTATTTGAAATGTCTTAGGCCGATCCAGTGAAACCCTTTGATGCCAACATGAGTGTATGTACTAAAACAAAGTAACCATGAAAACATGCTGTAGATGCTCACTGTATATCATTTCCTGTCACACTTTTTAGACTACCTTGTAACAGCACACATGGTTGTGTGATTACACCTGAAGCACTAATTATATTGTTTTAAGTAGTCTTAAAGCTGTTGTTTACATGAGCTATTTTTGACAACTACAAAGTTGACATGTTATGTGGCTTTGTGGTCCTTCAGGGTCTGTAGCCACGGCAGAGGACCCGGCAGCTATTGCCACGATTCAGTCTGCTGCCACCTTCACTGACCAACCCATCAAATATCTCTTCAAGACAGAAGGAGCAGGCGGGCAGGTAGGAGAAAGTAATAACAAAAATATTTGAGATGGTTTTGATATGTTATTTAAAAATGTGCAAGACTTTACCTGACGTGTTCATTGTGATGTAATACACGTAACCACAAATACACCTATGGAAGTCTGCAGCGAGGGAACTCTCATTCAGGAAAAATCTTTCTGGACATGCTAAATACACAGACAGCAAACAGGCAGAGACAATACAACAAATTATAATACAGGGTTTCCACACTTACAAAATGTTTAAAAAAAGTCTAAAAATTTAAAATCATAATGTTAGGCCTTAAAGAGTCTTAAATTCCTTATTGTGTTCTAGGTCTTAAATAATTTAAACAGGTCCTAATTTTCCTACGTTCATGCAACACAACCTCTAATGCTCTTTTTTTAATTCTGTGGTGTTGTAGTTCTTTCTTTCATTAGTCCAGATATAATTTTGTTGTATTACGACTACAAATGAGACCAACATGCAATTTATTTATTATTGGTGCAAGTCTTTTTCGGATTGTACCACAGACATAAAACAGATTGTATTCTTCAGCTATGGGGTAGTGCCAGTTTTGCGATACTTGGCTTGAAAAAAATGAATTTAGGGCTTAGTTGATGTTGTGATAAAGGTCTTAAATTTCATTCATAATGGTCTTAAAAGGTCTTAAATTTGACTTGGTGAAACCTGCAGAAACTCTTTAATAGATTTTGGATTAATATTGTAGATACAGAACTGAAAAGCAAGGCCAAAGCACACTGGAGTGAATTGTGATTTAGATTGTTCCACTAGTTGGGTTAAAGCAAATTAAGTAATAGACATCCACTCCTGAATCCTCGGGATCTCTAAAAGACCTTGGGGGTCACGTGACTGACAACTGTAGCCCCAGCATCCCTAAAAACCATCAAAAGCAAACAAAAAAGTAAGAGCCAAAAGCCTCCTTTAACTGGCTGAATAGTCATCACAAGACCCCCCCCCCCCCCACCTCCGCCCCGTAGGCTGTCCTTGTTTATCAGGTTCTCAGAACACTTCTGCTACGGTCCCGGCAACACAATTTTTCATTTGTGAGCAGAAAATAGAAAATTCTTGATAATTGTGTCACATTACCCCCTGGTCTCAGTACTCATGACCCAATTCACTTAATTATGACCTAAAAGTAGAAGTTAGATTTAGACTCTGTATCTGTATGCTCTTATTGCTCTGCAGTTGTGTATATATGTCACCTCAGTGATAATGAAATATAGACTCTGTGCACCAGGTAACCTACAGAGTGATCCAGGTGTCAGATGGCCAGTTGGAGGGGCAGACAGATGGAGCTGCAGCGGTCAGCCTGGTCACTGGTTTCCCTGCAACCACCCAGACTGTCACACAGGTTAGAACGACACTGACCAACTCTATAAGCATGCCTTTCTGATCTCTATTAAATACTATGCTATTAAGCTTATACAGTCACCTCAACCCTGATGTTTTTATACTAAAGTTGCGCTGTTTATTTTTTGCGTTCATTCGGATGTCGGATTTTCCGAGGTCAAAGTCGGAAATGCCCCCTCAACTTGGATTTCCAACATGGCTGCTCCGTGCATAAACAGCAGTGAAAGCTGTAGTAATATACAGTTTATTAGCACTTCTGTCTTACTTGTGTCTCATTGAATCAGTCGTACACACAGTGTTGTCCAACTTTTATCTGTGGAGATTCGCTATGCTGTTTGGAGCACAGAAACAGCGTAATTCGTTGTTATCAACTGGTATTGCTAACAATGGCTAACCTGGCTAAAGCTAACCCCACAGTGAAAATCCAACTTGTTAAATGGAACACATTCAACTCGGGTGTGGCGTCATTCCCAGCTCCGGCTTCCGAGGTTCCGAGGTATGGAACGCACTATTAAACACAAGATGCACGGATTCGCTAAACTCTATTTATCATTAGTAAAGAGCAGTTTATGAAACAAAACTTGTGTGTTGTCTGGTTAAAGTGCTGTCTGCAGCCGGTGTCTGTGCTCGGTTAGTCTCGCGTTTCCAGACCTATCTCCACAGGGCTGTGTCTGTGCTGGGGTATGGTCTGGCTACACCGCTTATCTTTTCTGCAATAGGGGGAAAATGCCCTGACTTGTTTATTTTTTTTTTTTTAAACCAATTACAACCATCCTGGGCGACGCTCAGCCCCGGATGCAGCAACGGGGCCCTTGCAAAATAGATAGCAGGGATAGCGGAAGTAGAGAGATATCCCAGCAATTTACATCCGTTGAGCCAGACTAGTACTCGTCCAAAGATTGTTTGTAATGGACAAAACTCCGCTCCGTAACACCACTGTACAACCGCAAGTGGACTTGTGGTTCTCACAACTCCACCAGAGTGATACATCTTCTCTGTTGTTGATTGTGTCCTACCAATTTCAGGAGTCACATTCTCCCTGTTAAATTTGAATTCATATCATATCATATCATATCACTAATTTAAGCCTCAGAAAATTAGGTTTTGAACCAAGACATCCAGTATTTGGATCAACTAACTTTAAAATATATGTAGGCTACAGCTGTTATGTCAACATGTTTGATACATATTTAATCAAGATTTAAGTAAATATAAATATAAGATCAGACGCACTATCGGCAGATACCCAATAATAAAGGACTCTGAGACTCAGAGTTGCGGCCACAAACACTTGGTTGGGACATCCTAAGCCATCAACGAACAAAATGGTAGGGATGTCCCACCCCAGTGTTTGTGCCCCCAACTCTGAACTCTAAACCTATGTAATGCAACACCAACCCCAAAACACATTTTGTTTTAAACGTATGACACAAATCTTCTCTTGTTTGTAAAACAATAACTTGGAAAAGCTAAATACCTTGCTATCGAGGTAGATGAGGCGACAGATCAAACACGTTCCGTCATCACTGATATTCAGCACTGGGAATGTCATCAAAAATGTACAGACTAATAATACGTTTGACTTTAGGAGAGTTGGAGGGCGGAACTTTCCTCTTAGTAAGTGGTGACCTTGATTCACCGCTATTGGTCGTCATTGATGAACTGATGTTTTCTATTTCTCAACCCTGATAATCATTCACTTACATTTTTTAATTGCAACTTCATTGCCCCCTAACTTTATCTGTAACTGTTCTTGTCTCAGCGCACTTTATAGTTACCAATTATGTTTGCTGTTTGTTGAGCTTTATTTTGTGGTTCTTTCATGCTCAGTTTTTGTATACAGTATAGTTGTGTCTAGTAAATATACATTTTTGTTATTTAAAGTTACTTGTGGATTTACACTTCCTGATAGATTTGATCTCTCATTTCTTTTGCACCAGTTGAACAGTGCAACACAAGACTAACAGTGGAGTTAATGTCTCTTTGATGTCAGGCTGTGTTCTCCCAGCCTGAGGGGTTGGAGGGAGACAGCAGCACAGAGACGCAGTACACCTACTACCCTGCCACCATCGCAGACGCCACCACTGGCACCATGGTGACCACAGTGCAGGCCTCTGACACACTGCTGGGCCAGACCACACCCACAGGTAATTACTGCCTGTATATAATCCTATATGGCACAGTAAAATGCCATTTTCAGAAACAGGGTTTCCGCGGGGTCTTAAAAAGTTTTAAAAAGTCTAAAATTTCAAAGTCAAAATATTTAGGCCTTAAAAAGTCTTACATTCGCTGAAGTATTGTGTTCTAGGCTTTAAATAATTTTAAACAGGTCTTAATTTTCTTAAGTGAATGGAACGCTACCTCTAATGCTCATTAGTGGTGGACGGATCGATCTAAATATCGATAATATCGATACCAACATTGGTATTGATATTGATCAATACCAGTGCAATGAGATCGATACTTTAGTTTTAGTTTCTCTCCAGTATGCACTGCTGAGGTTTCATCATAGAGGCGACCTGTCTGTGTCTGTGTAAGTGCCGCTGCGTTAAAGTGCCGCTCCTGTCACAGCGCAGAGCAGACACACTTTGCTCCTCCTCCGCCCCCCCTCTTGTGATTTGATGTTGTACCGTCACATGACTCAGCGGCACCAGGCAAACAAGCAAGCAAGCAGCCAGGCCCTGGCGGCGGTCAGCAGCACACACACACAGACAGAGACGGAGCAGAAGAATGGCAGAGAGGAAGAGGAGCGATGTGTGGCTATATTTTCAGGCCAAAAAGGAAACAATGGCAAGCTATATAATTTGTAAAAAGACTGTAAGATACAGTGTTAACACAACACATTTATACAAGCATATGACAATTCTGTCCTGGGGTTTAACTTATTAATAATCCAAAGGCAAAATCACAAAACCACTTAAACGTCATGAAAATTCATTCAGATTTAGCAATTTGATGATGCATCCACCTTAAATATTAAAAAGCTTTTCTTAGACATAAGTAGGGGGGGGGGCGCCAAGGAAAAAAGGTTGGGAACCACTCTTGCAGCCAATCTAGACACCAGTCCTATAATGCAAATGAGGAAATCGGGAATGATGTTTCTGGACTGACATCTAACTTTTTTTATGTTGTGAAATATAGAGGAGAAATACAGTATGAGTCTATTTTGTTTTTAATTGCCCATAACTTGAAGGCTTTATAGTGCATAAACACAGACAGACACTGCCCTACACTTCTAGTGGGTCAGAAGTGATGATTGACAGGGATTATTTTTGCATGAGCCCTATACATTGTTTTTTTTAGGAAAATCCTACTCATTGTGCCTTTAATTATAATATGCTATAATGTCTACTAACAATTATTCCCTGCAGCTGACGATATGCTTTTATTTTACAGGGCAGCTTTATGTGATGATGTCACCCCAGGAAGTTTTGACGAGTTCCAATCAAAGGACAATCGCACCTCGCACTCAGCCATACATAGCGTAATAACATCATAATTGAACAGAAATACAGTACTGTTGCATTGATGCACAGCTTAATGCAGAAATTATTTTACGTCTAGCAAGTCACCCTAACTTAATATCTTTGTTCTAATCTGTTTTCTAGAAAGCAAGAGGCTCCTCGGGGTTCCAGAGATGATAAACGGCGAGCCCAGCACAATGAAGGTTAGTGCCCACATCCAGTGTCGTCCATCCAGTTGAAGATATAGCTGTATTTTACAAAAATATCTGAGCAGATATCATTGATAGAGTCAATTTTAAATATTGTTCCAACAGTTGAGCGTCGGCGCAGGGACAAGATAAACAACTGGATTGTCCAGCTGTCAAAGGCCATCCCAGACTGTAACATTGACTATACCAAGACGGGACAGGTAAGTTCAGCTAAGACTCCCACTCCACTCTGGTTTTCATACTGGCAAAGATATTAAATCCAGTGAAGGAATGTTACTCTTTAGTTTATTCGCAAACAGTTTATAAAGGATAAACTTTTCATAGATTTTATAGACTTTATTGTCCCCAAAGGGGAAATTCTTTGTCACAACACTGAACGTTATCGACGCTTACAGAAAAAGTACAAACATAACAGAATGACATGCATGAAAATAACAGACAGATTACACAGACAAAGTGGCACTAGTGGGTTTTATGTGGGTGTATTGTTGAGGGGGTTATACATTAACTACATTATTACTGTATTAGTTACATTAAAAAGGATTAAGGGCAATTTCTATGATTTTTTAAGTTGCCTTGTGTTTTATTTTAGAGTAAAGGAGGAATCTTGTCAAAAGCCTGTGAGTACATCAAGGAACTCCGACAGAGCAACCTGAAGCTGGGGGAAGATATCGGCACTCTTGATCGTCTCAGGATTGACAACCAGCTACTTAGACAGGAGGTATGTCTGCATGTGTTTTGGGACTAATACTGTCAAGTGCCATTACTTTTTGGCACTGTACAAGATTTAAAATGTTGACCAAAGAAATGGCAACTGTATAAATCGTTTGAAAAATCCGGAAGAAGAAACCAGACCCACATGACACGTTCGTCCAATCAGCTGCCGGTTTTCATTTTTGGGCTACAATACAGATTAGCGCCGCCTGCTGTTATGAAGACGTATTACGTCCCGTCTCCTCGGTGTGTTCTCTGGCATGTTTTGAATAATTCGGGGAGACTTATCAGTCCAAATGCCTTTTCTGCCGATGGTCGCCCCGTCTGGCCTGTGTGTAGAGGCCATTAGGGAGGATCCTCGGACAGACCCAGGCCCTTGGTAGGTGGCGTCTGACGGTGCCGGTTGGGGGTGTGATGAACAGTGGCATTTATGGTCACAATAAAGGTAATGATACTATGACTAGAATAGTAATTGTAGTAGTTAATGACGTAGCAGAGCACTGCAGGGTGTTACAGGACCTAGCAGGGCATAGCAGGGCGTAGCAGGGCACTGCAGGGCATAGCAGGACCTAGCAGGGCACTGCAGGGCATAATCAACCCCTATGGCAGATAGGTAGTGAATGCATTGCATCTTGTGAATGTAGGTCTCGGGGAAAAAAGGTTTTTGCTCAACCTACATGCAAAACTTTATTACTTATCAATTATCAAAATAGTTGTCTAATCGATTAATTGAGTAATCGTTGCAGCTGTAATTGATTTCATGGAGCAAAGTCTTGTGGATTTTGCTTTCTGTTTGCAAAGTTTATTTTTGGAGGAGCTGATACAGTGATATGCAGGTGAAACGTCTAGCCAACATGTAGTTTTTAAATCAAACTTTATTTCAATGGAATTCAATGTATATATTTGCAACATATAACAAATTCTACAGCACATCCTAGACATTTCTTGGCAAAATTGGTTAAAAAGTAAAATTCCATACATACATTACAGTGTTATGCTGGTTTACCAGCAATGTGCTACTGCAGTAATGGTGATTTGTTTAACTTTCAACTTAGATCTGTCTATTTAATATCTGTGTTGCTGTTGCTCAGGTGGAAGACTGGAAGTCCAAAAATCAGATCCTGAGGAACCTTCTGCGACAGCATGGCATTGTGGGATCCTCCAGCACAGACCCCCAGTGAGAAGCCTGATGCCGACGGGTATATAACGACAACCATATATGGGCCAAAAGAGTACTTGAAATGCTTTGAGATACTTTATTTGTGGTTAAGAGTGCATGAAATAGGGGGAAACAATTGAATATTGTCATTGATATTCAAATCCAGCTTCTTTGCCTAATGACACCCTTGAATATTATCTTTAAAGGTATTTACAAAATTGAAATCCTTTGCCTGGTGAATACAACCTAATCATAATAACATGATGTATTTAAAAAGAGAGGGAAAAAAACGTCAATTTCAGTTACAGAAGTCGTCAATTTAATCAGTTTTACAAAGCCCTCATTGAATGCCTTCCTCCACAAACATTATGATTGTTAAAGCTCCATTACAGTGAGCTCTAAAATATGACCAACTACTCCTGTCAGTTTCTTTTTCTTAACCTTTGCAGTACTGTGCTTCTCTGTATCAAATACATTCATGTTAATGTCTCAGAAAAACATTATATTCATGCTTTGATCATCTGATCAACATCACTTTGACTAGTTGATACCAAGTGTGCATCCAGTTCATAGTTCAGCTCTCTTGCTTTGTATTTTTGTATGTTTTATGAAACCTTTCTGGGGACAATAATTGCATTGCAACAATGTAACTAACTAAATAAACAGGGTTTGGTAAGCATTGCATTGTAGTTAGGCTATGTAAGTCTTTATAAAAAAAAATAATCAGATACTATATTGTGTGTCTTAAGCCACTTTTAGTTGTGTTTATTAAAGTTGGTACATTGGTAAAAAGATGTAGAACTGTTTTTAATACATCTTAGTTATGAGTATAATTGTACTGATTGATACACTGCATTTTTCATAATGTTTTCACAAAAGATGAACTACCGAAGTGGTCGTGAGTGTGCTTTATTTTGAAGGTTCTTTGCGGAAGTAGGTTACATCATTGACGCTCGGAGCTCTCAATAACCGTAAACATTTCTCAACCCCTGCACTATTTTTATTGATTAAAAGGATAAGGATAAAGTGAAGTTTCACAAATGGTCTGTATACTGCTGGTAGCCGGCCACGGCACCGTCTTAGAGGCACAAATTAAGGTAAGTCGCGTATATATGTTGCAGCAGAAAGGAGATAACTTGAAGCAGTGCAAAGTTCGCATTTGGTATGTAACGTTATTGGTCATACACCTCACAGTACGCTGAACTACCTTAAAGAATCAGGCTCTTCACCACTGGGTTACTTGTCTGCTGTCTTGTATATCTGTTAGACCAACAGTTGGGACATTTACAGAATCGTAAGGATGCACTGGTGCATTCGGCTTACATCTGACCATATGGCCTATCAACCTTAACGTTTTTTTAATGAAATAAAATGTTGTATTATTGTCTCGCGCTCTTAACCGCCCCCTACCGAGCATTGTGGTGGAATTAAATTGTAGGAATATAGGAAGGGTAACACTTCTTGAAGGTTGAGGTTTTGGGAAAATCCGTACCTTTTGCTATATGCTGAATTATAATCTAATTGTTGACATGCCAGCCTTAAGTAGGCTACGTGTCTTAACCAAGAAAGAAAGACAACAGCTGGCTTATTTAATTAAGTTTGCTATGGTGTTGTCTTTTCCGTAGTCTTGCATTGCCAGACCTACAGTCTCTCCACAGCGCTGTGGAGTAAGTAACGTATCTCCAAAAGTAACGTTAGAATGGGACGTGTTTTGTCCGTTGTGTCTATTTGGGTCCATGTACACCTATGATGACGAGTTTGACTTGAAAAGTTTAGGCTATAGATTGTCACCAGCTAGCTAAAGTAGCTACATTTGGCATTAATTACAAGATTAAGCCTGTAGGCCGGCGAGTTTGACATAAGCTTGACCCCTTGTGAATCTTGAATCAACATTTGTAATGTAGTATAGAATGGGCATAGACATGGAGGTCAATTAACTTTAAGAACACATACTGTAGCCTATAGTGTATACTATGTGAATAGCCAAGTGAGTGCTACTTGTTGCATATGCTGTCATGGTGTGTGTTAGTATGGTGATTTGTAACCTGTATTTGAGTCCATCTGTTTTTTCCACCTCTCATCTCCCAGAATGATGACACAGGCTTATACAGCCACCTAACTGGCATACCAAAGGCTTTACTTCCTGGCATCGGAGGAAAGAAGATCCTTGACTTTTGGTGGGAAACGGTCAACATGTGCGTAACAAGTGGCAAGTGGCCCCAACATGAACAGGCCTTTCTGATTATCTTTAGACTCTTAAACATATACTGGTTAACTTCTGCATCTCTGATTTCTCTCCAGGCGACAGCTGTTCACAGAAGTGTATCTGGTCACTAATGCAGACAAGTGAGTTCTACCCAGACCCAGTTGGTGTTGATTCGGTAGTCTTGTTACAGTTTGTTACCACAGTGTTTTTTTCTGCTCCTGCTCCATTGTTAAAACACTGACCAGGTATAAGCACTATGAACGCTGGGCTACAGCAAATGACTTCCCGGTGGAAAACGTTGTAAATGACGGCAGCACTACGTTGGAGGACCGTCTCGGTGCCGTGGCTGACCTGGAGCTGGCCATACGCAGCCGCAAGCTGCAGGACGATATCATTGTGGTATGATGAATCCATCTGTTGATGTTGGAGCATGTAGAACTGAAAGAAGGTGTCATACAATGATGATTTTCTTTTTGTGTAAGCAGATCGCAGGAGACATGCTGTGTGCAGACCAGAACTTTGACATTGCTCAAGTTATCCGCTTCTTCAGATCAGAGGTAGTTCACCACAATAGAAATTATTCATTTTAGAGGATATGAAAACCATACAATCTATTTTGTGCAAATGATATTCATGAAGGTCAAGTAAATATTTTTGTGGTGGTGAAGTCATGAGCAGATCATCCTTTTTTTTGTGTGTGTGTGTGTGTGTGTGTGTGTGTGTGTGTGTGTGTGTGTGTGTGTGTGTGTGTGTGTGTGTGTGTGTGTGTGTGTGTGTGCGTGCTGCAGCCTGGAGAGCTGATCGTATACTATGAGCTGGAGGTGTAGGGGAAACAAGTATACTCTTATTGTTAATACTTTGTTTTCCTGGATTTAGCATGTGCTGTCTGTCATGTAATCAATTGTGATGAAGAAATCACACAGATGTTACCTCATTATGTAATCACACCATTCCACCAAATCCAGTTCCATTTACAGGTCCCACACACACTCCCTTTTCCTTGTAGTTATGTAAGTTTGGACAGGATGTGCAGGTTTGATATCTATTTGGGTCTTAACAATGGTGGAGTAAGGCCCAGACTTGGGTGAGCAAACAGGAAATCTAGATGTGCATTTAGTCAGTACACAGATGAGGGTTCTCCACTCTAAAGAAGCTGAGATACAGATATTACTTATCAATGATGTGCATACAATTGTGAAAAACTCACCAGTGCTTGGCTCCATTTTGAGGTAATATGATCAATGACACGGTAACGATTAGGTTATTGCAACATGTATAGTGTTTGGGTAGCAAAACCCAGGGCACTAATTAGGTTGTGCTAAGTGAACATTATCGTAACCCCTAGAAAGTGTCATGGCAGTTTAAGCCAGGACAGTGAAGCCAAGAGTGGAGTTTTATTTTTTTACATAGTCAGATGAAACTACTAGTACCTGTTGAAAAGGCATATATGCGTTCACTTAATCTCCAGAAATAACTGAAATGTTGTGCAACCATCTGAATGTAACACCAGTTTGATTAACATGTACTGTACGTAAGTATCTTGCCAAACAATCATCTGGCTGGGTCATGAAGACCTGGACAAAATTAGGGCAGCAGTGGAGACAGGGAGTAAGGATTGAATTAAAAATATAAGTTGTTCAAGGCCATCTTTAGATGTGAGGAACATGTGTATAAAAGATAGCCATGTACCAAGTAACAGTTGGTTGTCTATGCTCAAGCTATTTCTTAAGTCATTTGATGTGTCCAGGACAGCTTGGTTTACTTGCAAATAAACCTGCATTGAGTGCCTCTCTGCCATCTCTGGTGTCTTCGTTGAGCCATCGCCTTGCATCCTCTTCTGTACTGAGGCCGCTGTAGGGTGTTGGTGCATCTCTGCACTGCTCCGTCCTTCTGCCTGAAAAGAGCCCTACCAAGCAGTCCTCTTGACTTTCTGAAGTTGACATAGAGCACAATGAGTGTGATCAAGTTCATTTCTTCCTTCCTTTTCTTCCATTGTGCTTTCGCCTGGCTTCAGGTTAATGGTTAAGTGCCCTTGGGACTCTTGGTTTGCCTGTAAGCATTTATTGTTTTAGCTCATTCCACCAGTCCTTGTGACTGTACACACAAGTACACACAACCAAACTTGTGCTTTATCCTGAGCGCTTGACATACTGTGTTAGCCCATTGTCTAAGCTGACCTCATCAGGAAAGCCAAAACATGGGACGACTTCTTGTGTCAGACACTTTGATACTGCTATAGCATCAGCCTTAGCACACTTCAACCCATTGAGAAAATCTATATCTCTATTACAACCAACATGTACTGCTTTTTGTTTAATCCTTTTGTGGTGTTGAAGTCATAAGCAGCCCATTTTTTGTGTGTGCGTGCGGCAGCCTGGAGAGCTGATCATATACTACGAGCTGGAGGAAAGTGAGAAAAGCAGCTCCAGGGGCATTGTGGAAGTTTGTCCTGACACCCATAGGTGAGAAGACGTTTTTTTCCTTAGTTTAGTCCCATAATGCACCACAACAGCAGCATGATAAGTACTTTAGTAATTGCAGATTTGATTTTAATCTAATGTAGTTTTCTGAATCAGGATAACTCGCTTTTTGGAGAAACCGCAGGCAGGGCTGACAGCATCCCGCCTGGCCAGCGTGGTGTTTTACTGCATCCGGAGAGACACACTGTCCTACCTGTCTGACTTCCTCAGAATGCAGCCTCAAGCCACAGACAGGTCCTTCGGACGATTCTGGGTTCGTAAGTGCTAACTCAATAAGTGTTATTTCAATAAAAGGTATTACTTTTTGATAATGTTACCCCCTTACACATTTAAACTTAATTTTACTCTACAAACTAAATCAATTATTGATACTAGATCAGGCAATTGTCAGACAAACCATTTTGTTGGGGAGTATTTATTTGAATGATTGCAAAACATTCTGTGGCAGTGTATATGCTTTGACTTTGCTTTTCATTATGATAAAACTAAGATAAAAATGTTACTCACTTAAATTATAATTAGTCCTACTTTACAAATAACATCAGTGCATCATCATGAATTAATAAAGTAAAGTAATATAAGGGCTGGTTAATACATTTGGGCTCCTTTCTCTTCAGGAGTGGCTCATTAATGAGAAGCAACTCGATGTGTTTGGGATGAAGCTTCCTACTGGCTTCCAGCTCATTGGACAAGTGGTTTGTATCTCTACCTCAGTTCTGTGTTTTTTCTTTTTCACACAGCACAATACGCTGCACTAAAAATTGAAGAGGAACGTGTTACTAACAAAATCCAAAGATGCACCTGTTTACCAGATTACTGAAATATGAAACATTTATGTTTGAAAAGTTATGATGGTTGGGTGCGTGTGAGGACTTACACAGTGAGCATGTAGATAAATGCATTTAAAAGTAATACAAATATTTCGAAAACCTGTGTAATCCACTGGACTATCGAGCCACAGGAAATGAGTACAATGTGGTCAAGTAAACTGTGGATTTGAGAATTGCACATAGAGTTTGGAGAATATTGTAAATGTATGTAGAGAATATGTAATGTAAATTGTTACTTTCTGGTGGTGTGGTAATATTTAGGGCAAGTTGAGTAACTACACTGTCCTCATGCAGGGATTAGAGGCTGTGTGCTGTTTTTCTGTTGTAATAACTGGATTTGTATATAAAAGAAAACCTTTAGTAGTATTATTATTTTTTGTAAGTTTCCTCTAATAACATGCTTCCTCCCAACACATCAGGGCCTGTCAGACTACACCAAGTGGCTCACCCACTACTCTACCAAACAACAAGATAATCCTGCTAAACCAATCACATACAGATCATTTGCTAGGTAAGAAAACATTAACACAAAGGACTCTTGTGTTAATTGCCACTTGAACTCCGTTTGAATTTACAAGCTCAGATTACTGTGGTTTTTCCTGCTTACAAATAAAAGCCTCATTCTTAACTCACATTAAGTGCAATTGAATGTTAGAACACAACCTGACAGGCATTGTAAGAATGGATTTGTCCAAATATATGACGACTCACAGGGTTGGATTAATGGGGAACCCCTCAGACGGCTTCAACGGAAAAACCATCGCTATGTCTATCTCTAACTTCTGGGCCGAGGTCACTCTAGTGGAGAGCCAGACTTTGGTAACACACACAAACACACACACACGCACACACACACACACACACACACACACACACACACACACACACACACACACACACACACACACACACACACACACACACACTTGCAAAGAGGCACACATGCTAACCATCAGACACACCTTCAACATATTGTGCAAAAGTCATGTGCATTTCTGTGACTTTGTAGGTTTTAGTCCCTCATCCACTCAATGACCCCACAGAGTTTGGAAGCTTGCAAGATCTGTTCTGTATCAGCAGGAAGGAAGGGTATGTACCCAACAATTTCAAAGAGCAAAAATACATGATATAGTTGGTCATGTTGAGGCTTTTTCTAAATGTTCTGTTAATCATCCACCGTAGGTACCTGGGAGGTCTGCGGCTGCTGCAGGCTACCTGTAAGAAGTTCTACCAGTTCTGCTCCAAACAAGGGTGAGATAAGTAACTGAGATAACACAAGACCAAGATATTCTTGGATCAAATCTTTAATAACATTCAAATGGAGCAAATATGAGCATTAGCATTATCTCTTTACCTCTAACTTTATTAGATGGATAGTGCTCTAACTTTCCCAAACATCATGGCTATCTTTTCCAATTGTAATGACCAGCTTTTTTAAGTTTACCTCAACTTTATATCAACTTTTTTTAAATATTTATTTTAAAATCTTTGCTTTTGTCAAAGTCTGACACTGTGGGCCCCTCCCCTCCCCAAAATCAAGACAACTCTCTATATTTGTTCACATTTGTTCACATTGTATCAAGTTGTTCAGATTTGACTGACTTATGATTCCAGAAAGAAGGAGTTAACCCCATCAGTTGTATTTTTTGCCCCTTCTGTTTACCTCATAACGATCTAAAGGTCCACCAACCACCTACTGTTTTTCAGAGGCTGTAGCGGACTCCGTTTTAAAAGCTAGAGTGAAGATGAGTATCATATGAAACCAGACGACATAAGGAATCCGTTGGTTTCAACCTGCTAACTTTTCAGCAAGGGTCTAAAAAGTTAGGCTGAATTTTATTTTGATGAAAAAACATTGCCCCCTCGCAATTTTTGACAGCCCCCTCAATTTCTTCATCCTGGCACCTGGCCTGTTGCAGGGCAGGAGAGAGTGGCTGGTTGAGAGTTAGTGAGGTGACGGAAAGGAGAAAAAGTCAGAGGGCATCTGGTGGACAGGAAGAGAATGGCAATGGGCGGGTTTGAGGAAGTGGGAAATGGGTGGCTGGAGGGAGAGACAGAGTGGAGCCCGACCAATAAAGGATTTTTAAGGCAGATATCGATACAAATATTTGGTGATTTTAAAATTCGAAATTCTGATATATCGGCCGATATATATTAAAAAAGAAATCCATAAACGCGTAACAAAACATAAACAGATTTCCCTAACATTAGTTATTTGTAGTTATTTATGAGTCCTCACTAAAATAATATGATAATGCAGTTTAAAAATAAACTTATTTGTTTTATTGTCACAACAGAACAGAGGAACATCAAAAATATATCAAAGTTCTGATAAATAAAATGTATAAAAATACAAACTGAAGATATGAAACTTAAAGTCCTTTGAACACAAACACAATAACAACAAAAATCAAAGTGTTGCCAACAGGGATGCTGTAGAGCGCCCTCTGGTGGACAAACTCTGCAACGCCAACACTCATAACATGGTTGAAGAGTGTTTCATCCGTTGTTTATTTTATTTTTTAAATATTCATTTATCGGCCATTATAAATGCAGATACCGATAGTTTGGAAAATGCCTTATATCGGCCGATAATATCAGCCCGCCGATATATCGGTCTGGCTCTAACAGAGAGGCAGAATGTGACACCAAAACAGTTAAAAGAGAGTGAATATAAGACTTACAGTCATCAGGTCACCAGAAACACGACTTCACATCAATGATAATGTTACTTTTTAACTGCTGGGTGTGTAAATTAGCAGCTGTTTGCTAACAACTTTACTAGAGTGGTAGTCTTGCTTTGTCAGACCCTCCTCCAAAGCGTGCTGGAGGAGGGTCTGGCTACTCCACACAGCATTCGGAGATGGGAGGAAAACAGTGCTCTGGTTTATTGGCATTTCTTTAAACCAATCACAAGTGTTTTGGGCGGTGCTAAGGAGAAAAGCTGTGGTGCCGCTGCAAAATAGGCCTGGAAGGAACTTGTTTTGGTGGAACATGTGTACGTTCAAAAGTCGTTTGTCGTGCAACAGAAACCTCAGATTGGACAGATAGTCTAGCTAGCTGTCTTGATTTATCCTGCAGAGATGTGGGCTGCAGAGATGTGGGCTGCTTATGACTTCAACACCATCAAAAACAAGCCAAAATGAAAACTTATTTCACAAGTTTTCATTTTGGCTTGTTTTTGACTTGTTAAGGACTACCACTGCTAATGCTCCTTAAATGTCTTGTTTGTGTCTTGTGTGTGTGTGTGTGTGTGTGTGTGTGTGTGTGTGTGTGTGTGTGTGTGTGTGTGTGTGTGTGTGTGTGTGTGTGTGTCACTGCAGTATCGCTTTGACAAAGCAGAACTTTACACTGAAGTACGACACCAACATTCCTCGGCAAGTGGTGAGGAGCTATTCAAAAACTGGTCACAGTGTATAATGTAAAAAATGATATGCAATGATGAAATGATTTGTCTCTGTTTTAATGCAGGGCCTTGCTGGAAGCAGGTAAATAGTTTTAGTTTGATGTTCTGTATAGGCCAATTCAAAGGTAATTTTGCACACTAATTTAATAATTTACTTGTTTACGATCCTCTCTTTTCACAGTGCCATCGTCTCAGCTACGCTGAAGTGTCTTATGAAATTCTACAACATCACAGACCATGTAAGGATTTGTCCCATCTCATGGTGTTACCAAAGGCATCATAGTTAGCTCCTTGATTTTCTCACCAGTCTGTCACTCCTTCCACTGCTGTTATCAAAAAACCATCAACAATGTTTTCAGTAAGTAATTCAGTAGATTTCCCGCACAGGTCCAGTGAAGTTACACACAGTGAAAACAACACTGCAACACTTTTGTGTGTAATTATCAAAGTTTTTGAAAATAAAAACCCACCTGAGATGAAAGACGGCCCCCGACTAGTTGATAAAATGTATCAAAAATTGATGAATAAATGTGAAATAATATAAAAATGTATCTACCATGTATTTATCTAATCATATATTCCCATTTTACACTCTAGGATCTCCCAAACCCGATCCGAGCCAACTTCATCCTCAACGTAGAGACTGATGAACTTTTCATCACTGCTGGCCTGCAGGACAGAGTTGTTCAGGTCAGTAACAGAATCAGCTCTACACAAATGTAGTGCACTCTGTCACCCCTGCACAACATGTCAGTTTTCTTTATTTGAATACCTACAGTAGAATGAATTGTTTGCCCCTTTGTCTTTACAGGTCTATGAAGGCTTAGTCTACATGGATTTCAGCAAGAAGCTCATGGAAGAGCAGGGCTACGGTATAGAAGTCACCGTCTGTAGATGCTAAGCAGATGATGCAAAAACATTTCTTTCCTAATGTGTGTTTGTGTTTTTTCATTCTCAGGGAACTATGTTTCTATGGACATGAGTGGGCTCCCACTGTTCTGGCTGGCGTACCTGAGCGACCCCAGTGACTCTGGACGCATCCACAGCAACATCAGACAGCGTTGGCTCAGTGGTGCGTCTCATATCAAACATTGCATTGGCCTCCTGTGATTTATCAGGTCACTGCTAAATAAAAGAAGATCTGCTGTTTAATTAGTCTCGCTTTGCCAGGCCTTCCTCCATCGCGCTGCAGAGGAGGGTCTGGCTACTCCACACAGCATTCCGGGATGGGAGAAAAACGTGCTCTGGTTTATTGGCATTTATTTAAACACCGGACGCAGCCCAGGTGTCCCTGCAAAATAGCCTTAGAAAGGAACCTGTTTTGGTGGAACGTGTACATTCAAAAGTTGTTTTAGTCGTGCAACAGAAACCTCAGATTGGACAGATAGTCTAGCTAGCTGTCTGGATTTACCCTGCAGAGATCTGAGGAGCAGTTAACCATTGGTCCACCGGAGTTTAAAATTCCAAAACAAGAAAGTGGAAGGAAACGGCCATCCGGCCAAAAAGAGGGACATCTGAATTTCTGCCGGCAACGGAGCAATCCCGGAAGTGGAACATCGTGGATATAGACTACTGTTCGATCAATAGGATTTTGGTTCTGATATTTGGAACGGCAGTCAGTCCACCACTTTGTTCCAAACTGAAATATCTCAACAACTATTGGATGGATTGCCATATATTTAGTACCGACATCTACCATCCCTAGAGGATGAATCAAGACTTTTTTATCCCCTGAATTTTGCTGTAGCTCCATCAGTTTGTGGTTCTCAGAGTATAAATCTTACTAGCTTTGGTGATCCCCAGATATTGGCTGTAGCAAAAGGTTCAACAACTTTCAGTTTTCTATAAACAGACCAAAACATTCTTCAGTCCTTAAGAATAGCATGCTAGCCCATGTGCATATTTCCATCTATCTATTCCTTTAAGAAGCTATAAACATGGAACGTTTGGTTGAACTAGTTTCATGCTGCTCTGTCTTTCCACAGGGGAGCCTCTGGTAGTCGAGGCCATGAAGACTTTTGCAGAGCTCACTGATCAAGCGAGGTTGGTTTGAGTACTTGGAAGTGGATTCTTGATCTAGAATTTATGCAATATATAGCAGTGGAGGTTTTCATCAAAGTTTAGCAGGGCAAAAACAAGACATATATATATATATATATATATATATATATATATATATATATATATATATATATATAATCATGGGATTTATGTCGAGCCTTTGCACAGCTCAAATTGGCTTTGGGCTTTCTGAAATGTGTGAAATGTTTATGCACTGTGAGTTTTAATAAATACCACACACACCACGCAAATTGTTAATGTGCTGCAACTCTGCTGATAAAACGTACCCAGTTTTTGTCCTTGTGGCATTTCAGAAGTGCAGAACATTCACAGTGAAACTTTGTCTGAGAACTGATTGAAAATGTTCTCCCTCAGGACGGCTCTGCAGGACAAAGACTGGAGGCGTCTGGCACAACTGATGGACCAGAACTTTGAGCTGCGGAGGTAAACAGTACATTGATGTGAGGCACTTGTATTGCAGTTACACTCATAGCTAAAGTAACAACATGTCCCACAGGTCTGTCTACACTGATGACTGTCTGGGTCCTGGGAATCTCAGGATGGTTCAGCTGGCGAGGCAGGTAGGTGCTTAAGGGTTCCACTACCTGCGTTGAGCAGAGCATGTTTTATTGAACAGTACTATTCACTCCTTTCTCCATCTCTATCTGTATGTGCCTGCAGGAGTCTGTTTTTGCATTCATAAAGTTTTTGCTGCTTCTTGCAGTTTGGCTCGGCGGTGAAGTTACCTGGCAGTGGGGGGGCCGTGGTGGGTCTGTGTCTGGATGATGAGCGACTGGTAAGACTGCACTATGTGGATGTTGACATCTCCTATCTATGCCAGTCTGAGGCCATGGGATTGGAGCTTCATATTAATGTTGACGCATCCCGTGTCTTAGTTACATTAGATATTAGTGACCTGCTGGATTTCAAAGTTTACTTCATTCAAGTAAAATGAAAAGAAAACATACAACAAACCGTACAAGTGCACACAAATCTACAGAACTACATTTGATTTCTGTAGTTAAAAGTAGACCTAAGTAGACATATTCTATGATGGTGAAAAAATGCTTTGACAGCCCTTAACCTCACCGTCACAGTATGTAAAGTCTCAAGCCCTTACATAGCTCCATAATGTGTCATTTGACAGGACTACCAACTTTCTTTGCTCAGTTATTTCTTGAAGTCTAAAGATCTTTGCTATATCAGTAAATTAACATGATATGGGTTGTTAATTATGAGGTAGGATGTACTGCATTTGTGAATCTGACATCAATGCGCTGGTGTCTGATGCAGTCTGTGTTTGGCCCTCTAGGTGGAGATGAGGCAAGCTTTCCAGGAGGCAGGCTGTGTCTTCTGTGTCATCACACCATACAACCCATCTGCCAGCACTGTCAGTGGCCAACACTAACCTCACATCTCTCCACGACTCAGTCAGGCTACTCAAGGCCAACTCAGGGCCATCGGTTGCATATAGCACAGTGTGGCCCTCAATGAGGCCCAATGCCATTTTCATATGACTTACAATGGACAGCAACGATCATAACCAGTTACATGATATTCTATGAAAGCCATGAATAAAAAATAATCAGGGTTGCTAAAAGGATCTTTACTCTTGATAATGAGGTGATAGTTTGTGTAATAATAATGTATCAGATTGATCAAATTATGTTTAGTCAAACAGCAGGTATTGCTTCACTTTGTCCCAAAAAATAGTGAATCTGCATGTGTCAAAAATGTTGCAGATTATATGAGATTAATAAGAGTTGACAACCTTGTGTCAAATGTATCGATCACTCACAACAATGTAAAAATTATGTAATTATTTTTGTACGTGTGATATATAGGTTGTATAGATCTAAATACATCATCTTCGTATAATGAATGTATTTTTTGTACACAAATTAAAATCGAGTGTTCTCTCTTAGTGTTTTGTCATACTGTGCAGCTTGTAATGGTCATGTAGCCTATATCACTCTTAAAAAGAAGCATCATTTAACCTATCCCTTCTGAAATAACAGGTAGTCACATTGTATGACCTTTTTTTTCCTCAAACCCCATATATTCTGATCTATTATAGAGACCATTATATTGTGTATTCTGCCACTGTACATATTCAGTGAGCAGATCTAATTTGCTGTTTCCTCCAGTGGGCGGAGTAGCAGCTAGGACTCTGCCCGCCCAGCTCAGCTCCGCTTCGCGTAGTTGCCGTTACCTCTCCACTCATGCGGACCCGGCCGAAGCTCATGGACTAGCTGGAGGTCTGGTGGTGGACTGTATTGGGCTTGTAGCGGACTGGCTGACCCAGGGGACAATGGCTGCCAAGGAGGACCTCTACAGTAAAATCCTCCCTCGCAGGCTCCGGCAGAATCGGTCGGGTTCAGTGAAATGTGGCTCCAACCTGGACGTGCTGTTATCCATGGGCTTCCCCAGACCAAGGGCGTAAGTAGCCTGACCTAAACACACACACACACACACACACACAGGGGGAGAGAGAGAGAGAGAGAGAGAGTGTGTGTGTGTGTGTTGGCTGGAGGATTATATGCATGTCAGACGGGGACATGGCCGGTGTGTGAGAGCACTGACGTTAACGGTTTTGTTCATATGAGTTACGTTATCGGACGGGTCAAACGCAGCATCACTCCACACGTCGTTTCCCTGCATCGATTTTCACTGTGCGCAGCTAGCTGGTCCCTGTATACAGCCATATACAACTGAAGTGTAGAAGGGAGTCGAATAAAATATGATACAATAGAATTAAATACCGTAGGCTACATAAAAGCAGAATAATATCGGATGTGACTAATAGAGCTAAAGCTCTACCAGCTGAGTGGAGCGAGACAGAATTATGAACATAGGCTAAAAGTTAACAGAAGTTAGCATCAAATAGCCTACAATGTAATTTTCATTTTTCACTCTTTCCCTTGAATTGGAGCCACCAATGAGATGTTAAAGCTTTATTGGAAATCCATCTGTTTAAATAGAAGTTGTATTTTCTTTTTTTCAGTTGAGTCAAATCTATGTTTCAGCCATATTATTGAGGAGCTGTCATATGTGAACTATTCAGAAAACTGGAGTCAGGAGTCATGAAGTCATGACTGTGTGTGTGTGTGTGTGTGTGTGTGTGTGTGTGTGTGTGTGTGTGTGTGTGTGTGTGTGTGTGTGTGTGTGTGTGGACGGGGGGCTGTCATACGGTTTACCCTGTATCCTCTGCTGTTACTGAATGGAGGGACTGTCTTTGACTTGGCCAGATCAGTGAGTTCACATCCGTCCTGTCGGCTACAGGCTCCCACTGTAAACACAACACTACTGTATACTGTATATCACCAGCCAGGAAAGCAGCAGTTTACACACAGTTACTAATAAATACTGGTAGGATTGATCATTTTCATGCTAGGCAATTTTTTTGGTGGTATGTTTTTTGGGGAAATTGCTAAACTCACAATTTCTGGCAAAGCTGCCAATGTGCTAGATGTCTATGGTGTCAGAGCTGTCCCTAGTGAATCAATAGGTTGTACACTGTGTAATGGATTCCTGCCTCTTAATTATACGTTACTGATTGAATGGACAGTGGAGTGGGGCATGATTCCTGGGCAGCACATAATACTAATGTAAAAGCTGCAGTACTGGATGGTCTTTGTAATGTACAAACATACACTGCATTGTAAATTTGTTTTTAAAAGATGTCTGTTGACAGCTAACCTGCTAACGTTAACTACCCAGCTTGCACAGTGGCTGCTTTCAAGCTGAATTAACTGAGTTTTTGGTGTCAGCAGAACAAGTGGAAAACACAACATTCACATATTATCATTTCATTAAGTTGATATGGAAACTATGTTTTTAGTAGTTGTCTGTCTGCACATCCAGCAGAGACAGAGCAACAATAACATTTAATCAGATTTGTGTTTATAGCAACCTGATGAAGTTCCATATTTATTCTTCCTTTTTGCTCTGTTTTTTTGTGTCCAGTCCACTAACTCCTGAGGTGAATATCTGGCTCTCAAATGCTGCACTATGTTCACCAGCTTGCTGCGAACTTTGTCTGCCATTTGATGCTGTGCAGGTAGTGTACAGCGGCTTTATCAGAGCTTTTTGCCGTGAACAGCTCTGTGACTGATCTCTTACTTTTGGTTCTCAGAACTGTGATCAAAACAATTGCAATTTTAGAATAAATGTGTAAGTCCTCTCAGTATGTAATAGTAACACTGTTTTTTAATTGTCATAAACATATATTTGGCATTTCTGTAAAGCAATTTCACGTTACGTATCGCTGCACATATACACCAATATGGATAAGTGTATGGGAAGCTACTGTCATATCATCAGTCTGTTTTATTGGTTTGGCTGTAGTATGTGTTCTGTCCGTGTATTTGCACTGCAACTCTTAGACATCATTTGTTTGTCAAATGCTATGGCCAGTACTGTGACATACTGTATATGGTGACTGTCATTGACTACCTTAAACCTTTACTTCTTATTCTAAACAAACCTTAAATGTTAAAAAAAAAAACACACATCACTTCCAGTGTACCAGAGGTTTTTTCAAGGAACAACCTCTCTGACACCAGCTGGTCAGAACAGCAGACGGAAAAGCTTCCATTAACCGGCCATAGTCGAATCAGTATTGGGTCTATTAATTAGTGAAAGTAGCTAAACCTATTGTTGTCCATTTTGTTTTAGGTCTGGGGGAAATCTCACAGCTCTTCTCTTTTTTTCAGCACATACATTTCCATATCTTTCACCCAGACAGATGTCACACGTCAAGAGTTTTTGTGTGTATGTGTTAGTGTTTGTTTGTGATTGTGTATGTCAGAGAAAGTGGGCTGCTGTGGTTTGCTGAATGGACACAGCAGATGATGATAGGTCCCCCAGGCAGACCAGTGTTGGCCTAGAACACACTCCCTCAGGGAAGCCACAATCTCTTTTTTATCAGCCCATGACTGCTTGGCCTTGACACAGCCACGTATTAACTCTCTCTCTCTCTCTCTGTTTGTCTGTCTTACTCCTTCTTTTTTCTGTCTGAAGTGGTTGACCCACTAAATATCCCTGACCAACTTCAGATGTCCTGGTTCTGCTGAAAAAGGATTATTTCTGTGTAGAAAGATAACATTTATCTGCTGTGCCATTGTTTTGGTTCGGGGGCTCCTCACGTTGCTACCAGTGTTCACACAATAGAGAGTAGATTGATACCCACTGACTTTATGTATTAGAGTTTAGTGATATCATTGCATTTGAATACAATTAATAATACAATTATGACAGAAATATTAATTGCAGTTTTTACTTAAAAATGTAGTGCGTGAGGTGTATTTTTGAATACCAAGCGAGTATCAAAAACTGCTGACTTTTTCGAAAGTTGGCATTGAATGATCGGACAGATTGCTTATTTATTTATTTTTTTACTTATTTTTAATCAGATGTTTTCTGATCAAAATGAGGACATTAATCTAGCTATATTTGATCTCGGCAAAGTTGTTAACACTCATGCAACTTCTTAATTGTAGCATTTTCTGCTAGTGGAAGAGCAAGCATCATGTTTCTCTAATGCTTCTTCAGGCTTATTTGTGAAATACACGAAAATTCAAACAGGGAGACTGCCATACATATTAGACATGTCATTAAAAAAAAGCAAGCTTGAACAAATTCAAACTAAAATGGTTTGAACTAATTCTAACTGCTGCACGATTTGAGGAAAATATGCGATAACGTTGTTGAATATCGTGATAATGATATTACCTGTGATAAATAAACAGATATTAAAGTGTACTCAGTCCAAAAAATGTCTGAGTGTCTTTCGCGATATGTTTCAGCCTTTTGGATGTGTTTATTGTGCCAGTTGATGTCGCGATATCGCGATGACGATAAAAAAACGATATACTGTGCAGCCCTAATTCTAACACAACCCATGTAGCCAAATCCTAAACTACATAGTAGAAGTTACTTGTCATCCATTCCTGCTGCCTCCTTTGCTTGAATGACAAACTAATGTTACTATGATGCAGTTGCATTTTACAAAGTCAGCCAACAGCTTTTTCACGTATTCACGTATTACATCTCAGATAGTTTGGTGTCATGATTTTCTGTTCAGCATGGCTCGCTAATTTTCTGCATTATGTCTTTTCAAAGAGAACTATTTGCATAGTTTACTGTTAGGGCAACAGGACCTGTAAGGTATCAGACAGACACTTTTGACAATATAACACTATTGACAACGTAAAATTCAAGCAACATTAAATGCAACTTATGATGAAAAATGATGGGATAAGACGACAACCACGAACCATAACGTCCCCTGTTCGAGTTGTGGCCGGAGACCTGTGTTGTGTCTTTCTGTCTCTCATTTGCTGTTGTGTCTCTATTTAACATTGTGCATAATATACATGAATATATATAATATTTTTTGGTTACAATGTGGAGCTCTAATGTGCCATCCCAAGACAAGACAATTTCAGGGGCGCCTGGTTAGCTCATCTGGTTAAGCGTGCTCCCCATGTACTAAGGCTCAGTCCGTGTTGCAGCGGCCGCAGATCGGTTCCGACCTGCGGCCCTTTTCTGCATGTCATCCCCCTCTCTCTCTTTCCCTACTTAATCTGTCCTATCAAAGGCAATAAAAGCCAAAAAAAAATCTTTTAAACAAGGAATACAATTCCAGAGAAGACTGAATGTATCTACCAGATGTAAAAGAAACTTATCAAATCCACAATCTTATGTCAAATGAGCACTGTCTCCAGTCAGTTATAGTACCGACAATCCATATTGCCATTATTAACAACTGGAATTTCCATAATCTTGGAACCAGGAAATGGCTGTAGGTCTACTGTGCATTATCTCCAGGTTAAATCACTCTGAAAACAAAATCGATTGTGCAAATGATTCTTCTCTCCGGGGAGAAAAAGCTTCCAGACGGTCACATGGCTCTCCAACTTTGTAAGTGACAGGCTTGTGCATGTCAGCTTACTCTTAATGCAATGATCAGTTGAATGAAACAAGCAAAGTCATGCTCATTTTTACGGGAACAACTTGGCTGAGCATCTCTGCGTGTTGCCACAAAATGATGATGATGAATTGAGCAATGTATTTAGTCAAATTTTATACTTCAGAGCTCCGAGGTTGAATAGCGTTGCTCTCTAGTGAAGGAGTAAGTTCTTCAGAGTTCTAAATGTTTCTCTTGACAACGTGTTCTTTTTTAGACCAATCACAAAAGTTCAATGTAAATGCACATTCAGGAAGTGCCATGTGCTCAGTGCTGTAGTTTTATGTATCCAATTTATTTAGTATTAGAGCATTGGAGAATGTTTTGTTTTTGAAGTTTGAAAAGCTATGAATTAAATATCCTATATGGCTTTAATAGAAAAATGTATTTGACGCATCGTGATGCATCGTGATGCATCGAGATATCAAATCAAATCGAATTGCTGACATGATAATCATAATCAAATCGAATCGGGAGATCAGTGAAAATTCACACCTCTACTAACTTGACATCTTAATGGCTAAATTATCAGATCTCCAACTCCAGGTTTTTATTCCTGTCTTGTAGTCAGTATTTCTGGGCTCCAATGGCAATAGGCTGAATTATACACATTGAAAAGAAATAGACAGATGCAGAAGTGAAAGCTTTTCATTGCCTCACCACAGTAAGCTAAGCTTTTATTCTACCCACAGCTGTTTTTTTAGTGCGATGGAGTCTGTACCCCCCCAAAATTTTACCTTAATAATTAAAGTTAGTTCTCTGTGTTTGAAACTGTATAATCTCTTCTTAAACCCCCACTAGAGTAGATAGATAAAATTTGTTTTATAACACTTAACAAAGTATGCCTTATAGCGCTTTAAAGCTGTTAAAATTAGACTGAATTCGCATTGCAGTGTTTTGCATTGATGTTCCAATGCAGTATTAACCATAGACTGTAAAAAATAAAGTATTTACTCTTTTAACAAAGTGTTAGTGTTAGAGATCTAGAAGTAGACATGTAACCTATGTGATACTGTATATATGTGGCCTTACTTTAGGTCAACATACAGCTGTTGTCAGTTTACGGAGTAAGACTTGAGTTCTTGTGTTCCATCAAATGGACACCCACTCACTTCCTGTGTAGATAATGTGGTTTTTCATAATTGCTACACGGGTCATACAATTGTATACTGTTACACTGAGAACTATAATGCACAGCTTATGCATCTTCTGGACCCCAGATGTTCAGTGTATGAAACAGTGTAACAGATGACATATTTGCATTTACAGTGCCATATTTGCACAACACTTTCTCAATTCTGATTTAATGTTTTCTTTCTCATTTCACAACAGTTATCTACATAGGAAATGTATTTTCTGTATAGCTCAGCTCAAGGGTTGCATATTTGCTGATTTGAAAGAGGAAAGGAAAATGTCTACATACAGTACGTGGGTTCAAGTCTGCTATATCTGTGAGCGATGCATACAGCTATAGTAACTCTAAAGTGCTGTGAAGTTGGTAACTCATGAATTATTGAGTTATTCCCTTGTTTTTTTTAGCCCAGTATCTGTTAAACACAGATGAATATGAGTTTACTCTGAAGGTTTGCTTCCATTCCCAGCTCTTTGGGACTATTTGAAGATGATTATTAAAATGTAAAACAATATAGCCTAACCTATTACATTTGATGTGTCATTATTATACGTCTGCATCAATAGGGAACCTCTAACAAGGTCATACACGTGTCATTAGTCTCCTTCCTGAAATAGGAGAGGTGCATCACTGTCTGGATATAGCTGCTGTCGTTCACTGGTGCACTTCCACTTCAGCTCGGTGATCATATCATGGTTCATTTGAAGCTCTGTCCGGAAGCAGGCAAACAGACAGCACTATCAGATTATAGGTCCAGTGTCTCTCCACTCAAATATCTCACCACACTTGTATGAAATTCAAGGTGGTGCAGGCAAGTTTGCATTACAAATGACCCACAAGCAAATGTCTTCTATAAGTAGAACCTCTGATAATCCTTGTTATAATGATGGATATTTAGAAGCCTCTTTTACTGCCTTATTTTAGGCATCTTGGTGTATTTTGTGCTTGATTCTGTCTTAGAGGTTTATATGACCCTCAGTACTCATATGGCTCTCTTTCCTACAACATTCACAGTCATTCATTATTTGACTCCTGGAACCGGAGGCTCTGTGTCAATATCAGCTTGTGGCCTCAGGCACAGATGGAGAGATACTACACGAGCAGCATGAAAGTGTGCCAGTTAGCATCAAGGTTTGAGCCCTATTGATACCAATAGGTTGCGATTACACTTTATTTGAAGGGGTGTGCATAAGACCGACATGACACCGTCATCATTATAACATGACATCTGTCATGAACATGAAGGAGTCTTTTTGAATGTTCATGATTGTTGTCATTAAAGCTTGATTTATGGTTCTGAGGAGGCTCCACACAGAGCTTTCGCCATAGCCTACGTAGGTGGCCTGAAGTTTATACTTGTGCGGACTCTAGAGGCATAGTGAGAAAAACAAACTGTCTCCCCCGTGCTTTCTGACCACGGTGGAAAATCTGTAGCAGGAAAAGTTAACCCTCTCCTTGATTTCATGTTGTTTATGGAAAGGTGGAACCAGGAAATGAGTCTGGAGAAATGCAACGCTGCCAGGCCACGGCCGAGCAACGTGTAGTTAAAGTTTTTCGAGAGGTGCACGTCAGGCTACGGCGTAGGGTCCAGCGTAGGGTCTGTGTCTCCACGAACCTACGTACGTAGCAACGGCGTAGATTCAACGCAGGAGCATAAATCACATTTAAGTGTAATTGTATAAATGAGGACACTTTCATGCTAAGTTAGCTTTGTTTGAGATGTTTGTGTTATGACAACTTTATATTAACGAAGACAACAATCTCTGTGTTATGACAACTTTACATTAACTTAGAAAACATAACCTGTCATAAAAATGTCATGGCAGGCCTAATTATCAAACTTCAAGAAACTATTTAGTTTTCAGTAAGGTTTGTATATTGTTCCCAAATTCTGTATAATTAATTGTATATTTACAGCATTTAGTAATGTTATTCATGTCTTCTGAAACAGCATTATTCTTTGTAATAAAGTTTTTATAAATGTAATAGCAGGTGAGGCCGGTTTTAATGCAGATTTTTTTCTCACTGTTAAGGAAAATCAACAAAGCAAGATCATCTAAGAACCAAGTTACAGACTAACACCAAAACAGTGTCTCTCATTTAATCAAATTTGTGGTTTGTTTTAGAGGAGTCAGAGAAACTTCACATAAAAACTGATTAAAATGATTATTTTTGGTTTTAATAGCTACATTTTTCAAAAAGTAAAAAAAAATGGGGTTAATGGGTTTCATTGGAAAAGCTGTTCAGTCAAGTTTTTTTCCGTCTCTTTAGTGGAGCGCAAGTTTCAGTGGACGTTTAAGTCACATACTTCACGTACATCATGATTCATTTGCAAAGTGTGTTTTCATAGCACTATTTTTTATCAATACACCAAATCTTCAATCTTGCCATCTTGGCAGTGCCTGATGCCGTCTAACTCCCGACTAATCTAAAAATTGGCAAAAAGGTGGAGCTGAGGTGGGCCGAATGAAGCCTACACTAAATGCTCGCCTCCTGTGATGGCAGTCACTCAAAACGGCACTGCCTTAATTGTGCACAACTTTAAAATGTCATTCCAAGTGCCTAGCCATGTGCAGTGATTCCTTCTGAGGGAACACATAATCCATACCTCACCAAAAAACAGGAAATAACCAGAGGTATGGATTAACACAAATTGTATGCCTTTCTGTCACATCTACTGCAGTCAGATTCACTGTGTTCCCTCGGAAGGAATAACTGCACATGGCAAGGCACTTGTAATGATATTTTAAACATGTTTAGAGGCTAAAAACATGTTTAAAACCTGCCCTGTTTCAGCCTGTTGGGTGCTAACTCTAGCAGGAGGATAAAACGATGTCGGCAACACCGATTGTTTTCGTTTTTCTTGCTACTGACAGCCAAGGGGGCAGGCTTCTCTCCTCAGAGTGAAGCCGCGATGGCACCATTTTGCTAGCCCTGTTCCCATCACCCCCGTTAGCATCCCATTGACTGCAATTCATTTTGGCGTCACTTTGACAGCCAATAACTTTACATCTGAAGCGTTTAAAGACTTGATTTGTCCGTTGTTTATTTCTTAAGAAACACGACAATGTACACAAGGCTACATTACCTTGTACCTCACGTTATGGCTCCGTAGCAGACGTTTTTATAAAAATAGGCTAACAATTGCTTCATAACCACGCGACTTACTGTCGCATTGTAGAGGAATTACCGTATAGTACAGGAGAAGCTCGAAGGCAGTTTCGACGTACATTAGCTGTTTAGTTTAATTACTAATGTTAACTATCATTTAAGTTAGCAATAATTAGCCTGTGCCTATGTTATCTCCTTACATATACCTACGCTCTCCGTCTCTGATAGATTGGAAATGATTGAGATTTCTCTTGGCACAGCTACCAGAAGACTTACAACGTTCAGAGACGTTCACGTCACATCGGCGACGGGAAGCTAAGTTTGCAGCTGCGCAGTAACGCTCAGTAACACTCAACCATCACCGGAAAAGTGCTGGTAAGAGGCTTCACTTGTCTCCGTCAAAAACAGCGGGGTCGCTGGGTCCATTTTTCTTTTACTGTCTATGCTGACAGCACTCCAAATTTCCAAACAATAGAGCTACGTGTTGAAATCGACCGGAATTCTCCTTTAAGCCTAATATAATGTTAACGGGTGAGTTTTAAATAGGGCTGGGTATCGTTAAAAAAATGTCAATACCAATACCGTGACTTCGATACCGGTTCCAAAACTATACCAATTTTATAAAACAAAAAGAAATTACAACATTACGGCACAATTTTTTTTAATTTATTTTTTAGCTCGTAGTACGTGAGCTCGTCTCTTTGTGTAACGTAGAGTTTTTCTTGCATTCCTCTACGATGTGTAACGTTAGACAGCCATCACCAGCATTATTAGATCTTGGTAGAAAATGCTGCATGCTCATTGGATCACTGACGCTGATGAGATTTACTCCTTAAGTATTGAAATTAGGTATAAAATGACCAGGCATTTTTCGATACTCAATTAACCCCCCCCCCACACAAACACACACACACACACACACACACACACACACAAACACAATACTTAGAAATAGTGAATTGGCCATATTACATATTAACTGGCTGTGGTTAAGCTAGTGAAGTTGGCTTATGCTTTCTGGATGCTGTCAGCTTTTTAATAAATGGCCGACATCAGCCCCATGTATCTGTCTAACCTCCGTAAGCAGCTCCCTGGACAGCTGTCTGCCTACAGTTGCTGAGCCACAGCCGGTTTCATGTAGGCCTGGAGGCTGCTGGGATTGACAACTGTCCTTTTGCCTCCCTCTGCAAATCCCCCAACTACAACACTCCACCATCAGTATACTGTTTCTTTCTCTTTAACTCCGTACATTAATGATGTGTTTATCAGAAACAGTATTGTAAAGCACATTATAAGCAACAAATGACCATTAAAAGTTACCAGAGCACAACATTAATAAAAAAACTAAATAAAAAAATAACCTCTGACAGGCATCTGATGGTTTTTTTTTATCATTTATTGTATGAAACTTTTATTTTTTATATTACTAAATAAAAGTTTATTTATGACTCCATTGCATCTCAGCAATGCAATTCATAAACCCCAAACATACCACAATAAAATACAAAATATTTTCAGGCTACGTCATTAGATTTTATAGTTCATAATCACTATTATTATTATTATTATTAACATTATTATTATTATTATTATTATTATTATCATAGTCAAGTTAATAATAATAATCACTTTGAGTTATTAAAAACAGGTCATTAAACATTGTCTGTCTACTCACAAAAACACCTGGATGAGTTGGTTCTGCAGATGGATTCCTCTGAGTTTGGGAGTCCTTGGAATATAATTATATTTTTATTTGCAGTGCAGCTGCATCAGGACTTTGCTGTTGAAGAAGTCAACCTCATGGTCAGGAAAAATGTATAAAAAGGGAGTGAAGGGTGCATGGTGTACATTTACCGTCCACCACTGCAAAGACTCAATTCTCGATAGACATAGGTAGAGTTTGTGTGTGGGAAGCCAGTGAGGGTTTGCTGCTGGTACTTGCCAGAGTGAGACTTGTCAATGGCAGATGAGAAGAAGGTCAGGCTAAAGACTGCAGTACATAGGGAATTAGGTGTTCCAAATTGCATGTAAATGGGGTAAATTGTAAAATAGATCAATCTTTTTAATGGGGAGTTTGCACATCACACTAAAAAGTGATACAAATGTTAATGAAGAACTGCGGGGGCTGGTCCAAAATGACAAAGATTCTTGCAGTAAAGTAGCAGTCGTACCATAGCCAACTGCTACAGCTGCTGGTCTTGATCCAAAAAATGATTGTTGTGCATCCCAAAAAATACCGAAGACAAATGGCAACATGGTCCTTAGTTATTAATAAACTTTTAGCCAAGTAAGACAATAACAGTAGGATGGAAACAATATTACTTCAATACTACCGTACTTCAACTTCAACAGTTTAACAGTTTCAGGAGCTAGATAATATTCAGTACCTGGTGAGTTAAGTCAAGTGAAGCTGTGGCTGATTAGGACACTGCTGCCACCATGACAAAGAGAATCTGCTCAGTCTCTTATTATAACTGTTAGAAAAAAGGTTTGCTCTAAATGCCCAGACACATTGTGGTAAGCTTACATCTTCTCACACTATATAGAGAGCCGAAGTCACACCCTTCTACTTCCGGTCCATGGGACCTATCTTTCGAAAAAATATGAACGAGAGTCAATGGAGAGATAATAATTATTTTTGTATCCCGTTTGAATTGAGCCATGGATTACAAATATGATGTTCGTCAATTTAGAAGATAATTTTTCAACCAAAGAAAGTCTTGGTTTATTGTTTAACTTTTGAAGTATAAGACTGTGAAAATACGTAATTAGAAAGACTACACACTTCAATGTCACATGGATGACGTCTCGCTGAAGCTACGATGTCTGTATGTATCGTACCGGGGATGTAACGTTACTCAAATGAGCAGAGGATCTTGCTTGGTCTTTTGCTTATCTGCTGAAAACACTTCACTGGATAAAACACATCAGGTAAGATAACGTTACATGTGTTGTGGAACAGAGCTTAGCTAGCAGCGAGCAAGTTGAGCATCAAGCTAGGCGACGTAAATTGTGCGAGACAAGAGATGTAGTTCACTGAACGGTTTCACACAAAACTAAGTGGTCATATGACAAACCTACGGATAACAGAGACTTTCTTTGGTTGAAAAATTATATTTTAAATTGACGAACATCATATTTATATTTCATGGCTCAGTTCAAACGGTATCAAAAAATAATTATTATCTCTCCATTGACTCTCCTTCATATTTTTTCCGAATTAAGGTCCCATGAGGTCCACCGGAAGGGGCGTGACTTCGGCTCTCTATATCCTGTTCTCTTAGATGAAACCTACTTCATGGTGCGTCACAACTAGTATTCATTGTAACAAGACCTTTTTGAATGTCGCTACAAGTATCAGTTGAATTGAGTGAATTCTATTTTTTTCTACCTAATTTTAATTCCAACACTACCAAGGCTATTGAGTATTTCAGCGCCGACAAGACGTTGAATTTCTACATGATGTTGTGTATAGTAAAGGAACATTTCCTCTGTTCATTTCTTTTGTGTCAAGTCAAAAATACTGGGATTTCCCCAAATCTCAATCCAGAACCCTCTGACAGAGTGCTTTACTCTTTAAGGCTTTTTATTCATGCAGCAGTTAGTTCCCCTCCAGCTGATTAATGACAACGCTATCTCTAAGATTCTTACATTTCAAATCTCTTAAGACAATACCGTCGACTGTGCTCAGTAATAGCAGGATCTCACTATGTCTCACACCAAGCATGAAATAAAACCTAATTTTTGTAAATGACTCATTGATGATTTGTCTGATATAGGCCACTGTGTCTTCACTTTAGGCATTATTTTTCTCATTTTACTACAGCTAAATAAGACTAATAAACCAAAGGTGAAACGTATCACACTTTACATGAAGTTTTGGCCACAATGCTTTTGGTCGCTACTGTCCAATTTTGTAGTCCTCATTTAAAGCCCATAGTATTATCATTTATTTGTACAACTATTTCTTACAAGAGTGAACTAGAGTTCATAAAATGACGGTGAAACGTGACTTCAGTTGGTCATTTGACCTTCAAATGTAGAAATTTAGAAGCAATTTATTGCATTCCAGCCAAAGATAAGTACGCAAAGGCAGCTGGGAATGTGGTCCTTCATTTCGTATACTTTATTGACTCTGACTTGTGTAATTTTGTGGGTGTTCTGATATGGACTTGTCTCGGTCTACGACACTAGTCTCACCTGTTGTGGTTACGTTTTTAGCGAATATCACCTCAGTTAGGCTGATTTATGTGCCCCTGTCACATTTGAAATTTTACTAAACTCCGGTGCTCAGTAATTTAAATTTTTTATTTAAATTTTATTTGATAGGGACAATGCACATTAATGAACATCTGCATTGAGACAACAAAAACAGATGTTAACATGCCGGATTATAGCCACAGGGCTAATTTACATCCGTAGTCCCTTGAATTGAAGTTATATCATAGTTGACTCACTATGAACATCAGTAAGACAGCAGTTTGAAGAAGAAGGCTCTCAATCTTAATTTGTCTTGAGCGTGTTTGGATCTGATCTGGACTCAGTCTTGAAACTGCTCAATACAATATAACAGGGTTATGCAGAGTAACACTTCAAATATGTCTGTAAATACATTTTGTTTTTGAAAGGGGTCATCAGAAAGTCAAGATCCGGGTGTAATATGACGGATATGATGCCATTTCTGAACTATTTTGTGTAGACTTGTCTTGACTATTTGTCCATAGGAAGACATGATGTTTAACAGTTTTCTCCACCCTGAAATCCAATCATTAATTTTTAGCCTGAACATAGCAGGATAGAACAGCAGCTCTCTGCAGCAGCAGTCCAGTTCTCTCCAAAAATATTAATATCAACCTACCCTTCAAACCATCATTATTCAGACCCTGCCTTGTTGCCTTTGCTCATGAACCAACTCCCCATGCTCTACAGCATATTTAAAAAAATTATTTTCTCTTTCTCAGTTTTGCAAGTCTTACTGTGCAAGCTCAAATTCGTAAAGCACACAGCTGCCAGTGCAGACTGCATCTGGATTGAGAGTGCAAAATAAGAGTGAAATCAGACTGTTTTGTGCTTTCCTTTACAACACTGCTTGTCTGGTTCACCATACAGTGGAAAAGAGCATGTCCTTGTCCCATGATTTTTCTGTTGCTGTCAGAGAGCCTCTCTCACTCACACACACATGCACACACAACTAATCTGTGAACACAGTTGCTGTTTTTATTTTGATGTGTAAAGGAGGGCACTACGGGGTTGAAAGGATCAAGAACTAAAGTAGATTTGATGTGGCATTTAATCTGAAGCCCAATTTGATGTGGACTGTGTGTGTGTGTGTGTGTGTGTGTGTGTGTGTGTCTGTCTGTCTGTCTGTCTGTCTGTCTGTCTGTCTGTCTGTCTTCGTGTGTGCGTGTGTGTGTGTGTCTGCGTGTGTGTTCGTGTTCATACACATATTTCAGGCTGTGCACTAAAGTACTTGGTACTTGTTTGCTGCTGTTTGCATGTGCGTGTGTTCATGTGTCATCTCCTGTCAGAGGCTTGTGTGCGCGTGTGCGTGTGTGTGTGTGTGTGTGTGTGTGTGTTCAGTGATGAGTGAGCCATCTGTGCCTGTAGTACCTTTGCCAATACAGCGACTGGAGTGGCTCCAGCAGCCAGCGTCCTCCAGCTCCTGCCGTCTGCCCTCACATTCACTTCACTGAGACACGACAGGAGGCTTCTCCATCTTGGACCGGCTTCCTGCTCCATTCTCCCTCCCACTGCGCTCCAGTAATCCTGCTGAATGACTGTATTGAAATGATTGGCGAGGAAAATAGATTTGATGAGACATATAATTACAGGCCTGATTGGATGTGGATATTGCTGGTGTTTCGTACAAACTAGAATCTGACAGTAAAAGCTGATTGTACTCCTCAATATTTATGAATTTCAGACCGCTGCAATGCATTTTTTCAATCTGTATTTATTCTTCCTGCACTCACTAAACTCTGTAGACTTACATATCTAAATGCAGCAGAGAAAGCATCAGTGTTAAAAACACACAATAATAATCTGTTTCCTTAGACTCAGAATGACCAAGCTGATGTGGAGATAAAGCACAGCTCCTACATGACTGCACTTCGACTTTGACGTTACATCATATCTAATCTATAGCTATACGCAAAGCCGAGTGCTGTTTCTTAACAGAAAAAGATGCTCAGCCCTCCATGAAGAGGTTCTCATGCGTTCTGGATCAAGCCAAAGGCATTTATTTGTAGAGAGAGTAAAACCATTAGACAGTAATACTGTGAAAGTGCGTCATTGCCAGAAAAGAAGTGGACAGACACAAGGTATTGATCATTTTAAATTCTACTCATGTCCTTCAGAAATCAATACTTTGGACTTAAGAGAAGAGCAACAGGAAAGCTTTAAAAATAGAACTGACTTCACCTCCAGTAAGTTCCTTCTTCAGTTACACAGAAGTAGTGGCATGGACTGATCCTAATGAAACACGTATGCATGGATATGTATTTAATAATATTTTTCATAATTGTTAACCTGGCATACATGGCGTAAATTCCGGGTTCTGATTTAAGTGGAAAAAATAAGGCTTGAGGGACGTTACACTTCAAATTTAAAGGTCAGCAGCCTGAACAAGGTGTTTCTTTACAATAAATGTATATATATAATAACAATGTATAACAATATATATATATATATATATATATATATATAATATGTATTGTATATTATATTCACAAATATCATAAAGACGGTCAGTTTTATCTTCAATGAAAATGTGAAGCCTTTTTTATTATGTTATTATAGTGTACATGATGATTTCAATTCAACTTTATCTCAGACACAGGTCAATATCAGTATAAAAATATGTAAAACACAACAACACAGACAAGACAAAAAAGTTACACAACACACACATTTTTATATTAGTATTCAGAATCAATAAAGAAAACAGCTGTAGAACAACTATGGAATTAGCCAAGATTGAGAACCTTTTGCTTATTTAAGAAAGAGTATAATGTGGCAAATGTTAAGAATAATGTTTCTAAATGTAAGAAATAAGAGGTGCTGTATTGCCACTACATATTGAAATTTTAGATGAGATGGAAAACAAAGTTCATTTGAATCTCCATTTTTATGATTCCAACCTAACATGGTTTTAAAAAGGTTGAATTCCACATTCAGCCTTGTATATATTGTTCTATTCTGCGGTGACCTTAATGTCTTTCAGTGAGCACATTTAGCATATTAAAGTTTATTGCCATAGATAGATATATTGCGTGGGATGACAACGATTGTGTTTAGCGCTCCAGTTGATATGAGCACTCTTTTATGCTCTACTGTTGTACAGTAAGATGATAATGGTTTTGCTTGTGAGATGTAAATGATTAAACAGGGGAAACATTTAGATGGCAGATAATTATCCTGTGCAAAAAAACATAATTTTGTTTCTTTTAAGACAAATACTTTTTCCACTAAAACAAGATAGTCCGTACTGAAAAATGCACGTTCCTAAAATGTGACAACTTGCCCCGAGCATTTAACGGGTTTATTAGTCAGAACAATACTCTTCAGTCTCCACAGTTTTCTGTAATTATCTTAGAAGCATGTCCTTGTCTTTCAGTGTGTCGAGCCTTGTTACAAACAGTTAAGGTTTCTGATTGATTAAATAATGAACTTCCAGTCTCAGTTTTCTTTCAAGTGCTGATCACTTGAATGTTTGAACAGAATTGTTAAACTGTGGTGGTGTTCTGTCACACAACCAATTGGTTGTTGTTCAGATTGTGAAACCACTGAACCTATTCACCCAGGCTATGTGAAGCTATTATTCTATAAGTGGATTAAATTTGATATAGATAATAGATTCAGAGAACTTAAAGCTGCATTATTTTTTTTAATTGGTAGAGACCAAAATGGAGCTAAAAGAAGAGTGAATTTTGGATTTACATTACATTATTATTTTTTTAAAGCAGTAGACCTCACATTGACTACAGAAATGTGACCATGGTCGGTTCAGTGATGAGGGCCAGTTAGAAAACAGCGGAATGTGAATGAGATTTACCTGCTTTCATTACATTGCTTTTTACATTAGTGTGTGTGTGTGTGTGTGTGTGTGTGTGTGTGTGTGTGTGTGTGTGTGTGTGTGTGTGTGTGTGTGTGTGTGTGTGTGTGTGTGACTATGTCCATCCATGGAATCAGTTAGTGAATTAGTTGTCTGAACACTCTCTGTGGGTTTGAGCGGCTGGAGCGTCTGTAGTCTCTCTCCAGCAAGAACCAATTAGGATTAATGAGTTTGGAGGACAACAACAGAGAAATGAGTTGTGGAGAAAGATGCTTATTATTTCCCTGAAGACGCCAACAAAAGGCTCTAAACCCAGAGTTCATTTTCACCATGAATAACAGAGTGAATCTCTTATTACTGAGCAGATTAGAGTTTTAGCCCTACAAACATTTCATGGAGGCAGAGCTGGCCCAGAAGTACGAGTCATTTCACTGCAGAGCCAGAGCTTACAGTAACTCTGTTCAAGCTTTCTCGATCACGAAAAAGTTACTGGTACCATATAATGTTTTACAATGCAAGAACTCTGCAAGAAATACTACCTTTTACATTTCATTTAACTGACGATTTTATCCAAAGCGACTCCTGATAAGTGCATTCAACCATGAAGGTACACACTGGGAACAGCAAGAATCACATAGAAGACATGTAGTAGCTTCAAATAAGCCAAACTACAAAGTGCCACATGTAAGTGCAATTTCTGATACGTGATGGCGATACACTGGTAAGAGCAAATTATGTATAATCATGTATCCAGCTAATTTATATAGCTCACATTGCTGTTTTGTGTGAACAGTTAACTTCTTTTTATTTTATGTGGCGTTTTCTTTTGCGGAATGCAAATGTTCCACCAAAACAAGTTCCTTCCTGAGACTATTTTCCACAGGCTCCGTTACTGCATCTGGAGCTTAGTGCCAATCACAACTGTGATTGGTTTAATGAGTTGCAAACAACCCAAAGTGTTTTTTTTCTCCTATTCTTGAATGTATCTGTGGTATAGCCAGACCTTACTTCATAGCGCTGCGGAGATAGGTCCAGTAATGCGAGACTAGATCCATATTTAGCCCTTAATCTTTCCAGCGTTCCTTGACAGGGTGAATAAATTCAGTTTTAAATCTTGAATGATAATTATTTGACTATCATTAATGCAGCTAAATTTCTATCAGAAGTTAAGCTATGACATTGGGTCTGGTATATAGTGTTTGATATGATTATATATTTAAGCAAACCACCATGTAAAGGGTGAAACATCTACATCCCTGCACGCTAAACTCAATCATCCATGCAGCAATACACAGTCATTTACATGTATGCATGATTTAATTAGTTCATAGTGCCTAATGGTGTTAGTGAGACTGCAAATTTCCCAGCCTATAACTGCTGTCAAGGAAGCAAAGAAGAATAGTCTGGAGAAAAACTCAGCATATATTCAAAATAGTTGCAAGTTGGCACAAAATATAAGCCAACAGCAGTTTAAATCCAGAAATATCTTTATGGGGATTTGTGCTGATCTTTAGTAACCAGTTTGAGCTGAAGTGTAGTGCACATGTGTGTGTGCTTTTGTCTGGCTGGAGACTCCCTGGAACAATGCACAGTAACAGGAAAACGATTATCAGTTCTATTATTGTGACGGAAGTTTGTATCCCTGTCCTCCACACACATCACAATGCTGGCTCAGTATAGAAACAAAGTCTCTGAGATCAAACACAAACTTCTGCCAATAGAACCAGAGCCACTAAAGCAGCTTAGGAGCAACCTTGAAAAACCACCCATCCACCACACTATCGAACACACTGCAGAGACCGCTGTCAGGCCTCTCTTCTCTGCTGGTACTTTAAGCAGCATGCTGGGCTGAAAGCATGGCTGTGGTATAGTAAACATAGTTCAACTCACTTTATCCTCCAAACAAGAAACACAAAACATGTGCTATAGAAAATCTTGTTCATTTTTCAGACTTTACGCTAATCTTTTCTTTTGCTTGTGAAAAACTGGACAGTTATACCGCGTCTGGTATGAACATGCAGCCTTGCACTGTGTTAAGGCTAAAAAGTTTGGAACCACTGTATTACAAAACACAGTAAGACAAAGAGGACCCTGTGGTTTTACCTCTGTAGATACTGTGGTGATCTGTGGTTCTGTTCTCTTGCTCTCTATGCCTGTTTATACGTTCAAGTCTCTACATTGTGTGTGTGTGTGTGTGTGTGTGTGTGTGCGTGTCTGATGGTTAGCATGTGTGCCTCTTTGCAAGTGTGTATGTGTGTGTGTGTGTGTGTGTGTGTGTGTGTGTGTGTGTGTGTGTGTGTGTGTGTGTGTGTGTGTGTGTGTGTGTCTGGTGTGTGTGTGTGTGTGTGTAAACAGGAAGTGTGAGGATGCATGCAGTCAGAGGACACATGGGATTTCCCACAGTGACAGAACTGCTCAGCTGAATGAGGCTCCCCGCAAGTGGGTGGCTTGTGTTTCCTTTTACATGGGTGGGCCCATTTGTGTTCTGTGTAAATTTTGGACAGCTAAAAAACAGCATGAGACCAACAGAGAATTTAATTATCACTGTGAAATATATTCATGTCATGTTGCAATACATAAGATTTAGGTTCAAGGCTTCTAGCAGATTAGTGTGATAGCAATACAAATAAGAAATGTAATTAGTCAAACTGTATCATATCCATCAAAGTTAACCAAACTGACTTTTTTATTAAAATGCCAATATCAGCCTATAGTGTATCTGCTGTAGTGTGTGAGGCATGTGTCAGTGTCAGTGCAGTTGGTGGTATCTGGGCCTGTTTCTGCATGTGTTGCATTAGTCTGTAAAAACAAATGAAGG
Source organism: Gymnocephalus cernua (assembly GCA_023631565.1). Lineage (NCBI taxonomy): Eukaryota > Metazoa > Chordata > Actinopteri > Perciformes > Percidae > Gymnocephalus > Gymnocephalus cernua. Next base: position 32,094,473 of record CM042430.1, read on the forward strand.
TTCAGCAGGTGTCAGACACTGCAGGGACGGGATCAGGGAACCACAAGCTGCCTTCCTCACTGTCAAGACAACTGGCCCTGGCAAATGCTTACTAGTTTTTATTTTTTTTATTTAACAAACCAGTTTAACTGTTCCAAGTGAATACTGAAACAACTTTAATATGCTCTCTTGTGGAAATGAACTGTTGCCTACTGGTAGCTGCTGTATGAACCTGAAGACAGAGTGACAAAGTGTTGCTTGCTCAAGCTTTACTGGGGCCTTAAGCAGAATGTAATTTCACCCCATCAACGTGCTGCATAGTATGGTCACACAACAGCTTGACATTTTTGCTGTACAGTGCACTACGACTATGTGTTCAATGCTACGCATAGCCGGCTCTGTTGTGAAGTGATTTTTTTGTTCTGAAGCAGGACAGGTGCTAGAAACATATCTCTATAGCCAACATGGATATGGAGTCTAGAACCTCTGTAAAAAAAAAATAAAAAAAGAAGTGTTTATCTTCCACCAAATGGATGAATATATTAACAATATATGAATTGAAACATGTTAACAATGAGGTGTTATCAGGGTGACTGAGGATTCTCCCAGATCAAAACTAGTACATGTCAGTATATCAGTAACATTGTAATTGACATTTTCAAATTATTTTTTCCAACATGGTATGGGAATATTTGACTCAACACCATCGGATGTGTTAGTTTGTAAAACCTGCAATGTACTGGCTTTTTATGGAGTTTTAGTGTTTTACAGTGATCTGAACGCTGTTTTATAGTTTTCTATTCTGACCCAGGGAAAAAAATACAATCATTATTTTTAATGAAAAGTCAGCTTAATCAGCTTCAGCCAAAAGTAGGAAGAACATGTCTGCCTCATAAAAGCCATATCAGTCACACATGTATTTACATACCTTTAAAAATTACTCCACTGTATCGTCTTTTTTTATTCCAAGCATTCTTCTTCCTTGTCAAAACCTGGTGCCTGCATTACCCACAATTCAACACGACTGTCGTCAGTTTGCTCAGAGATGTGTTATGCTAGTAGCGGCCAATTTAGCCTTGCGCTTCAAGCAGAGAGCTACAGAGGCCTGGTAAGCTCACTTCACATACTCAGATTTTTTTTAATTTTCAAACTTGTAGTCTCCAGCACTAACCAACACTTTTATCAGATTTCACACAGCTCCCTCTGGAGACACTAAAGTCTGAAAAAAACATCACAAAATATGCAGTAGTACTCCTCGACACCTGTAAACACACTATGATGTAGAATATCTGTGGGATCACCAAAATACAGTACTGTCAATGGTTTTTGACATTTGTAATCATAAGGCCTTTATGACACATAATGACACTAAATGTCAGTCACAGTTTTTGTTAAGGTGAATATGGAACATTTTGAGGGTTACAACTAGGGTTTGGAAAATAAATGACTGAAGATGTGGGCACAGACAATGTAATTAAAGGTAACCCCAGGTTTTCTTGTGTTGATAGGAGGTTTCTTTTTTCATTTAACAGTGAGTCATGATACTCCATGATTAAATAGATCCACTACATAAAAGATGTGCGTGTGTGTGTGTGTGTGTGTGTGTGTGTGTGTGTGTGTGTGTGTGTGTGTGTGTGTGTGTGTGTGTGTGTGTGTGTGTGTGTGTGTGTGTGTGTGTGTGTGTGTGTGTGTTGATGTCTGGTTGAGTAACAAGTATCAATGGAAATAATAATTCATATAGTAGTGGATTAATCATTGAAGCTATTCAAATATCAAACAAATACCCATCCCAAGTTACCAGAGCTCAAAGCGAGGTCTTCAAACTCTTTATTGTGTTTGACCAACAGTGATGATGTGAAATGAGGAAAAGCTAACAGTTATCAGTATGAAAATCTTTGCCACAGCAGTAAATGCCAGGAAATGTTGGTTATTTTTACTTAATAAATTATTTAGATTCATCAATCATCAGTTGTCGATTACTGTCAATTATTAATGATCAATTATTGTCAAACAACTTACCCGAGCTTCTCTGTTCTGTGTTTTGATGTGGGCAGTAAATTAAGATCGGACACTTAATCCTTATCATTTTGCGTCTTTCATGACAAAATGTAGAGTGTTTGCAGAAAGTAGTGCACGTGCCATTGACCCTTAACCAGAACACATAGACTCTCTAAACTCTTTCCCCACTTCCTTTGGCTTTCAGTCTAAAGCTTTTACCATTGTTCATATTAATGTGTCTTGTACTTCTTTATATATTTTGTTTATTCTGATTACCTATTGTGTTTAAGGCCATCCTGTTATGTACTTAGTTTTAAAGTTAACATTATGTGCTGCATGATGTATAGGTCGGAGCAGTGTTGTGTTGCGTGGGCGTGTTGCTCACTGACTTGTCTGTTTCTCTTCCTGTCTCTGAAAGTCAAACAGTTAACAGAGGATCTCTTTACGGTTGGAAAACTTGCTTTCACATCTCTGTGGGCGAGAAAGAACAAGTGGTTATCTCTCTGTGCATGTCACAGTATACATATTCTAAAATTGTTGCTTAAGCTGAAGTATTTCTTAGCCAGAAAAGTATTCTAATGTGTGCATGTAGTGTAAAAAATAATTTGACCATTGAGTGGATCCAGCAGCTGGAAAGGAAACTCATTGTGAAGTTGAGGAAAACCAGTGCAGTACTCAACAGCCTGTATTTAGTTTGACATTTTTTCTTGATATTCATTACTGATGAGAAAAAGTCATCATCAGGGGACATTTTCCTACAAAGACCTTTTATTCAGTCAGCTCTCAACCCACACTGTTCTGTGTTCTCCCAGGTGGGGAGCCTCTCCGAGTTTTTGTTGGGACTGTCAGGCAGTGAAACAGCTGTAGAGCAGTTGTTCTATCATGGGGATGCAGGGAGTGGCAACCACCAGAATTTGACAAATAAATGACACCGATATTAAGCTTTTAATACAATTTTGATATTCAGGGCTGGGGATTATTTTCATTATCCATCAATCGACCAAATCATTTTGTCGATTAATCGTTAGGGCTGCAAAAACTTTGAAAATTGTGAGATTCCATTGTGACATATTTAGATGTCATGCTTTATCAGACCAATCGTACAAACCCAAATATTCACTTTACTATCATCAGCCGTTTTCTCATATGAGTTTCAGACTATGTCCAACGAAATCAGTTGCAGACATTGTCAGAAGTTGCTCTTTTTTACATGTAGCACACAACAGGAAACTGTCCATCTCAAACGCATTCTTGCTTACTGGAAATACTGCGTTTGGTTGAGGCGAGGTGTGGCGCCTGGGAATAGCGTGCAGGAGGCAGGACATGATGCGGATTACACCACGGCCACATAGCCTGTTTGTAATTTGGTCATAAACAACCGAGTCTCTTGCCATTCCTTGGATTTGTCTGACGAATTTGGCGTCAGCCATTACCGACAGAAATTCCAGAGTCTCATTGTCTTTCCAGTTTTTTGTCTGCGTGTAGATCACCATTCTTCTTCACCCTTGAATGTTTCTTTTCTTCCGGTTTGGAGCGATCCATTATAGAAACGTCATCAACACGTTTGCAAATTCTCCGGACAATGAATCTTCACACATAGGCTCAATTGGCCGTTACACAGACTTTGTATTAGGGAGCTAATACAAACTGATTCTGACATTTGCGTTTTCACATACAGCTCCGCAGGTTTTCAGGTTTGCAGTGCATGTGTAAAAGGGGCTAAATAAGACAAAGGAAAACAAGATTTTATAAGGGGAAATGAGTGGATTTTTGACGCTTTTGCTTGAAAAATGCCATTTAAAAATTACACATGGTGGCTATTTAACTGAAGCATTTAATTAGCTGATTCCATTGCATATTATACTTAATATATTTAACTGTATGGGCCCATAATTATCAAAATAAATGAATAAATACATAAATAATTAAATATATCAAAGTTTCTGGGGGAGAAGAATTACAGTATTATTCTAAAATACTTTTAAAAAATTAGAGACTTTATTTTTTGTGTCTTGGGTAGGGGTACCACTGGAGCAGCTTGGGGCTCATGGCCTCAACGTTATTGGCTACGGCCCTGGGTACAAATAAAAATGCTGGAGTTGTTTGAAGGCAGGTTATTTTGAGGCTAGCAGTTCAGTACAACTGTGGTAGCTACTTTTTGTTACATATTAGATTTTCAGTACATTGTTGAAACCCTAGTGAAATGTTCTTATTGCCAAAAAGACTATGCTGCTGTTTCTTACACTGACCAGTTGAAGTTACTTTCAAAGCAAACTTCATTTGCTTGATGCTTCATGTATGTTCGTCACTACAGTTGATCTGTCATTTTCTGGTCCATAATGTGTGAGGCTATATAGTAAAAGTAATGTTATCTTTGGGAAACTGGATTTGACCACCAGTCTTCTAACAAACTAAAACTGTCGCAATCAAAAGTAGCAGCAGACACTTACTACTCAGCAAAATTAGTGGCTTTTCTAAATCACAATTTTGAAATGTGTCAGCTCTTCCAAGTGTCCCTCCTAGTGCTTTTCCGAGAACTAGTTTCTGTACAAACCAGGGTAAATGAGATAAAGAAGTGATGGTTCTGAATATATTTCTGTTGACGGATTCATTTTATGCTCGGACTGTGACTGCTTGAAGCCACTGACTTCTGTTCAGCAGCATTAAACTAAGTGGCGAGGGTTGAAAGCGTGTGCAGAGTTGCGCTGTCATCATGAAGACTGAGGGCGTGGTGAGTAGCTGGCCTTTGAGGCTTTAGCGAGGCATCTCTCTGTTCCCACCAGACCTAACCGATCACTCCCGGCTTTGATCAACAAACCTCAGGCCAGGCTGCTCTACCATCAGCTCTCTGAACACATTAGGTTTGATTTCTTTCATGATACGTATAAACTGAAATTAGTTTGTTTCAGGAAAAAGCTCCTTGCTTAGTTTACACGGGATCCTCCTTGACTCCCCACTAGCCTCTAATCGACATGTTTGACTCAGTTTAGAGCTCGCCTTATGAAACAACAACCCACAGCTATGGAGACCCTGAGAAGCATGAACAGAAAAAGGAAACATGGGTCTGTTATGGTTATTTCTGTTATTTTCGTAGGTAGGTAGGTGTAAAAATAAACTCACTTTAAATTTAGGTAACTACCCCTGTTTGTTAGCAATGTTGTCTTACATATAAATAATCCCCTACACAACACTGCAGGTAGGAACAAAAATTATACCACAGGGGAACAAAAGTAAAACATGTGGAGGAAAGGTCATTCAGTCACAAAGAATCAAATGTCATGAACAATTCTGTTTCAAAAGCAGGATACAGCACCGTAAAATCTTAACCGAGAGAATAAAAATAAATTCAGTGGCTCTGGAAGAACTTTGTCAAGTGTGAGGAAAATAACCTGGATGATGTCATCAGGGTTATCTGGAGTTCGTATTCAATGATTTGATTGAAAAAGAATTCGCTACAAAGTGGTGGCTGTAAAATCTGAAAAATGGGGGTATTTACCAGGCAGGGAAGGTCTAAGGAAATATGCTATTAAGTTGTATTGTAGGAATTGTAGGATCCATTGTTTTTGGAGCTTGATAATTACTAAGAAGTAAAAGTCAGGATATATTGGCCTCTGCTGCTTTGATTTTGACCATTCTTTTAAAAAAACATTTTTTTTAAATCTGTCTCTCACAAATCCACTAACTTCATGGAAGTACAATACCAAATTGCTTGAGTAGCCCTTTAATCCATCAGATTATAACCACATATAGTTCATATTTGCTAACAATGGCTCAGGGAAGAACCACAAAATGTAATATCTATTGCACCATTGATCCTTAAATGATTTGTTTATTGAGGCAAGTTATGCACAGCCACACATCCTTGTGTTCCTTCCTTAGGGTCCCTAAGTTATGTCTCATTTAGATTTAGTAACTGGTTACACCACATTTAGCAGCAATTATAAGTGCAACTGAACACTGACAGTAGAACTGGCATGCTGCATGGCCCTGCTTCAGCTTTAGCCTATGAACTCCATGCCTGACGTGATTCTGCAGGATTCTCTCATACAGGGCAGAATCATGAGCTTATTGAAAGTCATACAAGTCTTGATGCAGAAGAAGCATCTGCAAACTGAGACACCGCTGCCACCACATGCGAGGGTCTTACCGTGGAATGCAGTGTTTGCTTTTCACCAGACATAACAGGGGCTGCGCAAGCCACAAATATCCAGTTGTGAGTCCTCTGTTCATTAACATCTTCCCAGGAGTTATGAAAATCAGTCAAGTGACATATTTGTCTTACGAAGCAATGCTTTCTGCCATGCTATTATTAATCTCTTGTCTCTGAAAGTGGCGTCATAAACTCAGGCTAGAGAAGTTGGCAGAGAAGTCTTGCGGATGTAGGATTTTTTTGTAATTTCCTGAATGATTGTACACATTTAGGTCTTATAGTTGCTAAGCTATGATTGGACCATTGGTGGAGGGGTTTAGTGATCAGCCATTTTGGTTGTGAAAATAAGATACTGAGAGCACATTAAACACCTATTTGCATAAAAAAGTGTAACTGATTTATACCCATAATGTCTTTGTAACTCCAATCTTTAAGTCATTTCGGATGCTGCAGCTTTTTCCATCTGTGCAGTCCCTTTTCTGTTGAGCTGTACATTTGTCATGACAAACAAGGAACCAGGAAAAATTGTTAGTTGCAGTTATGACTGATTCATAACGACTGAGGTCATATAATGGCATTTCATAGGTCAAATTAATTGATGCTTATTTAGTGATATGTAGCATCTACATCATAGAATAACATGTTGCTGTTAAGGGATGATATGCATACTGTTACCTTTAAGCAGTTTGGTTTATATGTATGGTTGTCTGCATTTCATATTTTGTATATATATATATATATATATTAAAATGACATTTGACTGAATATCTACAGTAAGTGACACTCTTCTTGCGCACTGACAGTGACTAACATGGTGTCAAAGCGAATGACATACATGTTTCACAGGACCCACTTCTCCTTTCCAGTTCTCTCTCATGGTTGTGAAAGCCTGATGTGTTGCAGTCAGATATTAGATCATCATTAACACTAACCCAGGTGTTAGGTAGCAAAGCTTTCTTTTATGTTATCCATCTTTGGCTTGATTTACTGTTTTCTGGTGTGTGTGTGTGTGTGTGTGTGTGTGTGTGCGTGTGTGTGTGTGTGTGTGTGTGTGTGTGTGTGTGTGTGTTAAGTGGTTAAAGGCCCTTCCTCAAATAGCTTCCTTCAGCCGCTGCTTCTTGCTCGCTCTCTTCCTTCTTCCTGATTCTATCACGCACATATATGCAATGGTATGTGTGCCTACACCTGTGTGACAAAGCAGCTTCAAAAACCCAAGCAGCCGCTAGCACACCAGTGAGCTGACTCTGTGGTCACAATTGCTGATACTGAGCTCACTGTGGTGAAGTTGCAATAAAAAAAATTGTGTGTTTTTTTTCCTCCCCGGGTAGATATAACATGTGTCTCTTGTGCATACAGACCAGTTTTACTTTGGCCTTCTGAAACTATTTTATTTTGTTTGTTTTTTAAATCTGAGGCGTTGCTCTCTGCTGATGATGTGATACATGTGTAACAGATTTCTTGGCGTCATGTCTGGAAAAACCCACCTTATCCTTCCTGCTAGGTGTACACACTCTAAAAGGGTTTCAGTGAAGGGTTGTAGTGTCCCATGAAGATCGTAGGCAGTTCCAACCTGAGAAGAATAAACTTAACTCCAGGCAAAACGCCCCAATCCACAAGATATTCACCACCATCACCTTAAGCCATAAATATCAAAACTCATATAAAAGACCCACATTTGCAAACACATCTACTGTATATCAACATCATCAGGTCTTCTTTGGGACAGCACACTTTTATGTCCCTTTTCAACCGTGTTGTGTATTAATAACAACCTGTTAAAATGTTGTTTTTTAAAATTGCAATCTGTGATCCAGCTGTAAGCCACAGCATTACAATTCAAAACACAAACCTGTTATGTCCCCCACTGATTGGCTTGTATTTTATTATAATGATTAACCCTAGACCACACATTCTGACTTACTAATGTTTGTTGTTGATGATGTTTAAGGTTTGTTCACATCAGCAATGTTTGTCAATACAGCAGCTGAACAGGTCTACCGTATATTCTAAATTATAATTGAAACTAAAATTATGCATTTGGAAAAAAAACAACAATTGGTACAGTATAAGTATAGGTATAGTTGGTTCAAATGTACTGGTTGGTCCTGTAAAACAGCATTAATAGTTGTTTTTTTATACTGTGGCAGAAGAGCACTAAAACAAGCTGAAAAAACACACCTCTGCCCTATTATCCCCATAAAGTTGCTATTTCACCTATTTTAGCAAATTGATTTATCTACACATTCAGCAGACAGAGCAACATTAGCATTCATTTGGAGTTGTGTTTCTGATAACCTGACAATCAGTATTCACTCTCCTTTTAGTGTCTACCCCAACTTCTGAGAGCAACATCTGGCTCTGTGGCAGCTAGATGTTTGACTTTCTGAGCTAGTTGCTAACCTTGTCTGCTGTTTGGTGCTGAGCAGGTTGCGTACAGTGACTTTTGTAAACAACTGCCTGCAGCTGGAAATATGATTGTTGTGAGCAGTGAGACTCAATTGTAGTAAAAAATTGTTTGCTAAACATTTAGCTATAGTAAAGAGGCTAGAAAGCTCAACAGACCCAGAGTTGGGTGATAATTTGCTGTGGACTGCAAGCAGCCTGTTTCACATTACACATTACACAGTTATATGATACATTGTTTTTTGTTTTTTAATATTGGTATAACTTTAAAGTAATGTTTCTATTGGCATGAAGTATTAAATAGCAACAATCATATTGGTGTGACAGTGTAGTTCTATTTTTCACCCTTGCCTGATTCAATCTGGTGGAAACACTGCATGCTTGAGCTTTTTTTTTCTCTCTCAATTTTGTTTTAACCTGTCTGTGGTCAAGATTATAAATACAGATTATTGGCACACAATATTTATTATAAGAACATTATTGGTTTTCACTCCAAGCATATTTGCAGCCATCGTCAAAGACCTGTAATAATCAAATCCTGATAACATTGTCAGCGTGCAGTCATTAACGCACACATATACACACACACACCTCTCTGTAGAGGTCCCACAGGAACAATCTATCTCATGCCGTGCTGAGGAAGCTGCTCGCACCCCAGAGATTAAAACCACATTAGCATGTACATGCTCTTATCTTCTGAGTGGCAGCTAATTAGATTCTGCAGCACTAATATAAATAATCTGATCTGCCTTTCCTTCTCCTGCTTATCAGCCAAGCCTCCAGGTGTTGCTGAGGCAAGGACGGAGACATGAACAGATAAATCGTTGTCCTCTACGCTTCTTTAATCTCTGGTAATGCATTACGCATCCCAGCAAATTAAAACATATGCAATGTGCAAAATGTCGTCATCACGAGCAGCAATCTTGATTGTTTTGTAAAATCAGGACTTACACATCACTCTTTATTCACATCAGAAAGCAGTGTGAAGCCAATTAGTTCAGCAGGCACACTGCTCTCTTTTGAGTGGTTGTGAAAAATACTGAATTTGGCTTTCTGTGACTTTCTGTGAGTCAGTCAGTTGTTCAGCCAGAGAAAGCAGATAGCAAACACATAGTTAGAAAATCTTAATATGCACTGTGAGGTGGTTCTTCACTGAAGACATAACCAGAGGTGGAAAAAGTACTAAAATATTGTACTCAAATAAAAGTACCAATACTTTGATAAAATATTGCTCAAGTACAATTGAAATTACCTATCTGAAAAATTACTCAAGTCAAAGTAATAATAATAATAATAATAAAAAACGGGGCGGGGGGGAACTCTCCCATGTAGTGAAAATAGGACAAGGGGTCATAAATCCAAAACTATTTTGTTTTTAATTAATGATACTATTGGCCCTAAATGAAAAACAGTCTTTCAAATGCGGCCAAGGATTCTCGGCGTTTTGGGCAGCAGAATTCGATGTTTCAGCTAGCATTTCTACTGAAACAGTCTCTGAACCGTCGTTGCTCGCCTGATTCACCTCCATCTAGTTCTCAATTTCCTACAGAAAGACTTGGTGCCTGATAGGCAGCCTAGATGCTGATCATTTGTCACTGCAGTGGTTCCAGGCGCGATTTTTTTTCTTCCTTTTGGTTTTCGTTAGTCAAAGTTTTTATTTTTTACTCAGTAACTTATGGGATTGGTTATGTAGCGAAATACAATACTTCACTCAAAACATAATCAAGTACATTTTAAATTACCGATTTTGAAAACTACTTGAAAAATATAAAATACACAACAAAACAACTCAATACAGTAACGTGAGTAAATGTATTTCGTTACTTTCCACCTCTGGACATAACACACTTTACATGAATGAATACCTCTTTACAAGTAACTGGGAGTCCTTCGTTAGTCATGCAGGAGTCATTGTTGTGAAAGGAATCTATGTAAATGTCTTCCTACACATGCTATGTATCACCCTCCACGCTGCGTAGTGGGACCTTACGAGGAACTGACGCTTCCTCTGACTTTGTGATCCATATTGTCCTGCCCCCAGACTTTGTTGGCCAGTAATCAGTGCATTACTCATGTTTTGTCTTTCTCAGATCTTGGTGTAACATAAAGGTACAATTACTCATTGACACACTCTGACCTTTCGGATTAAAAGGTGGGAGTAGACTTGTTCATCGCACAGATACCAACTACTTTTTGTTCATGTTCTCTGGCTCTCCTTTTTCATTCCCCAAATAGGTGCATTTGCATTATTGTTGCTAACGAGAGCGGACATATTTCCTACTCGTCATGGCTATTGTTCCTTTTTTTCATACATTAAAACAATGCGGTGAAGCATAGAGAAAGCAAGAGAGAGCTCAAAATTCATAACAGGTGTTGCATAATTGAATATAAAATGTTGCTCTGGTTCTGCTGAATGTGTATTGTTTTAGCTGAAACGATATGTCAATGCTTTCAGCTCATTTCATTGCCCCAAAGTCCAAAATCAATTAATGCAGCTTTAAAATGAATTTTACATGCATTTGCACAATCTTCTTACAAATCTATAGTCTATCTTGTTTGAACAGAGCCTCATGTCCTGTTCATACTGGATACACATCTTAAATTAATTTTGAGTTAAAATGTAAAGAAATAATGAACTTACTGACTGTAGTGCATACAAAACCATAATTTGCTAGCAATGACAGAAAAGGTAGTTTGTTTCTTCCACCAAAAAATGCATTTCCATTTGACATTGTAAGGGTTTTCTCTCTGAGTTGACAGTTGCTGAATTTCTGTTTAGATATTCACTTCAGCCAGTCACAGCAGGAAAACACTGAATAATTCACCAGTCGTCCCCCCCCCCCCCCCACACACACACACACACACACACACACACACACACACACACACACACACGCGCCCCAGTGATACTGTTTGTACGCGTTCCCAGTGGCAGCTCTGTTCTGTCAACAACTTTAAACCTTTTCTATATTATTTCATTTTCCCTTTAAGCCGTCACTTGCATCTCTAACTGTTTACAGATTTTCCACATAGTTTTTTGGACCCAAACAGTTCTCCTTTTATTTGCCATCTGCTGCCAGAAAAATGTGTCCTGAGGATACAAACTACTGTACAAAGAAGATCAATGAATTCCTCTGCTGCTTAACTCATTCACTTCACTTCTCTGGGTTTCTCAATGCCGCATTGCACTGGCTAGTCTTACACTGTTGCTGCACACATTTCAGACTATAAATGATTAAAATGTGGGTGAACGTTGACATTCTTAGTGTTGTTGAGGACATGATTAGATTTTATTTTCTTTCTCTGGTGTGCTCTTTTACAGACTGAAAGCTCTGGTATCAACAGGAGGTCGGAGTGTGCAAGCAGCATGTGACTGGTAAGTTAAAACAACAAATGTGTATACAGTACAAGTCAGGGGGGAAATGTGTGTTATACTGCCCTCTGCTGTCAAAGGGTTTTAAACAGTAGATACGTTATGATAATTGATGTATTGATTTATTTTTATCATTTTATTGTGATCTGGTCTCTCTTTTGAAAAAATGCACTCTCAATGCCAACAAATGAAATCATGAACACATTTAAGAGTTTCATGAAACCCCTCTCAACAGATTCAATCCCAGATTCGCTAAATATTTGTGACCACCAAACTACAAAGCCAGTGCTATTCACCATTTAAACATTATGTAAGAAGTAGCCCTGGTCAACGGGTGAAGCCTGTTTTGCCCATTACAACGAACATGAAAGCTCCTGGCAATAAAAAAAAAGTCCCCTCCCCCCACACACACACAGATGTTGGACCATCTGTGATTACCTGATTCTGTGACGTATTTGGATATATGTCTAGGGCAAGTGTGACGTTATGTATGTTTCCTTTCATTGGGATTAAGATTTATTATTGTTTTAATTATGATTTATTCATGTATATTTTCTATTTACATTTGTGGTTATACAACATATGTTGTAAAAAAATGACAATAAAAAGTTGGTCATTAAAAATAAATAAAATGAAAAATAAAGGCATTATGAAAAGCACAGTAGACATGGAACTTTTCCTTCTCCCCAGGCTGTTCTCCCATGTGGATGACCCGTTCCTGGATGACCCTCTGCCCAGGGAATTTGTCCTGTACCTGCGACCCAGCGGACCACTACAGAACCAGCTCTCACACTTCTGGCAACAGAGCCGGGTCACCTGTGGAAAAAACAAAGCCCACAACATTTTCCCCCACATCACCCTCTGCCAGTTCTTCATGGTGAGTTGGAGCTGTACAGTTTTATGAGCTCATTCCCCAGACAGTAAATATCTGTTGGATTCTGATCGCATGATTATCTTTTTATCCATGTGTTTAATGCCTCTTTCACACATGCGCCTTGTTACGTTAATGTGATGGCAATTTGGCATCTCAATAAGCCACCGAGTCACTTTTATGTAAAAGTCACAACATCATTTTTACTCAGTGGGACATAGTAAGAGTTTTGCAACACTTTGAACATAGCTGCATAGCATCAAATTAACATAAAGACCGTAGCATGCACAGAGAGAGATCGTACACCTTATTAAATGTCCTGTCTTGTCTGAATGAATCTGTAACAAACGTTTATGTAATGGACAGAAAGATAAGGCGAGCTGTGTTACATATTGTCACCCCTCCTCCTTCCACACAGTGTGCAGACCACCAAGTAGAAGCTCTATGCGAGGCTCTCCAGGCCTCCGTCCAGCAGTGGCGGGGTCGATTTCCCAGCCCGTTGCCTCTAGAGCTCTACACTTCCTCCAACTTCATTGGTCTTTTTGTTGATGAGCAGGTGGCCGACATCCTCAGGCAGTTTGCGACTGACTTTGCCACAGAGGCCGCCAGGAAGGCAGGTAGGAACCACAAGCATTAAGGGAACACAGTATATACCCAGAATGCCCTGGGTTTAGAGCATGTTTAGGATCTTGGCTGCATGTCTTCCCTTTTACTGTATCTGTCCCATCCTATCTTTCTTTATTACTGTATTCAGCATCAGTTCATCGTTATTTAATCACTGTGTAATGAGGGGTGACCAGCTGTCTTTTCCAGCAGTGGCAGTGAATGATTGGTCAGGATGGCGGTCATGTTGGGTTATTGAAGCACTCACTCAATTAGCAACTGTCATTTTTTTTAAACACAGGCGAAAATTAGACTGACTGCCAAACAGTATTTCAGGCAGCTAAGTGCCAAATCAGATTGGAGCCGAGGTGTTAGCGCTAATACTCATATCTGTGCTTCTGGTAAAGAGAAAGATTAGAGCGTGTCATCCCAATCTGATGTGGTAATGTTGAGAGTTGTTGGTTTCACTCTGCAGTTATCATCTCTAATGCTTTAAGCAGTTTTACCCGACTGCAACTTCTTGATCTGAATGTTTTTCACTTTTGTATAATAAGAAACACTGCTGATTTTGCATTTTCTTATGGTAAATTGTTGGTGTAACAACCTACGTAAAACAAAGGCCTGTCTCATCTTTTATTTGCAGAGGTCCATGTGGAGCCTCATAAGAAGCAGCTCCATGTAACTCTGGCCTACAACTTCCCCACCAATCACCTCTCATCACTGGAGAAACTGGCCAAGGGCATTGAAGTCAAGCTAGGCTGTGATTGGCTGGCAGTTCTGTTCTCCCGGGACATTCGTTTTGCAAACCATGAGGTGGCTAATATTCATACTAACAATGCATGCTTCGAGGTCAGATATCTGTTAACCAACAGCATCAAAACAAATTGACACATGATTATTAGTTCTAAATGCCAATAAGTCAGTAAATAATTGCCTCTGCAGACCCTGCGGGTGATGTACCCCTACTTGCCTCAGAACGAGGATGAGCTGGAGCTGGTTCCTGGCGATTTTGTCTTCATGTCTCCAGTGGATCAGAGCAGTACCAGTGAGGGCTGGGTGTACGGGACCTCGCTGGCCTCTGGGCTGTCTGGCCTGCTGCCTGAGAACTATGTCAGCCTGGCTGATGAGTCCGAAACCTGGGTCTTCCATGGGTGAGCAGAGCACCTCACACTGGCACAAGAGGTGGTCTTAATTAACCAAACAAGATAAACAGATAAAAAACATCAACATTATGATAAGAAAATATACAGAAAACACCTGTTTGACACGGAAAGAGAATAAAGTAGGTGTTTATTAATGTCTTTAAAACGGTTGCCTAATGTTTCCCGAGCTCGGGATGGGGATGTAAGGGTATCCAGAACTTTGTAGACCTGGTTACCATACAAGTCACTGTGGACAGTGGGTCCCAGAGGGTGATTCCTATTCATTATGGTGACCCCTGGACCTTTCATAATGCAACCATCAGATCAAAATGTCCTTTTGTACACAATAAATATCATTTTGAGCACATTCATCCTCCCCAGAGGATAAACCCTCTTGATTTTGATTAATGTTTTTTTATCAATAAATGGAGGTGCTGTTTCTAAATTACTTCAAACCTAGTTTGGAATTTCTGTACTGCAATTTCTTGTTACTTATCATCCGACATATACAGCAATACCGATATATCTGCAATAAGCTAATATCGGCTCTAAAAAGAAGCTCTAAACAAAGAAAAGCCCCAAATAAACAAATACACCATATATCAAAAAGTTGTTTAGCTGTTGCCAACATACTCCATGGACCAGTTTTTCATAATTCGAAAGAAAGAAATGATCTAGTTTGTGCTGCATACTGGATGTCTGTTCTGCTCGTCCACCACAGCTCCCATTCATTCTTCAGCTGTGGGCCCAGTGACAAAACCAGCAAGGAGAGAGGGATGTTTGATGCGCTGCTGGACAGCCGACGCCCTGACAACACCAGTCCTGGAGACACACCCTCCCTCAGTCTCATTTGTCATCCAATGCAGGTACATTTGTTTCATGACTTTTACATAAACAAGATTCACATGATATTGTAGCTTTGTATCTGCAGAGTGCCTTGATAGCAGTGCATGCCAAGTTACCACAACATCCCATGTTCGATTCCAGCCTTGGGACCTTTGTTGCATGTCTCTCTCTCCCTATCTATCTCCAGTCTTTGCCTCTACACTGTCATCCGTCAAATAAATCTTAAAAACACACAAAGCAATTTACTGATGCCTTTCATTTGCAGCAGGTCCTGCGGATTAGTGGTAGTCACTCTAAGCAGCCCAAGCGGACACTTTTTGTCTGTCGGCACGGTGAGAGGATGGATGTGGTCTTTGGCAAACACTGGCTCTCCCTCTGCTCCGACACTAAAGGTGAGAAGTCAAAGTTATAGGTAGACAGTAAGTAAAAGTACTGCACATTAAAGAAACCACCGTACATTTGACAATGCATGCTTTGTTGTTCTGCAGGTAGATATGTACGTTCCAATCTGAACATGCCTCCCAGTTTGCCGCTGTGGGGAGGACAGAGAGATTACGACATGGACGCTCCCATCACTGTGTTTGGATCCACACAGGCTCGAATAGTGGGTACGTCACCAATATAGATCTAAATGATGCACTACATCTGGTGTCAGAGGATTAAAGGGCAGTCTGTCATTTTGTTTATGAAATGTGTGTGCTTAATATTTGCTGTCAGGTGAGGCCCTATTAGAGAGTAACACAGTGATAGACTTTGTGTACTGCTCTCCCTCTCTGCGATGTGTTCAGACTGCACAGAACATCCTGAAAGGTAAGAAGAGTCTCCTCGAAAAAATATCATGAATGGGTGATGCTCCAACATTCACTCATCAAATTTAGTGTGATTTGGATGTAATGGGGGTCCCACAAAGAACCCATGTTTTTCCAATGAATTGTGTTTATGTAAACAGGTCTGCAGCAGGACGGTAAGCTGAAGGTGCGAGTGGAACCGGGGCTTTTTGAATGGACCAAGTGGGTTTCTGGAAACTCCCTGCCTGCGTGGATACCTCCCACTGACCTGGCTGCAGCCCACTTCAGTGTGGACACAACATACAGGTAATACTTACAAGGCAGAACACACCTGGTTCAATTAATAAAATGCAGTGTGAGTTATTAATCATGTAAATGTATTTGTCATCTGCAAAACTTCTCATCTACTTTTACAAAATGATGCCTAGATGTTTGCGTACCAGAAATGCCAATTTATTGTATTATCTGGCCTTTTTGGCTCAAGCATCTTAAAGAGTTGTGTGTTATGTAAACCAATTGTTTCTAAGTTCATATTTTATGTTGCATTTGTTGGGAAATGTGTAGCATTCACATCATTCACAAAGGCTCTCTTTGAGCTGCCTGGCTTAACTGAACCTATATGGGTGATCTTGGATAATAACAGGTATCATGAAGCTGGTTATCAACTGGCTCTGTAGCTCTGAGTCTTAATTACATGTATTGTCAACAGAAGCATGTACATGGAGTACTTATTATGACACGAGATTTAACTGTGATACCCACAAGGGAAATTAGGTTATAAAAGCCCCTGATCATTGACTGTGGGCTTTTTGGTTGGACTGCAGCAAAACAGGGGCCAGCCCGATAAACATGAAAGTCTGTCACTAAGTGAGTGACACTATTGGTCAGTGGAGTTGGAGTTTCCCCATTGAGCGTTGCTATTTTCAAATGACAGTGTTTCCGCTGGTGACTTCTGATCCACTTTCTCAATACAAATGCGGTTGTACGTGTTTGTTACCCTTCCTGCAAACCTCGACCCAAAAACCTTCATGAGAAATTTAGGGCAAGCTCTAAAATATCACCATTTTTGGTGCCACTCTTTTTTTTGTATACATTTCTATTGTCCTGTATGTGTGTCTCAAACATGCAGTGTTTCAGTCCTATATTTGTATGACACAGTTTGATACATATTTTACAAACGTAGCAGAGTGTGGGTGTGTGAGGAAGAGAGAGAGAGTGAGAGTGACGTTGGATGCACTCAGACCAGACAGTTGTTGGCGATCGGAGCAGAGAAGAAATTAACAGTTACATTGTCAAGTTGTAGTGAGTGTAGGTTTCAGTTTGTCAATGAATAAATGCTGCAAGCATCAACTTCGGCCCTGGAGGCAAAACAAAGTCCTTCCTGTGAAGGAAAGTTATCTTGCTCTGTTTTTCCGTAAGACCCAACATTTAAAGGCTGTGGGCATGCCTGTAATGGCTGTAAATTGTTGAAAATAACATGATTATAATGTTGAATTTAAATTAAAGCAGTCCTTAATTATTTCACTCAAACATAGCTTAACCATGTCATGTGAAGTGATGTGTCAGTACACTGTGAGAACAAATATTACTGGGATAACTACAGAAAATTGCAGATCAATGTTTAATATCTAGGGTTATATCAGCTAAATTGGGCTACTTTTTGGTAAATCGTTTGGGACAATAATACAATACCATATATGCCTTTTCCATGTGTTTTTATTATTAATAATGACTGTTTTTGATAATTTTGTGTTGAAATTATGTAATAAAATATAATTATATAGGCCCTACAGTTCTTGAAACATCAGCTCTGCCAACATTTTTTGCATGAGCAGTTTCAGGTAAAGTGGGCCAGTCAAACTGCAAAGGGAAATAGTCATTTATCATCAATTTTAATTTTAAAACACAGTTGCTTATACAGCCACATAACATTTAAACTGCATTAAACAAAAATTCATATGTGCCATTCAAAAAACATTTTGGGTGCAAACCCACATATTCAAATGTGCAATTAAAAAAAATCCATTTTGGAACAGCATAGATCAGTGAACTGATGTCAGTGGTGTGTGTGTGTGTGTGTGTGTGTGTGTGTGTGTGTGTGTGTGTGTGTGTGTGTGTGTGTGTGTGTGTGTGTTCACACACACACACACACACACACACACACACACACACACACACACACACACACACACACACACACACACAGCTGAAACCAGCTGAAACCATGTGGTCCATTTTAAATTGGGCCTCCCAAAAAAACATCACTTTTTCAAAAAATATGTTCATATACCAAACTAACAACCTTGTTTCTGATTGATGCCATCAAGACAGATATTATGCATAGTTTTTTATGGGCATGTTTGTTTTTTTACAGATTTATCATCCTTATAATAGTTTAGTTAGATTAAAATCACCTGTTACTTGTCAAGTACAGTTATGACAACAGTTTGAAATCCTTTGCAGTCATTGGCTCTAAATTCCAGAGGGGCTGGGACCCCCAAACCTTAAATGGCCCATTTTGCCTGATGGCCCATTTTACTTGATATCACCCTATACCTTTACGTGGAAATTTGGCCACAATTAAGCACTTTAAACCATACACAGTCCAGCCATATAGGTTTCCACCTAGTCTTGTTTCATTATCAATCCATTGCTTGATTTTTGCAATTTTTCTGTTTGCCTCTCTAAACAAAATGGTAAAATCCTGAACCCTCTTCCCAGTTCTTCCTATGTGTGTGTAGTGTGATGATTTACACAATATTTAGTGCATACACTGAATACATTCACTGAAAACAACCCCAAACACCCCCAAACCACAGTGCACTTCCAACAAATGCCTCAAGTTGTATAGTTTTATAAAACAACACAATGTTTTATATGTGCCATTAGCTTTCTAATATTTGGTGTTTGCCTCCATATAGACCTCTGATGCCAGTCAGCAAGCTCACTGTGTCTGAATCCTATGAGAACTACATGAGCCGGAGCTACCAAGTGACCAAAGATATCATGTCAGACTGCAAAAACACTGGTAAGAGACACACTGCAGAGCTTTTGGAGCATCTGGAAGAGATTGTTGAGCCTGTGGAGGTGAACTTTTACTTCATTGTTTTACATGCTCATGTGTTTGTCCACTGCTGATGTTGCATCCTGCCTGGGTTCCAACTCTCCGTAGGAAACAACGTGCTGATTGTTGCCCACGCTTCTTCCTTAGAGGCTTGCACACGCCAGCTGCAGGGCCGCGGCCCACAGAGCGCCAAGGACTTCATCCAAGTAGTCCGAAAGGTCTGTTACGTATATCTTTCTTTTATCTAGTCTATCTTATTGTTTTTACTTTTCTACATCCCACTTTTCTATCAATCCATCATTACTTCCATCTGGTTTCTTTAGTTCCTCTCCCTGTGGCCATTGTGGCTGGATGTGCAAATACACCAGTAGCCTACACGCCTTAAACTGCAGAGATAATAGGAATCCATGTGTATAAATGAAAAAAAGAAGAAAAAATGTACTTAAACCAAGTTGTTCAAATATTCAAAACGTTTTTGTTTGAATAGATGAGATCAGCTGATGACAAAAGTGCAGGCCTATGCAAAAGGAAATTCTTCCTGACTGAACTTATGCCGTAGCTTTTTGTTAAATTTCTTCTCAAACTAATTATTAATTCCTCTGCTTGGTCCTTAGATCCCCTACCTGGGCTTCTGCTCGTGTGAGGAGCAGGGAGACACGGGGGTTTGGCAGTTAGTGGACCCTCCCATCCTCCCCCTCACACATGGACCAAACCACTCCTTTGACTGGCGGGAGACACTTCTGCAAGAATGACATCTGATCTGATCTCCGTCCAACCTGTTCATACTGTGCTCCCTCCTACTGACTGCTATAACACCAGTGCCCCCAAAATACTGGAACCTTTGTCTTTTCAGCCTCTTTACACAGCTGGTGGCTTAGCAGTGACGGTCTGAAGAAGCTTCCTGCCTGAACATGAGGAGCCCAGTCCCAGCCAGTGAATGGTTGGTGAACTGACTCACTCTGAGGCTGGTTTCAACAATAATTGTCCAATCTCAAATGTCTTTGCATTGTTATGTTGATTGAGGGAGACATTAGTTTGGGCACTGTGTGGGAGAGCTCTCACTGACTGAAATCCAGCTGGATTATGTGTAGACATTGTCATCTCAGTCTCAGAACATTTTGTGAAATTAGCACATTTTATAACATATAACAATGTGCTTTTTGTGTGTCTAGTAGGAAAAATAATTGCTTTCCAACAGGAATGTATAACATTTAGAAATCAGGACTATTGGTAGAAGAGTGACACTGAAGTAATGCCATAAAAAGCAAAAGCGCAAAAGTTGAGATTTTAGCTATCTGTATTTTTAGCTAGGATGGTTCAGCTTTTATTTTTAACTCGTCAGTTAATGGTCCCATGGCATGAAAATTTCACTTTATGAGTTTTTTTTATGATTAATATGAGTTCCCCCAGCCTGCCTATGGTCCCCCAGTGGCTAGAAATGGTGATAGGTGTAAACCGAGCCCTGGGTATCCTGCTCTGCCTTTGTGAAAATGAAAGCTCAGATGGGCCGATCTGGAATCTCCTCCTTATGTCGTCATAAGGAGCAAGGTTACCTCCCCTTTCTCTGCTTTCCCAGCCCATGAGAAAGAGAGAGACATCATGGCTTGCAAACAAGCGAAGCATGGCAGTTGGTCAAGACCACACCCCCCCCCTCCACCTTGACCCCCCCCCCCCCTCTCCTCCTCAATAGCATTTAAAGCTACAGACACAGAAATGGCACATCCTAAGGAAAGCTCATTGTGGGACTGGCTCTAGTGGCTGTAATTCTGCACCAAGGCTGAATTTAGGGAAAAGAGACTTCAGATACAGTATTAGGGGACCATTAAGGCCTATATAAAAGCATCCAAAAAGCAGCATGTCATGGGACCTTTAAGTTAATTTTCACTGAAAAATGTCAGCTAATGTCTGCCAAAAAGTTTTAGTTCCCTAAATATGAACTTTATAACTCTAAACTCTAATTGGTTTACTTTCCTAAATGTAGCTAGCTAATGTGAAACATGAACTGTGTCCGACCACACTCAGAAGGTCATTGTTTTAATATGTTAACATTGAAACATACACATACTGTACACATTTTAACATGCTAAAGTTAGAATAAAATGTTTACATTGCTAAAACGAGCATTACTGGTTCAAAGTAAACAGTTTAACACAAGTGTTTGTATTAGGTTTAGCATGAGTTATTAGCATGAGCCATGCAAACATTAGTATGACTCAGCTGTACTCTAAGCTTAGTTCCAATATCACATGCTAAATCTTAGCATTCAATGTTTTGCTGATTTTGCGTGTTCGGTGTGATGACGTTGAACAACCTCTGTAGTCTTATTTAGCCAATTGTTAGCAACCGCTTTTGAGTGGGGTATTTACTCAAGTGTTTTATGTCGTAAAACAATTCTCATAACCACAGACCTTATTTCAGGCATCTAACCAAATTCTAAAAACCTATTGACTTTAAACAAGAGAACTGGAAGTGCAAACATGCTAACTCATTTCCAGGTTTTAGGACTCATTCCTGCAGCACAATAGCAAAGTTGTCTCAGCATTTGTGTTTTCTGGTGTGTAATGCACATTACAGCCTTAATGGGTTGCTAGAGTGGCCATAGACTTTTAGTTGCGTTCAAAACTGGCAGTTGCAGGTTGACTTTTAGGCCAATCATAACTAATAGTTTGCATAATATGTGTCCACTATATCTGATTTGCATTTGAGTTTGTGCTTAGTTCACAAAATCGAATGAGACTGTTGAGAATTTGTAAAGAGAGGTTTTATTTCATAACAGCACTGCTCTCCTACACAGACCCCAGCAGCATTTCACCATACATTTGCCCTGCTTCAGTGGCTGAGGGAAAACATATCAGTGCTGGCTTCAAGTCTTCATCAGGGACTTTTCCTGATGCTACCCACATGTTGTGTCTTTGTTGGTAGCACATCCAGTACAGCAGTGTATTCTGCTATTCATGTAGTGTATGTAAAAAAAAAAATTATAACAGCACAACCTGCACTATTGACAATCATACAGTAGCTTCTTGATTCTGGTCAAGCACATTTTTAGTGTGCGTTTGTTAAATGTTGTTCAAGGTTTCAGAGTAGCTGTATATAATCATATTTTGAAAAATAGTCTTCCAGTTGCATTTTTTATTTATTTATAAACCCTTCTTTCAGATGTTACAAGCAAAAATATTAACAGCATGCAAGAATATATGCTCGGTATCTCAGGTGTTGACTGCATTTAAGACATACAGTATATGCAGCTTTGAAAACCGTTCCATTGATTGAATGACTGTGTCGTTGTGAGTGCCTGTTGAAATTAAAGTGATGTCCCCTGATGTACTGCCTGCCCACTCGTAGCTGCAGATGAAGAAGAAAAAGAAGAAGCTGTAAGCCACGTCAGTTGTAAACAGTTCGCTCAGGCTGATACTTGATGCACATCCCTCACTTATTTAGATGTCATAATAGAAGCAAAAAAATGAAAGATAAATTGTGACAAACAAGTTGTGTCCCATTTCATTGACGGCTTTTTGTAGCTTCACAATGAAAGACTAAATACAGTATGTCATGATTAAGTAAGGCTCATGCTAAACGATCGCCATGACATCTTGGAGAATCCTGCGTGTACCACTGACTTTTATAATTCAGTATCTCTCCACCTGATATGTATTCTCAGTAGTGATAAGAGGGCTTTGAAACTGCATTTAGACATTGTGGTTGTTAAATTGTAAGTCAACAATGTGTAAGGAAACACATTTGTTAGACGTTAATTATACACACAATGCATTTTGGTTAGTAACACAAAATATAAATATAACTTGTTTGTTTACAAGGAAACTCCACAAGGAACCTTAATACAAAAACATGAGATTGATATCAATCTTCTCATTAAACTCTCAGCTAATATATGCATATTTCGAAGAAGAAAAATGTCGAACTATAAATGTAAAGAGCATTCTGAGCACTTCACACTACCCTCATATATCGAAAAGGAGAGGCTGTAGCTATTTGAACACAACATTCCTCTCATGACTGCAGCACAACTTCAGTTGGTCCTGCTCTCCTCACTGAAAAATTATTGAAATCTGGCCATTTTGGAAATCTTCACTGGAAAACAAAAGCCTTTTAGAATCCTCATCTTAAACTTCATTCAGGGAAAAACACATTAATTCAGGGACATCAAAGATTTGATTTGATGCTAACATCTTTAGTCAATCTACTCAAATCTTGTGAAAAAAAAACCCAGAGAGCTCAAAACAACCATCTCAACATCTTCCTGTGTATTTGAGCTGCAGACCATTAACAGTTATATCATTAAATTCATTTAAATGGCTGTATTGAATGCTTTGCTGACAGGGCGGCAATACTGCAGGTGTTACCGAAATATGAAAAGGTTTTCTCTTGAATTAAATGTAATGTTCACCACAACAAACTGGAGCCGCATTTGTTGTATTAAAGAGTTATAGACCAGAAGAGAGCATGTGAAAGAGGAAGAAGCCATGCTGTTCCTGATGTCTTTATTTATTGTCTGAATATACCATCAAACATGTACAGCAATTAACTTAAAGTTACTTCTTTTTAAATCTATATTTGTTGATTTGTAATTTAAGATGAAGTGTGTCTGTAGGCTTCATGTATGTTATTTCCATTCTGAATGTATCTTCTGTTGTGATGTGAAGCATTGAGTTAAAGAGAATAGTTGTCCCTTTTAAAAAGCTCTTATATTTTCATATTTTGAATGCCATTGACATGAAATGTCATTCTATGATTTGTGTGACAGTGTTCATTTGGTTTTGTTCTGATTGAACATAAAATAAAAGCATTTTCTTTCCTTCTCCATAGCAATAACATTATAAAACAACAGGTGAACCTACGCTGCAAATACTGTAAAGGAGTGTAAATCAAATAAAGGTCAACCTCCTTTTTGTTTAGTTTTGTGAATATATCCAGAATGGCAGTTGTAGTAAAGCACAATTGACCTGTGAAAACTCTATTTCTAATACTGGATAATACCAGAAGGTTATTGTCATCCAGAAGAATGGTGTTGAGCCCAGCACTGTTGCTACAGCTCACACAAACATGTACAAGTGTGGAAACCTTTTTCCCTCTCTGCTAAAATCACACACCTTCAATGACATCAGTGTTGTGAAGCCTGGATGGAAAAGGGTGCCAAGATGGCAGGCAGGATTCACAAAAAAGGTAAAAGTTGGCCAACAAAAATTCAAAAAGGCAAAAATGGAATACAAAAACCATGCACAACATGTGACCCCATCATTATTGTAGGAATTAAGGATGCTATTAACAAATTTTCATTGAACAAATCTGGGTATTTTCATAGCTGGAGATGTCATTTCTCTGAGCCAGCTAGCAGATTAAACTCTCTACAAGGTAAAGCTCAAATGCATAATGCAGTCTTTTAATGACATAATCTTGTGCTTCTGGTCTACATTATCTGTGGACACTCATTGAATCTTCAGTCGCAAAAAAAGATAAAACTATAACTCACTTATTTTAGGACTGTACCTTCAGTCAAACCTTTTGATGTGACCTTGATTAGTTTATAAAAACGTGTGTTTTGAAAATGTTTGTCAAATTTCTTCATTAGCAAAATCCCATATGCACTCAACCTAACAGTGACTATACTCTCATCAAGTCTTAGCTAAACTCTTACCCGAGGACAAACTCCAAAGCTGTGAAAACAAAAGTCTTATGTACTGAATGTCATTTGTAATTTGTGTTTTGTTTTGCTGTACTTATTTCCTTTTATGAGATCAATTATTTGTGTACTACCTCAAGCCTACAAACCCTAGTTACTGTTTGGAATGGTAACCTGTTGTGAGTTCCATTTTGTAAATGTGTTGTTAAAATTCCAATTGAATTGTTTAAATTTAAAATATAAATGGATCACAGCAGAACTGAGGGAGGCCTCCTCTCCTGAGGAGCAGGCAGAACTTGCTAAGAAGAGGGAGGTCATCCTGGTGAGTTACAAAGAATGCATTTGTCTGATATAATAATGGCAAT
Source organism: Gymnocephalus cernua (assembly GCA_023631565.1). Classification (NCBI taxonomy): domain Eukaryota; kingdom Metazoa; phylum Chordata; class Actinopteri; order Perciformes; family Percidae; genus Gymnocephalus; species Gymnocephalus cernua. The sequence goes on from CM042430.1 coordinate 32,119,696, forward strand.
TAAATGCTTATTTGCTATCTTTCCGATAGTTAGAGGAGAGGATCAATGCCTTTCTCATGTTTGTTTGGTAAATATGAAGTTGGAGCCGGCAGCCAGTTAGCTTAGCTTAGCCCTAACACCAAGACTGGAAACAACTTGCCTGGCTCTGTATAAATGTAACAAAATTGTACCTAGCTAAGGCATTGCAAGTGTTGTTTTACAGGTTAAATGAGAGTTGATGTGTTACGGTAATACGTGTGCTTGAAAGGTGCTAGCAGATTCTGTTACCTTCAGCCAGAGCTAGGCTAGCTGTTTTTAGTTTTTATGCTGAGCTAAGCTAACATGAGAGTGGTATTCTCATCTAGCTAAAACTCAGCAAGATGGCAAATGTATTTTCCAAAATATCTTTATCTTCTTTTCTCTTTGACATCTAACTGTTATGCAGCTACAGCTAGATGTTGGGTACAGAGTCTGGAGCCAACGAAGAGGGCCAAATATCACATTATGTCTCAAAATGCTGATGTGAACATGGAGCCTCTGAAATGGCCCATAGCTCCAGATGGCTACATCCCCAACTCTGTCATCCGAAACTGGAGGAAGAAGGGAAAGGATCTTAAAAAGGTGTACTGTTGGGATGACATCTTTTATAGTTCTCATCAGGTGAATAAACACACAGCAAATGATGAGGAACATGTGAGCACAAGAGTTTTCTGGATCCCACAAGATGAAGAGGAAGAAGAAGAAAAGACAGATGTTGTGAAATGGAGAACGGAAGAAAAGGAAGATGAGAAAAATGAGAAAGCCAAGAAGGAAAAAACAAAGGTGCAGGAAAAGGAAGAGGAAAGGGCGGATGAGAAGAAAGAGAAGGAAGAACACAAGACAGAAAGATATGTCCTTCTGACGCAGATAAACACTGATACTACTCTGCAGAACCAGCTGAAAACATTTGATGACGGGCAAATGAATGTGGAGCCTCAAAGGCAAAAAGTCGGCTCAACATTTAATCCAAGAAAGACTGTGAACGTCCTGTAAGTGTTAAAACTGAATGATGGTTTCCAATTATTCAGAACTTCTTATGCAAGTTATATAAGTCCCCATAACAACTGTGAAAGTATATGTACAATGTGTATGTTTTTTTCTAGACCAACCATCTGTCCTGAAAATGGACCCAAACAACTCAGAGAGAAAACGGAACACACAAAGCTTCATGAAACCGTCACACCTCCCCTCCAGTCGGGCACAGAGAGATACTCTGTGTCCGATAAACAAAGAACATCCAGTTTAATTCCTAAAGGTACTAGCAAATGATGTTGATGTGACATTTGAGATGGTTATTTTTTTGCCTGCATTAGTGAACATTTCTATTTTTCATTTTGGAATTGTTTTTGAATTTCTATACGTAGAGTCGCCGGAGCCTCCATTTGAAAGTTGTGTGGTGTCTGTAGATGCTGTCATCCCAAAGCAAGGTAATTTTCATCAAGACTACATACTGTATATATTCATTCAATGCATGAAGACATTGAGCCTCATGCAAGTACGGACAACATTTTTCTTAAGTAGGAAATCCAACAAACAAAATTCAGGAGTGGTCCAGACTAGTCATTGTTTCGCTTGAGAATAATAAAACCTTAATCTAAATGAAATTGTAGTTTCAATGTGTACATCACTGAACTACTGTAAAATTAGATGTATTGTCACGTCTGATTTGGTACAGATTTTCGTGTTTCACACAGGGAAATTGCTATCTACAGTGCATCATCAGGCCAAATTCCTAATTTCTCCAGTACTGTACTTTGATTTATGACCAAATAGTTACAAAACTAATGACATCCCAAATGGCTACCGCTGTACTTTGTGCAATGCTAGCACTTGGGTCAAAGCAAAGCACAGCCTCACATATTCATTCGCATGACAGGTTTGCAATATTTAAGTGATTTTGCAGAATCCAACTTGGGACACTTGTACAAGCAAACATTGCAGAAAGAGGAGGTGATGAGATGTTTAGGACAAGAAAACGAAAATGTTCTTGCCTGAGGCCCATTGTTCTTACAGTATTTAAATCGCCACTCTTGAAATTTCACATTCTTTGCGTACCTTTCCATACTCCTAGAACCCAGAACCTCGTACATACCACCTATAGAGCCCGAAAACGTGACTCCTTATCCCCTGAAGGCTCCTCCTTCAACCCCAGAGGATCCTCGACCCCAACTAGACCTTGGGCCTCCTGAATGCTCGCCAGTAAAGCGAGAGACAAAGAGAGATAAAGGGTTCCTCCTGTCTTCAACCAAATACAACAACATCAGAGACCAACTACAGGTAGCCCTTGATCACAAAGTCTTGGCGCTCTATAAAAAATTGAAAGTTTGCACCAAGAACTCGTCACGCCTTGGAAAACACTCCACCATTGCTGAGCACCCAGCTACTTCTAAGGCCACGCAGGCTCACAAAGGCACTTGTTCTGCTGATTCTGAGGCTACGCAGCTTCTCCAAGGCCTCTGTCCTCCTGCTGATTCTAAGGCTATACACACTCTCCAAGACTTCTGTTCTTCACGGGTAGCACAGTTGGCCGCTAGAAAGCATCCAGTCAAGTCTTCCAATGCCAGACAACATGCGGGAACCATCCCCGCAACAGGACATCAGAGAGTGGTGCAAAAGATCCAGATGAAAGACACGCTAGAACCAGCATTCTTTCACTTCCACCATGTGATCCCAATGGCCTCCCAACAGAGCTTCTTTACTTTGAATCCATTTGGGACGACCCAGTACGGAAGGCTGCAGTTTTACTGGATAAGGGGACATTATGCGGACAACCTGCTGAGTGTTTGCACCAACAACTCTGCTCATATAGTAGGCTTTGTACCATCTTTATAGATCGACTTAGCAACTGGCCAGCTCTTGAATTATTTCATAATGAGGTATTTGGCTGAACAATAAAATCATCTGTTGCATTAATACAATAATTTAGGTTCAAACTATGGTAATGGTGATATTAGTTGGATGGATCACTTCTTTGGTCCAGACTAACATTTCTCAACAAATTTTGTACAAACATTCATGATCCCAAGAGAATGAACCCTACTGACTTTAGTCATACCCTTACTTTTCCTCCTGTCCATGTCACAACTGTCCAATCACCATTAAGTCATGTCATTGGTTCCTAGGCATTGTATCCTAATAACTTTGGTGACACCTAGCGCCACCAGCAGGTTGACATTTGTGGTTGAAATGTCTCAACAACTATCGGATGCTTTGCAATTTGATTCAGACATTCATGCCCCCCCCCCCCCCCCCCCCGAATTAATTTGAACAACTTTCTTAATTGCCTGTTGATTCTTTTAGTAGATAGTTTGTTGTAAGTATGAACTGATATTTTGTGGTGTTAATCAACTGCAACAAGTGTCTGAGCCGTCTGCTGATATACGATTAATAACAACAAGGACAAAAGACATGGACAGATAAAACACAGCTTTATTGACATTTGTTTCTTGACATCAGCGGTTTCATTGGACACAATGTTCACATAGCTGGCAAAACAAAAACTCGTGAATATTTTGTCATTAACAGATTAATGTAACAAGGAGTATTGTGAAGTACTGTAAATAATTCTAAATAGAGAAACATTTTACGTTAATTCATACAGAAATTAAAGCTGAAAAACAAATATGGCTAACATTGCCTCAGGAGGTTTAAATTAAGTAAATAGTAATATTCAATACTAGAGCTATAAAATAAAAAAGAAGTACAATATGGCATTACGCTAACTGTACAGTGGGTAAACTGAAGCAGAATGAAGGAAGAAAAAAAACAATATGATAAATATATGCAGAAATGATACATTTACTGAGATGGCACTTTGATAGAAACTAAGGCAAGTTATTAAGGTGAACAAGTTTGGAAATCTGTTGCTTTTAAAAATCTGTTGCTTTTGGAAGCACTTCAGTTTTTGATATGTGGAGTACATCATTTTATATGACAACAGTACAGCAAAAACAAATGTTCATTCATTTCTTTGTTAATTTCATAAAAACAAACATTTTGAATAGCTATGGATGAACCATACAGACGTTCATTGCATTCTCGTAATAATGACTTAGTCTCATAATTAGGACATAAGAAAAAGGATGAGAAACGGTCTAATAATTACAAGAAAAATGTACCGTAAGTATGAGGTCCATATCTCATAATTACGAGATACCAATGTCATAATTAGGAGACATGGATATTGTCATTATGATACTAAGTCAAAATTACAAGTCATAATTACGAGAATAGTTTCCCATGGTGACAAGATCTTCATCTCGTAATTACAAGAAAACTATGTTATAATTCTGAGATGCAGAAGCTAGAATTATGCAATAAGGCATTTCATTTTGTTTTGTTTGTTGAATGAAAACAGTGCTTTAGTAGAACTACCCCACAACATACTGTCTGAATTAATGTGACCGTAATGGCCAGTCAGTCAGTGTAACGAGTGTAGCAATACAGCTATAAAACACTGTTGGTCATGGTTTATAGAAATTGATCTGTAATTTTTTTCAGTTAAGTTAAATAACATTTGTTTGCATCTCTAGCACAACAGTAATTCAACCTATAGCCAGTACATGAAAGACAATGAGTAAGTTCGCTGCTGTGCTCTCTTTTTTAGACTTTAAGCAGTCGGTTATACTACTGTATATCCACAACTTTCGTATTTAAAAATCATCATCAGTTGATGCTCAACGTGATGCTGAAAGCCATTCTGTAGTGGTATTGCATTGCAGATGCAATATCAGCAAAGCATGAACAGGACAAACTGTTGCTATACAAAAGAACATCTGAGCTGAAAACTAAAAACAGATGCCGGGACTGCTCCAGTGTTAAACAAGTAATCTCCAGTCATGCAGTGGGACTGCACTTCATAATAGGTTCAGTACAAAGCAGCTGTACAGCTAGTATCACTAGCTGGGCCACGTGGGGTAAACAAAAGTCTCCAGCTTATCATCATGTATAATAAATATATTCTCTCTGTAACATACTCTTAAAAGCAGTAAACCTCCTCAATTGAACATGTTCCATTCAACATGAGCTGAATGAAGAAGTAAAATTATTTTTCAGGAGGCCAATATGATAAAACACCACGCAATCTGAGACCTACTGTACAGTACACTTAATGATTTCCATAGAAGAGGTCTGATCAAGTACTTGTGGTCAGGGAGAAGTTCAAGAAAGAAAGTCACTGTTGACTCCTGGCCATAGAGATTATGATTGGCATTTCTTTACTCTTCACACCTCAACGAGGCCTATTTCACTGTAGTGTTGGCTGCTCTGAACCACAAAATGTGAACACATGCTCTGAAACTCATCTTTGGTTCCATCAAAAGTCAGCATTTCCAAATGACAATGCAGCTAAGAGCTGAGAGAAGAACTCTGGGTTAACTCCTCGTTTTACCTGCTTGTGGTGAACAATAATAGAGGCTGATGAAACATCCTTGGTTGTGAGGGAAGTTTTTTGAGAATGCTGAATTTTAGTGGCATCCCATTTACTGATACCGCTACTATACTGACATGCTTTAAAAAAGAAAAAAAAGAAGCAGTTTCACCATGAGGATATCAGCCAGTGATGGTACTGCAAGTGCTGATGACAATATTTAAAGGCCATTTTGTGCTTTTCACTGATAATCCCAGTAAGCTGTTTTTACCACACTGAGCTTTGGTCCGAGTAGTGTTTAAAATCCTCAAAAATGTATCTGCCATTTGCTGAGATAACCTGGTGCCACGGTTAGTCACTTTTTATTTATTTTTTCTCATGCAACTTCAAATGTGTAATGTAAAAGGAATTCAAGTTTTTACTTGACACAAGGCCGTGACTGACTGCATGTGAGGACCTGGTCACCTCCGGAGCCCTGCCCCTGAGCCGGGCAGGATTATCTGGCGTCGTTGAGCTGCCTGGCCACTGTTAGGATCTCCTTGGCTCCTTTGCTCAGCAATAAGTTGGCCAGATCGATCCCCAGTCGCTCAGCCCTGTCCTGGGCTTCACCAGAAATCTTGCTGGCTGTGACGCCCACCCGCTGGAACTGCTCGTCTACCTCCTCTATGCTCTGTCACACAAACACACATTATCAATATAAAGTCTTTTTTTTTTTTTTTAATTTAAAACTAAAAAACAATAAAATATAAAAACATTAAGTGCTTAGCAACACACCAAAAGGAACACAATATATATATAAAGGGTTACAAACAATATGTCCAACCTGTCCGAAAAGGAGCGAGACGAAGACAAAGCTTTTTTTTTCCCACCCCTCAGTCAACTTTAAATAATTCCTATATTTATTAGATATTTTGTATGTCATATATCATATATTTTATATTACATATTCATAGCAAGATAACAAATATACATAAAATGTATATCTGTACACATTAAACACCTACCAAACATGTTTTACATTTTGTTACAGTTTGGTATATAATAGTCTCACTTTGCCAGACCCTCCTCCAAAGTGCGCTGAAGGAGGGTCTGGCTACTCCACACAGCATTCGGGGATAGGAGGAAAACGTGCTCTGGTTTAATGGCATTTCTTTAGACCAATCAGAATCGTCATGGGCGGTGCTAAACTCTGCACAGAGCCGCTGCAAAATAGTCGCGCGAGAGAAAACTCAGATTGGACAGATAGTCTAGCTAGAGGTCTGAATTGGAACAGTCAATAATAGTCATATACATAATAGTCATAAATCCACCGAATTTAAAATTCCTACACAAAAAAAGCGGAAGGAAATGGAAAATACATGCATCCGGCGTAATTTCCTGCTGCACCGGAGAAATACCGGGAGTGGAACGCAAAGAATATAGACTATGTTATATGATGGCTGACACAAATATAAAAACACACAACTTCATACTTATTACATGTTCCATCCAGTCTCTTTGTGAAAATGTTTTTTTTTTTTTTTTTTTTAAATCCAGGCAATGGTCATCAATGAGACTATGCACTGTTCACTCTACAGCGGTTACCTTGTCATCAGCAGCAATGCTAGTCTGCATGGTTTCCTTCAGACTGTCTGACCCGTCCAGGCTGTACACTGCCCCCGTCAGGTAGAGCTGGAATCACATCAAATAGTTTCAACTTCAACATCAGCTGACAACATTATTTTGTTGTGGTACCTGTCAAGTTAGGAATGTGTTGCATTTCCCCACTGTGTGGGAGCTGGTCCTGGATTCAGCTGTACACTGTACATAGCTCTGTCCTATTGGGTTTGGGGAAGTTTACTCTCCAGCAACTTATCAACCAATCTCATCAGTTAATGCTTGTCCTCAAATCTTGTTCTCTTGTAAGAGATTCCGGCAGTAAAGCATAAATTGTTGCTGTTCGTCGAAGTGTTGATTATGTTAAAATAAATGAAAAGTCTGATTTACAAGATACAAGTTAATGGTTCAATGTTTCTCTATTTATATATGTCTTTTACATGGATCATCACCTGATGAGGACGCTGACTTTGTACCTGGGACCAGTTAGCTTTAGCCTCAGTCCTTTAGCATGACATTATGTATTTAGCCAACAAGTACACATTTAAGGAACATTTACAGGGTTCTCGTCTACGAGTGAGCTGGAAACATTAAAAAGTCAGCAGGAGAAAGCAATTTAAACCAGTAACGGAGCGAACGTTTAATTAGCTGCCTAGCTATAGCTGATAAAAATCCGCCAGTGACAATATCGACTGATGCTGGCTAGAAACGACAAGACTGCTTATGTCTACTTCTGTCTGAAAATCAAGGACCCATTTTTTCATAAATGACAAAGAATTGTTGGTGATAAATCTGCCACAATTATTATGTGCTGTGAGACAGACAGACAGACAGACAGTTGGGAAATTACGGTGCTACAGCAGCATAATATCAAACACACAGCACATATATAGAATATACATGAAATAATAAATAGGATAGAATACAAGAACAAATATTAAAAAACTGAAGATAAAAAATACAAAGTGGAGAATGTACAAACATATTTACAAGTTGGGAATAAAATGTACAACTACTTAAATAGTATTTATAAAGATGTAAGTAAAACCTATGTTTGTACAAGTTGTACTATAGTGCAGTACTGGGATGTATATGAGTCTTATCTAACACTCAATGATGAAGTGTTAAAAACTTTTATTGCAGAAAGCTTGACAGGCGTTGCAGCAGGGGCTTAGTGAATGGTCAAATGTATGCATGCAAAATGTGTGTGTGTGTGTGTGTGTGTGTGTGTGTGTGTGTGTGTGTGTGTGTGTGTGTGTGTGGCTACCTACCTGCGAGTCCTTCACTTCGGTGTGTACAGCCACCGGAACACTGCACCCACCCTCCTACAAATGACAGTTAAATTTAATACATGAGGCTTTCCATGTTCATACAATGTAAAATTGTGTGTGTGTGTGTGTGTGTGTGTGTGTGTGTGTGTGTGTGTGTGTGTGTGTGTGTGTGTGTGTGTGTGTGTGTGTGTGTGTGTACCAGGTGTCTGAGGAAAGCTCTCTCAGCTATGCAGCGTAGCACAGTGTCTGGGTCATGGAGGACAGACACCATCTCCAGGATGTCTGCATCTCTGGCCCGAACTTCCACTGCAAGAGCCCCCTGATAACACAGAACACATATGGATGTAGTGTGGTATTATTAGCTATTATTTAGCCTTCTCTTCTATGGATTAGTCATATTTTCCATCCCACTGTTCTTACCTGTCCAACAGCGTACATACAATCTTCAGGCCCAAGGATCTACCAGTGGAAAGAATCAGACCGTCTGACTGTTAGATGACAAATGATGACTAAGAGAGACTTCACAGAGAGGACTTCAGATGATCAACTGTACCTGGCTGATCCGGTTGTCCCAACCCATTCTCTTGAGGCCAGCAGCAGCCAGGATGATGGCAGCAAAGTCCGCCTTCTCATCCAGCTTCTTCAGACGCGTGTTCAGGTTCCCACGCTAGAGACCTCAGCTTAGGAAAACGCTTCAGACAAACATCCATTATTGCTTTCTAGCACCCTTACGCTTCTTAAACAGATTGTTTGTTGTGCAGTGACATCGAAGTATTTCCCAGCTTATCTTCAGCTATCATTATGTTCTGACTGACAACAATGCTTCCTAAAAAGGATACAATATCTTTGAACTCCAGGTGGGAGAATCTCTTCTTCAGCTGAGCGGCGCGGCGCAGTGAGCTGGTGCCAATCACACTACACAAACGCACAGTAAGAAGAAAAGTTATCCATACTTTTCATACGAGTGATAAACAAAAACAGCTAGATAAATCTACTCCAGAACTGTACCTGTTTTCTGGCAGAGTCTCAAGAGTTTTCCCTACATGTTTTGGGTGCAAAACAACTGCATCATGGGGGTTTTCTCTCCTAAAAGCAGCCAGGTGCAAAGGACAGTGAGTGGTTACAGCTCGTCAAAGTGTTGATTTGAAGAAGGCCTGAGGGCCGAAACATCATCAGAATAAATAGAGATATGCATATGGAGCGTGTAACATTTTTTTCTTATTTACAGCCGGTCAAATGACAACCACAATAAGATTCCACATACTATAAGGATCTGCAGAATGGACAAAAAGTAATATCAGACTTTTACAGTATACCTATAAACCATAACATGACAGTGCAAATGTATATAGACATACTACACACTGCTTGTGTGAGTGCACCTACTTCAGCACAGCCCCGATGGTGAATCCTGAAGGCAGAGTGGTGGGAAGGTCTTTCAGCGAGTGAACAACCAGATCAACCCTGTGAGACACAGAGGAACAGTCATATATGCTCCACCTATATCTCATGGTATAATACAGCCATTCAGTACTGTGTGTGTGTGTGTGTGTGTGTGTGTGTGTGTGTGTGTGTGTGTGTGTGTGTGTGTGTGTGTGTGTGTGTGTGTGTGTGTGTGTGTGTGTGTGTGTGTGTGTGTGTGTGTGTGTGTTTTACATTGTCAAGGCAGCTATAGAACAGAGCCACCTGCTACATCTGAGGCTGAGGAAATCAAAGGCTTTCCCCTCTGCATGGATTTTAAGTGAAGCATTCAGTGGATAATCTTATGGATTTGTTCCTAGAGTATGTTGTGGATAGAGGAAATGGCCTGAAGCGGGCTGATAACTAAAAATATAAATGCTTTAAATTGATACTTGTTGAGTACTGGCACATAGTATCTGTAACTGACAGCTACAATGCAAAAGTCTTCACAAGTGAACCCCTGTCAGAGAAGACCTAACGGTCGGTGTCTTTTGGTGAAACAATGGTGTGAAGCCAGTGTGGTGTCAGCCACAGATGACAGCGGCAACACTCACTCATTCCTCTCCAGAGCATTCTCCAACTCTTTGGTGAACAAACTCTTCTCTCCAATCTGCGTTCAAAAGAAGAAGAAACAAACAGTGATTTTCTGTTACATTGTTACTTCACATTTATCTGTTACATTGGAAAAATGACATTTACCAGTAGCAGATCCGCATGATATTGTACCTCTTTATACATCATCCATTTACATATCGAATGTCATCAAGCATTGAATCACACACTAATCCTACAATGAGTCGTGAGTATGAACTGGACCTAAAGAGTGTGTCACAGGTCTGCAATGTACTGTAGGTACATTTAAACAGTGACAGCTTTAAGTCCCAAACATGCATGTTTGCTTGGATTCATTTGAGTAATAACTATGAGTGACTTATAATTATAAATTGTCTACTTGAATTTTCTGCCGTTTGTAGATGTTGGAAGGCGAACATGCCTCTTTAGAACTTAGCCTTTAATTTGTGACAAATAATAACAATCCTCACCTTAGATAAAGCTGTGTCAAGGATTTTGTCTCCTATTGTTGACATGGCAACTGAAAGAAAGAGAGAAGAGAAGATACAAAAATTCAAATAATATGATCAATCAGGAACAACTAGCAAAAACACTAATGCATGACCGGTTTCATTCAAAAGACACAGGTCTAACTAGCCTGGGAAAACTCTGACGAACTTCCGGCAAATTTGAGATTTGCTCTCCAAGTCAGTCTGGCCATTCAAGCCAATTTCTAATTTTTCCAAATTGAGGCACCAATTAAAACCGTTGAGGCGGGCTTTACATAATGTTGATAGCGCAGCAACGGCAAGAAGCTTCTTATTTACATTCAACATGACGGCCACCGAAGCGCAGCTACCCGTTGATGCCGCTGTCGCTGCTACGTCACCCGGATTGTTGGTCTGATTGGTATCCAATTGCGGCCAGAGGCATTTGAGCGGCGTCCGTTGGTGACGCCCCTTTGAAAATGCGCTGTGAATGAAGCTTGACCAGACCCACTCTCAGTTACAACTGAGAAGGGTCTGGTGTCAACCAGGCTAAGGTCTAACACAATTTTGTAGCAGCCACATTGGAGGTCAATACAAAACTTTAAAAGTAGAAACAAGCATTGGCTGTGTGAAGCCAGATAAGATAGTTGAAGTAATGGCTGCAGGCACCAATTGCTATGAACTAATAAGAATAACACAGGTGTAACCTGTCCGACCCAAACAGGTGCAACAAAACTAACAGGGGAGGGGGGGTCAGACAGATGTCAATCAAGCACAGTTTGTACACACCCACACAGTGCACAGAATCCAGCAGAATAAGTGAAATCATCTGTGTGGGTGGCCCAGGGGTCTGCAGGGCCTTTAACAAGTATTTGGTAAAAAACTAAAATACCTGTGTGAATGCCATAGTGACCATTTGTGCCACAGTCAAAGCAGACCTTGGGCTGATTTTATAAGGTGTCTTTATAATGGAGGAATAGAACTTGTATGTATACATCGTTATATAAATATTATAATAATTCAACTCAAATGTGCACATTGCCAATATTGGAATAGACGTCCATGAAGACGCCGGCTGCAGTCAGTCAGTCCTCTAGAGGACTCTCTGGCAGAAAATGAAGCCTGGGATGATCCTCACCTATTTCCAAGTTGATGTCAGGGTTCAGTTCTTTCAACTTTGCCGCCACGCTGTCAGTCTGGATGCGAGCCAACTGGGACAGAAGAACACACTTTAGGTGGATTTTACTGATAGTTGTAAAAATGTCAATCCCCCATCCACAGAGCCTGTGACCATCAAATCAGTATGACAAACTGGAAGAGGGACAGTTATCTTAAAAAGACATTGTTAAGCCAGAGCTATGTTATCTCTGCAAGAAGAGCTCCAGACATCTTGCTCCGCTGTATCTAAACCAGCATGGAGGAGCCGTGCATCAGATAATACACATTTAACTGACACATTGAGGCTCTGTATAGCTCATTCTCACATTTAAGTTAAAGCCAAAACCTAAATCCAAAAGACAAAAAAGTAAAATGGCAACGTCACATTCTGTAAAAATACAAAAAAAAAAAAAAAAAAAGTAAGCAGCAAGCATAATCAAAATTAAACCTATGATTTAATTAATGTAGTACCGTACCTGGCTCTTGCGGGTTCCAATCCGGATGACCCGACACACCTTGCCATTGCCGTCCTGCCAGGACAAAAGAGAAATCAGCTTGAAGAGTTTAAACTCACTTTCCTCCAACTACCTTCAAAACATTCTTACTGATGTCATTCAATCAGCCCAACACATTAACAACTACCTCTATAACTAGCTCAGAAATGTGCTGAAGCATTTTCTCTGCTCGCCTCACCCTCATGTACTTGTAAGGTCCTTGCTCCATAATTCTCGGTCTGCACTGAGCGTGTGCACTGTGGAGGCTATTGTGTCCGCTGTGTGGCTGGGTATGCCTGCTGTGTCTTGGTAAGGAGCTGTGCTGAGGTCATATAGCCTCTAGATACTGAACAGTGGTCTTTTTTACCGGACATCCCCCCCCTCCTCCTCCTTCAGGACCTCCACCCCAAGATATCTCTGGTCCCAAAAGATAAGTGTGCCAATTCATTGAGTCCGTTATAAAAAGGCAGGGAGGGGCATTTGAGCAGGGTCTTGTGTATGAGGTATGAGGTGTGGTCAGTTTTTTTTTAGTTTTTTTATACAGAGCAGTCTGCGGCTAGAAACTTTTCTCTTGTCAAACGCTTTATTTCTAAATTATCTGCCACCAAAAACCAGCTCGCTGTCATAGACTAAGATATAACAATACACGTAAAAAAATGAACATTTAAAGCATATTTATCCCTGCTGTTTCTTTGATGGAAATATACAGAAACCACAGTGCATATCAAATAACATATGCAACTGTGTACAAACTAAGCTAGTTTTTAATGTGTCATTTAATGTCACTGGGCACTATTGGCCATGCCTGGTAAGAGTGGCTGAATGTTTGTGGTTGGCTGATGGTTTAAAGTCCAGGAATTGGTGACAACACTAACGAAAAGAGTCTTTATGAAATGTCAAGAAGTGTCACAGAGAAAAATACCAATACGAAACAACTGATTTAAAAAAAAAAAATGAAATGAACTCCAATGAAACCATTATTCTATGGACATTAATACAAGTACATACAAGTACTTTACATTATAAGAGTAATAGTACATTCAATAATAATAATTAATTAATTAGTTTTATTAAATGTCATCACAATTTGAGAAATTCTAAAATGTCTTATATTTTTTTTTTACTGCAGTACTTTGTGTGACAGCTGTAGTCAAACTTTAGTCAGCTGTTAAAATAATCTGCACCTCAAATCAACTACAAGAATAAACTGCTGCTTAAACATCAATGCAGGAGTATTAATAATCCCATACTATATAATAGTATATATTCATACATATTGCCATTGAGTAACGTTACTTTTACTTTTGATACTTTAAGGACATTTTTCTGACAATATAATGAATATACTTGTACTTAAGTAACACTTTTAATGCAGGACTTTTACTTTTTTTTAGTTTGGTTCAGGTTAGTTGACACTCTTCCATATGGTATGGAGGAAGTAGAACAACAAACAGCACTCCATCACATCCAACACATCCATGATTAGCCTAGTCTAATAAGAAAAATCCTAACTTTTTGTATTTAAACTACTACCAAAAAGCAATGCTGCCCATTTCGTAAAACTGGAATTAGGCTATAAATGTAGCTAAAATACAAAAGTTAACTGCCATGTGTTTGGAAGTGCCTTGTCTAACATTTTGGGCCGTACAGTTTAGCAGATGAACAGTTTACTTTTCTGCTTTTAAAAAGTGTTGACAAAAGATGCATACAATATAGTATCGTAGTTTATGAATTTATAGGTTAACTACGTGGTTAAAACGGTATAATTCCAACGCCAACCCTTAAACCTGTCCGTTTGCTTTACTAGCGCGTATCTGTCAACGTTTGACAGACAGATAATCTCTTATTAAACGTCCAATAGAAAACTGAGCACTGAAACGGACAAAAGGATTAACCAATCATCGCTCTCCAAATGACGGCGCATACGGAAATGGAGGCTCTCCATTCACACAGCGAGAACTATACATATGGCACTAAAGGAGCTTCATTCATGTGCAAACTACCGGGTTAATTTACTTCAAACCTACCGGAGAACTTGCTTCCTCCGACATGTCGATGGTCCGGTTCACTTTGCCGACGTCGCACGAGTTAACAGCGCGCTTTAATTGACACAGAGACCCTTAAAAACATGAAATCCTTGAAAACAGTCCAAGGAACTCCTCTCATACAGATCCCACAGCTACGCTAATGAATGAACGCGGAACCAAAGATCCTGCTAGAGGTCGTTTCCTTGTTCCGTCCCCCGTCTTTCAGTTTCCTCTTTCGGATATTACGCAACATAGAGGAGCCTCATGTTAAAAATGAGAAATAGCATATGGGTATAACCATAACGGGTGGGTTGCGGATTGGTTGTGTATTAGCTGTGCTAAAGTAGGCCTACAGTCTTTATTGTAGGCTATACTAAGATAAAATGCAACAATTTACTGAAGACTGTCACTATCATGCAGAATACCTTAGTAGGCCATTAGAAGATTTACCTTCAATCTAAAAATTAAATAAGAATTGAATTTAAAGCTGCTGTATTTTTTTTCTTCCAGATGTGAACTGATGATGTGGCCATAATAAACAATACCGGTATATCAACTTTGGACTTGAATGTCAAGTGCCACACCTGTCACTACTTCCATGAGAATATATTGCCAAAAGGAAATGTTCAGACAATCATTTGGGAGGGAGTGGAAGCAAGTTTCATTAAATAGCTTCAAAGGCTATACAGCTGGCCCTCATGCCCCTTTAGTTTTCTTGGATATTTTAAACAAAGGAACAGTGAAATGTGTTAAAACCTATTCACGCTGAATAAATAGAGTTGGCAGTAGGCTACACACACTTTAAATAATGTGACCAAAGAAAGTTACTGCAACACTGTTAAGTCTTTATTAATATGGTGGAGTATAAACTTCAGTTGGGAATGGCAATGTGTGGTACTATCAAATTAAACCACGATCTTTAAAGTTTGATTTATGATAATTAAAGCCATGACAGTGTGACATTTGTTGTGCTTTCTTTGATAGAATATCACCTGTCCCCATGGTTTGCACAATTGAACCAATTGTTTTTTGGGATTATGCAACATCAGTATTTATAAGCACAAATTGAAACAAAAGGTCTTACTGTAACTTGATTTCCACACAGGGACCCTTGGCCTCAAGATCAGGTAGTAAATCAGCCTTAAGCATGGCAGTTGATATTGGGCTTTATTGGTGCATATAGCCAAACAAACTTTCAATTAAGTCAACATTAACCAGTTTATAACACTCTGTAAGGGTAGAGCTTTTGCCCAGTTCACATTGATGTGATCCGCTCATTTTGTCAAATGGTTTAAGAAGATTGATATCATCATTTTGGTCATTTCCCCACTCTTCTATTTCTGGGCAAGATATCTGTACATTTATTTCCCAATATATTGTCTCTGAATTTTATCTTTCCTATAAAAATATTTAGTTTTTTTTCTTACTCTGCTACCAAAGCAATACTTCATCATCAATGTGATCGTATAACTCGCAAAATATCATATTCATAAATGTTCCAATCATAATTATTTTCAATTTTTGGAAATTATATCAAACTTGACATTTATTGTAAAAACAAGAAAGCTATTAAAACCCTAGATCTATGCACCCTATATAACATTTTTTAACTGATTTATGATTTATGTCTATATATTGATTCCCTGGTATTTTCTGTTTTTGTATGTTTGATATGTTTACAATGTTAGTAAATAATAATTAAAAAAAACGTCTATAGGTTCAACATAGACTGACAAGTTAAAATGTTTTATATATTTCCAAGTTGTCAGCGCCACACGAGGATCTAAATAAATGAAAGAAACGCCTGTGGAAGTAGTGCGAGAAACTTATTTATGCATCAAGGCCAACATTATCGGGCCCACGTCATTGGTTTTTACGGTGGGCAGTTCTATCGCTGCTCTTCCGGTGGAGACGTGGCTCTGTACTGCTGCCATATTGACGCTAGCTAGCTAACAATCACACAAGTTGGAGTCAGCTGTATATCTGCACCTTGCTATTCTAGAGTGACTAGAAATCACACAAATCAAGAAACACGAGAGACGGAAGATCGCCGTACCATAGAGAGAGACCAAAATGGTGAGTGACAGTCGAAAATTAAGATATTTCCCTGGCTTTTATCGGGCCTAGCAATTATCATAACACTGGCTAACCTGATAACTAGCTAAAGCTAGGTATCAGTTAGCTAGGTTCTCCAAGAGCGAAATAACAGGAGCACCAAACGTTACTTTTCACCGGGCTGACAGCGCTAACCTTATATAGAGTTGCTAAAATCAAATAAATGCATCGTCGTTTCTTTATACAGAGTCAATGTTCAGGTGAGTAGGCGGCACAGAGTGTGCAGACATTGCTGACGTTAACTAGCGCTAGGGTTAGCTAGCTAGCTAGTTCCTGTCACTAGCCAGATTCGAGCTAACGTTACCTGCTGTCATCCCAGCCAGGCAACCTCGGATACCGTTCTTAAACAAACCTTACCTAACGTTATATAGCTACCGTATATTTGTGTTATCAGTATGGTTAGCCAGCTGCTACAACATGCATTCACAGTTGTTGCTTGGCCATATCAAGTTCGATGCAGTCGATGTCTTTCATTTCTAACTTCAGCCATTGTCAACGTGGAATGAATACAGTTCATTCATTTATCAGGGTGAAACAAATAATGTACTCATATTAAGCTTACCTTTTCTATATTAAGAGATGTTCCGATGCAAATTTTCCTTTCGATACCGATTTCGGTAACGTTACCAGAACTAGCTACAGTATAACGTTACCTGTACAGATCCGATAACAGTGCATTTTAAAATGAAAATATATATAGTTATTACTATTTTTCAACAGCTGTATACTACTAACCCTGTATGGATGTGATTGCTATCATTGTTGTATGGCCTGGCTCTGGTTAAATTATTTGTAAAACATGAACAAATGCATACAGAGAATGAATGCCATATAACTTTTTTATCTACTTTGACAGTCAGTCATAACTGAAAAAAACGTAAATAAATAACAATTCTTCCTTTAAAAAAAACCCCACACAATTTAGTAAAATAAAAGGTACATATGGACCCCTTAAAATGAGATCTCATGGGATTTATCCTCTAATTATTATTTTTTAAATAAATAAAATTAACCATACAAATTTTAAGTAGTACAGTAACAGTATAAAACAGTAGTGAAACTCTTGGCAACACTACTGCCACCACTCAAAACTAAAGCTTTGCATACTGTACACAATGCTGTTTTACTGGTGGGATGTTTCAGTGTAAAATAGTGCCAAATTGTGGATATTTTGCTAACGTTAGCTGTTGCACTTTATGTGAGCAGACCAAACCGGGAGAATTGATTTCCAGTTTGGTCTTGTAGAGAGCTAGCCGTAACGTTAGCCAACGGCTTTTATCCGGGTGTAACCACCTAAAGTCTATTACTTGGGTTAAATTACATGGTATGGGATTGGTGCATAGACTCATTTTAGGCCAGCCAATTAGAAGCATTATTTCATCTTGATACAACTATGCTGCATTATTGACTCACTGACGCTGATGAGATTTACTCCTTAGGTATTCAAATTTTGTATGGAATGACAAGGCATTTTTCGATACTCAATACTATGGATGGAATTCGGTCGGTGCCTAAAAGTACTACTTATATTAAGCTAAATTAAAAATGTTATGTAAGTTAATTTATTGGAAACGTATATCTGTCTACACTGACGTTGTCTCTAAGTTTGATGAGAATGCCTCACCAAGCACCAGTTAAAGTTTTAAAATGTCGGCAGACATTCACCCATCGTAAACACGACTTAACGTTTTATCACCGTTGTCAAATTCTGCATATATGTTCTCTCTGCGGCAGCAATTATTCTTAATAAATGTCAAGTTAAATAGAAATGCCGGCTACTCCTACAGTACAGCCTTCTACCACCAAAACTCAACATAGTACTTTGCCTTGAACTGTGCGAACCAATAATATAAGTTGTACTGCTACCTGAGTAGGTCTGTGGTCGTTGAATCTGCCACACAATTTTGTCTGAAGACGATATTAAATTTCTGATGTTTAACTTTGCAAGACTTGCTCTCTCTAGAAAGATGCAAACACTAGTGGGGATTCGGGTTACCACAAGTGGAAGCAAACGGGGGAACTGTCAACCTAATTTGAGCATTAGGCTAAGTTCCTTTTGCCCCATAACTTGATTTTGCCATTCGGTTAAATTTGCATGCTCAAACAAATTATGCATGCACAATGTGCTGAACATTGTGAAGCTATGTTGGCACTACAACAGTCAAGTTTTCTCTTCTCCTGTAGGTGCTGTTGGCAGCGGCGGTGTGCACCAAGGCCGGCAAGGCCATTGTATCGCGGCAGTTTGTTGAAATGACCCGGACCCGTATTGAGGGTCTTCTGGCTGCATTCCCTAAGCTGATGAACATGGGCAAGCAGCACACCTTTGTGGAAACAGACAGTGTTCGCTACGTGTACCAGCCACTGGAGAAACTTTACATGGTCCTCATCACTACCAAGAACAGCAACATCCTGGAAGACTTGGAGACACTCAGACTCTTCTCCCGTGTGGTAAGGAAAACATGGTGCATCTGTACCTGGAAATTAAATAATGGCCATCGTCAGTGGGATGTAAAGTTAAAGGGATACTTCACTGCTGGAAAGCTGAATATATCTTTAAATTGGGTCACTTATGTAGCAGAAATGTGAAAAAAATAATTTTTATTGGTGCCTTCTAGGCCGAGAAAAACCAGAAAATGTGTTTTTGGCACATATGGATGAAAGACACCAAATCCCAGAATGCAATTCGCTTCGCTGCTTTGAGTCCACTCCCAAGCCACGCCTACCGCTTGACAGACAGACAAGACAGAGGAATTCGACTCAACTCAATGTGTTTTATTGTTATTTCAACCATATACACAAAACGTTTCATCGTGGCTCAAGTGGTGTTACACATTTAAAATATATAAAAACTACATTATATATAATAACGACATACGAAACAGGCTACATTTAGTGCACACACACATTATAGGCTCAGTAAAGTTCAGCTAAGCATACTAGCATTAGGCTTGGTGGGCTGTAAACAACGAGTATAAACACAGCCGTGAATTAGCGTGGAATGTCGAATGGTCGCCATGTAACAGTCACAAACTCCAGCAGTTAGCAGTTAGTTGGATACAAAGCACCCCATTTCTGCACCAGTCCGTGTTAACACAGCTCACCTTCATACAGAGCATCTCTAGCTCGGATCGTCGGAAGGCTAGCAGTCCTGGTAGCTGGACAGTCCGGTTCACTGTTGTTCAGCCATGTTTCCACGAAAGCAAAAATCACAGTCTCTGAATTCACGTTGGGAGCATCGTTGAAGTTGGATGTAGTCCAGTTTGTTGTTAAATAAAGGGACACTTGCAAGCAGTATTGATGGGACAGGTGGCCGGCTAGCGTTAGCTCGCTCTGGATGTGCCTTTTCCCCGGCTAGCGTTAGCTTCCCACCTAGCTGACGAGGATGTCCCCTACCCGGCTCGGGGTACGAGCGAGTCCGCTGGAGTCCGCTGGTCTCCGTGCTGGTCTCCGTGGCAGGCGAAGCTCTCGTAGTGGGCCGATTATTTCGTCTGTAATGACATTTCCCGCATATTCTCCGATCTGTACCGATGTATCCCAGTGGTACACGTGCGGTAGTTTGAATGCACATAATTGTTGTAAAAGTTTGCTGCTGAGAAGATGGAGCAGAGCCCTGTTTAGCGAGGATTCAAGATGGCTGACATTTCGTTTTTTTCCGGCCGAGATCGGCTAGCTTCGGGTGATGGGCGGGTTTAAAACATGCGGAAGTAGGTCCTACTACTGGTTGTAGTCTTTTGCTCTGGCCAAAAAATCTTCCGATGACGCAAAAATCGTCATTTTACGTCATCGGAAGATTTTTTCCGGACCCCCCAATGCAGATATCTCCTGTCTTGGGGATATGAGGGAGGGAAGCATGGTCATTCAGAAATACTACCGGGTTTCTACTGATACAAAGCTGAATGCTAAATCGGTGAAGTATCCCTTTAACATGTCACATTGCAATGTGAAGAAATAGAAATTGCTTTAATGATTTACCTTCTGTAGCTGTAGGTCTATACTAGTTGCATATAAATGAATCAGAATGACTGCATGTGATGGGTGTATGCTTTTTCACACATCCAGTCACCGAAACCTGTCAGCCAGGTTCTTGTTATCCCTTTTAGAGTTATTCTAACATGCACGTCTCCTGCATCTCAGTGTGTATTTATATATATTTATTTATTTATTTATTAATGGTCCATGTAGGAGTAGGATTGTGGATATTCATCAGTCTGCCTCAGTAATAATCCAGTATAATGTTATGTACGATCCTTTGTAAGCAATTACATTTTTTTTACTGACCTTAATTTCGAATGTAGCTGTCATGTAGTGCTTGACAAGCACAGCAAAAAAACTAATGAAGAAAAACAAAAACAAACAACTATGATGTGGTGATAAAAGTATGATCATTAGTTGCTCAGAGCCTGACATCTGTATTAATACATATAGTTTCAAACATCAAGCTCTGCTATTAATACTGTACGTCAACTGGTGTTTCTGTGACATGTTTAAAATAGCTTTGTTTAAACGGCATGTTAGAAACAGGTGAAAGTTGCATTTATGGCACAAAAATTATGAGAAAACAAGCATTGTTGATAAAGTTTAGCCAAAAGAGACAATGCTTAAACAACCTCCGTTTTTAGTAGTGTTATTTATATTTCACGATCAGATACGTCAGGAGTTGTCAGCAGTCAAGCTTTTAGCCTAGACTGTCATGTAAAAATAGTTTTCTTAAAAAAAATGCTTGCTTGGGGTAAATTGGCTGATATTCCTTCTTCTTCCCTACCATTAAAGATCCCAGAGTACTGTCGTGTGCTGGAGGAAAGCGAAATATCGGAGCACTGCTTTGACCTGATCTTTGCCTTCGATGAGATTGTGGCACTAGGCTACAGAGAGAACGTCAACCTGGCTCAGATCCGCACCTTCACAGAGATGGACTCCCATGAGGAGAAGGTTTTCCGTGCTGTCAGAGAGGTGAGATCCCTATGGGGAAATTGGGTCATTGCAGCAATACTGTGTTACATCTCGTACTAAGTGTGCATTGTATCACATTGTAGATACGGCTACTGTACTGTATAGATTTACACAAACCTCCACAAGTGAAGGAATGGATTTTGCAGATATTTTCCATCCTATTAACTCTGTTAAAAATAATTTCCTAACACTGCACACATTTGCAGCAATTAAAACACCAGTGAAAATGATGTATTGTTTCTCATTGTTTAACTGTCACATCATTTAGAACAACTTTAATTGTTGTTATTTGTTAACTCACAGACCCAGGAGAGAGAGGCTAAGGCAGAGATGAGGAGGAAGGCCAAGGAGCTGCAGCAGGCTAGGAGGGACGCGGAGCGCTCTGGAAAGAAGGTGCCAGCTTTCGGCGGCTTTGGCAGCGGCGGCATGACCAGCGTCTCATCAGGGTCCATCATTACAGACACCATCGTCGAGCCTGAGAAGCCCAAGATCACACCAGCTACAGTCAGGTACAACTACCAAGAAATGCATATGTAAAATCCTTTTGAAATTGAAATTCTCTTTTTTGTTATTGTAGTGCAAAGGGACTTTTGTGGGCAATCATTGTAGTTTTGATTGGGGGGTGTTGATGTTCTTTTTAATGGTTGGAGACCGATGTTCAAAGATTGTTTTTTTTTTCTTCTTCTTTCCAGACCAAGTGGACCCAGTAAGGCCCTGAAACTGGGTGCTAAAGGGAAAGAGGTGGACAACTTTGTCGACAAGCTCAAGTCTGAGGGTGAAACCATCATGCCCACCTCAGGAAAGAGAGGCTCAGATGTATCTAAAGTTCTACCACCACCAGTCAATGTGGAGAGGTACAGACACATCACAATCTTTATGATTAAATATAAATATTGTTTCCTTTGGAATTGTCAGTGTTTGTAAGGGCCTCAATGCTTGTTTCTGCATAAGTGATAATGCTGTGGTTCTTGCAGACTTTGTTAAAATTCAGATAATATACTGAAGAATTTGTCTGAACGTAGAAGTGGCCTTAGCCCCCTTAAAAGTGTTATTTAATTATGATGACACTAAGTGCTCGTCTTCATTTATTTATTAATTTTGATTATCTGATAACAATGAGAAGATCAAACCTAAAAAAACTTCCTGAACGGTTTGACAAAAGTGTTATTGAGGGTTGATGTGGCATGGTCGGTCACACACTGCTCTATAAGTCAAAACTCATATGTATGACCAGGGCTGCACCCTAAATGTTGATTAATAAAAATGTATATACTGAACTATGACCAGGACGCACACGTTAAAAAATGTTGACACTGTAAAGATGACAAGCAAAGGCATCTTACAGGTAAAATGTGGGACTTTGACATTTAAAAGTTATCAGTTTACTGCACTGCAGGTGCTCCTGACTGTACTGAACAATATACAGTATTACTCATAATCAAGTTGAGCTGTGGTGTAGAAAAAACATCAGTAATAACTGAGTATTTATGATTTTTTTTTTTATAAAAACAAATTGTTGGGTCTTTTGTAAAGTATAGAGTGTGGTCTAGAGAAATTTAATTGTGTGCATGATTTCCATAGCTGACTCGCGATTAATCAGTTTTTATCTGTTCCGACTTGGAAAATTCAGATTCAGGTCCAGCCCTTATTATGACATAAATATTAATTAGGTGTAACATGCATGATGAACACATATTTAACAGTAATGCAGTCAATCTCTAGTTAAACGGTGTACACTTCCATCAAACATATTGTTTGTTTTTATGACTTCATAGGATAATAATCCTTTTGCCTTTTTAAAAACAGTAAATTGATTTTCAATAATTGAATGCATTTCCTGCAATACATTGAAAATGATATGGACTTTAATGCAACAGTAGCTGCTTTTAGTTATAATTCAATTCAGATAACTTAATTTGTCCCCGAGGGGCAAATAAAAGGTATGAAGAGTAGCAAATAAAAAGACAGTTCACAGATACAGTTCAAATATGAATACATAGATGAATAAATGATGCATTAGGTAATGCTATGCATTCTAAAGCGCTAGAGATCAGTAATAAGAGTCATTAAAACGCAAATGAATAGTCACGCCAAGCTTTTCGTTCGATTCAATGAATTGACAAGTATTCATGTTTCATGTATGAGTAGAATAATAATTATTATTATTATTATTATTATATTGGTTTGATGGAACATGGAGAAGATATTTGTCTTGTACTAAAATCATAATAATTTGGCCATTCAGTTGTGTTCACCTCCAATATTTCAGTCAGTCTGCAAAACCAATAAGTGAGGCCTCTTCTGTCCTGTAGTAATCAACTGCTCACCTCCTATAAACCCAACCATTTACTCTTGCTTTAAGTAGAGTTTTTTTTTTTCTTTTCGTTAATAGTCCAAATGCTGTCTTTGTGGCTTACTTCATTTTACACTTTGACCTGATTTGACTGTCTTCTGTGTGGTTATTGGAATGTGTTTCCTCTCCAGTGTACATCTGCGTGTGGAGGAGAAGATCTCACTGACTTGCGGACGTGACGGCGGCCTACAGAACATGGAGCTGCTGGGCATGATCACGCTCCGAGTCACAGACGACAAGAGCGGACGCATCCGCCTTATTATCAACAATAATGACAACAAAGGATTGCAACTGCAAGTACGTGTACTACATAATATAAAAATTTTCTGGAGACAATGTTATACCATACAAAGTCTCACTTTGCCACACCTTCCTCCACAACGCTGCGGAGGAGGGTCTGGCCAGTCCACACAGCATTCTAGGATGCGAGAAAAACAGGCTCTGGTTTATTGGCATTTCTTTTTTTTCTTTTAAATATTTTTTTTTTAACTTTTACAAAAAAATAAAAAAAACCTACATATAAGATGGGTATACAGCATCTGACATTGTTACATTAAAGGTATAATGGAGGATTTTTCAGAATGTTAGGATAGAACCGCCCTCTCCACTTTTTGAAAAAATGCTCCCGAGAGGGAACGCCTATTAAACGTGTGCACGAGAGAGCATGCACAAGCCTAGTTCTCCTCGTGCACGCTCTGTTTACAAGTTGCTGTCGGCGTGGCTCTACAAGCCTACTTTCCAGAAGAAGATTTGCACTTTTTCCACTATGTCAGACTCGCCACCGGTAAGTGAAAATCTATTTACGACAAGCATCTCTATAGCTAACGTTAGCATGCTACAGGCCAACAAACAAGCTATCGCCGAGAGCAGGGAGGGACTGGCAGCGGTCGGAGGCTTTTATATACTGTTTATGGTCGGACGCCGTGGCCGTCTGCTCGCTGACCTGTCACGGCACGTACGGCCTTACGTAAACATATATATAGAATGATTGACAACTAGGAGGACCAATAGTCTTGATGATCCACCCAGAAAAAGAAAATCCTCCACTATACCTTTTAAGTAAATGAAGTAATAAAAGAAAGACAGGCTGTATGAGAATATAACCAAAGTAGTCCAGTGCTTCCTGTCTCATGATACAGTCTGGAGTCTAAATACAAAACAAAAAGAACAAATATACACACACACTCACAAAAAAAAATAAAGATAATAAAAAAAAGGCCCAGAGAGGAGAATCAAACCCTTAGTCAGTGCCAAAAAAATACAAAGAGGAGAAAAAAAATAAATAAAACCATACAGATACATAAAAGCCTGTTTTATATGTTGATCATTTAGGTCTCATCAAGTAAAGCCAAAAATGGTTTCCACGCTTTCTCCTAATAGTTTAGTGCATCCCCTCTGCTAAGGCGAATCTGTTCCATTCTAGAAACACAAACCATTTCTTTGAGCCACCTCTTAAAGCCAGGAGATGATGGAGACTTCCAGTTGAGTAAAATCAATTTTTTGGCCGCTACCATGCCTGTTTTGAGTGCCTGCTTACAGTGGGAAAGGAGGGTCCTTTCAGAGGAGCCAAAGATTGTCAGGTTACAGTCTGGTTGAATGTTTATTTTATATTGCTTAGAGAACCAATTAAATATGTCCCTCCAAAAGTTGTCCAGTACTGGGCAGTACCAGAATAAATGTGAAAGTGAACCTTTGGCTCCGCCACATCTATCACACATGGGAGACACTGATTCAAATATTCTGTTAAGTTTAGTTTTGGAATAATGCAGTCTATGTATGACTTTAAATTGAATTAACCGATATCTAGAGTTTATGGAACACTTCTGTATACCGGACAGGCCCTCCTTCCATAATTCCTCTGACAGTGGAACTCCCAGTTCTTTGGCCCATGCCTCCCTGAGATGACTGGTACCCGCTGGTGTCTCAAAGGCAGTGATAAAGTGGGAAATCAAGTGTTTGGAGTTTGGTTGTAAGAGAAGTGTATCATAAAAATTATAATTGTGTGGTCTATTTGGAAAATTAGAAACGTGTTCCCTAACAAAATGTCTCACCTGTACATATCGATAAAAATGTGACTGAGGGAGGTGATATCTAGCCTGGAGCATAGAGAAAGAAGCAAAATTGTTATCTATGTAAAAATCTGAAATGCAACGTAGGCCCCTCTCTCTACAGTTCAAAACATACCATCTATTTCAGTAAAAGTTTGGGGTTTCTGGAGGTCTTGAGACCAAGTTACTTAATGTGGGTAGTAACTAATTTAAATGGCAAAGATTTCAAGAAAGTAGCACACATGTTTGTCAATGGCATGCACTCACATTTGTCCCAGTTAATTGTATTTTATTGGCATTTCTTAAAACCAATCAAAATTGTCATGGCCGGCGCTAAGCGCTGCATGGAGCCGCTGGAAAATAGCCTCGGGAAGGAACTTGTTTTGGTTGAACGTGTACGTTCAAAAGTTGTTTTAGTCGTGCAACAGAACGCTCAGATTGTTTAGTCTAGCTAGCTGTCTGGATTTACCCTGCAGAGATCTGAGGAGCAGTTAACCATAGTCCTCATAAATCCACCGGAGTTTAGAATTCCAACACAAAGCAAGCGTTAGGTAACGGAAATCCGGTCGGAAAAAAGGACATACGGTGGAATTTCTGGCGGCAACGGAGCAATCCTGGAAGTGGAATGTCATGGATATAGACTCCCATACACAGCAATATAGCAGCAGCTTATATATATATATATATATATATATATATATATATATATATATATATATATATATATATATATATATATATATATATATATATATATATATATATATATATATATATATATATATATATATATATATATATATATATAATATACATACATACATACATACATACATACCATATATATGAGTGAGTTATATGTTTTGCGTCTTCTCTTCTTAGACCCATCCCAATGTGGATAAGAAGTTGTTCACAGCTGACTCAGTGATTGGCCTGAAAAACCCAGAGAAGTCCTTCCCTCTCAACAATGATGTTGGTGTGCTGAAGTGGAGACTACAGTCCACAGACGAGTCCCTCATACCTCTAACCAGTAAGTGCCACCACATGGGATTCATCTGGGGACTCGTGGAATAAAGCCAATTTGATGTGATGCTGCTGTTTTTTATTTCAGCCTTGCTGTATACAGTTATTCATTGTAACCGTTGAGGTTTTGTACACTGTACAGTCACATTGGTGTCTCATGTGACTGATATGTGCTGTTCCTTCCACAGTAAACTGCTGGCCTTCAGAGAGTGGTAGTGGCTGTGATGTCAACATTGAATACGAGCTGCAGGAGGAGAGCCTCGAGCTCAACGATGTGGTCATCAGCATTCCTGTACCGTAAGTACATCTACTAAACAAATGTTTAGACTCTAAATGAGTTTGTCGTGGGTTATTGATGCATTGAAATTAGCAGTTTGTAGTTGCAGTTGATACATACTGTCCTCAGCACTGAGATCAACATAACTTAATAGTAATATAAGTATGTAAATAATTACGGAGTTTGTTTTCTCGAGATTTCTTTTTGTTTTCTTGAGATTATTTTTTTTTTGTTTTCTCGAGAGTTTTTTTTGCCTAAGACACCCTCCATGAGCGGATAGAGGTCTGCCGTTTCTCCCTCCTCTTCTCCGGTCAAATACTCGGGAAAAACATTAACGGCTATGGCGTTACTGCTAACTTCATGCTCACTCGCAGCATGTACAACACACACTCACTCACTCACTCACTCACTCTTTTTCTCTCTCTCCTGCACACTAAGGTTGGGTATGGTTTGGGTTTTTTCTGATACATGCGCTAAAACAATACTTTTAAAACGGTGCCGATGACTGAACCAGTACTTAAAAGAAGAGAAAAAACGTGCAAAAACAGACTTGTTTTTTGCAAAGGCCATACAGTCAAAATTAAATGATTTATTGAAAATGTTATAACAATAACTTATTTCACCAGTAAATTGCTGTTAAATGACAAAAACAACCACTAGATGGGGAAAAGGGCAATTTACAATAACTTTGAATGCACCACGAGGCTCACCAGTTTGAAGTAAACACACCGGCTGTGTTGTTTCTCCAACGACGACAGCTGCAGCTATTATGAATCCCATGTAACTTCTAGGCAAGCCTACAAAGCAGGCCGATTGGTTGGGGTTAGGCATTGACCTTGAGTGGTTAAGGTTAGAATAGCCGATTGGTCAGGGGAAAGGACCTGAACAAATCGGGTTACGTTACCTAGCGTAAGCATGGACGCCTGGCCAATAGTAGTGTGTGTGTGTGAATGCTATTGAAGGGCGGGTCTTGCCAAGAAGTTGCGTGGATTCCATAATAACGCATCGTTTAGGCACCAGTGCCATATTAGCACCGGGTTCCGTTACCCAACCCTACCACACACTAGCTAATGTGTGGGCTTCAGCTGCCGCTGTGTGCCGACCCGTGTGTCGGCTCGTCCAAATGCTCTCCACGTTGTTTTTACGTTCGTACACTTAGGCGGTGTATCTAAGCCATAAAACCCTGGTATTATCAAACCGTCAAGTCAGTCCAAACCTATAATGGGAAGCTGCCATGAGAGTGTGTAGCTTCATCAAATTAATAGGGTGTGGCTGTTATTAGATCCATTTGATACAAACACACTTCCCTGGATAAAAAAGGTGTTCCTTTTGCCATGCCAATTTAAAATCCTCAAACTTCTGTATGCTATATATAGACATCTTTCTGTTTTCCTGTTCCTCTGCAGGTCTGGTGTGGGAGCCCCTGTGATTGGTGATCTGGATGGAGAGTATAAACATGACAGCAGGCGAAACATTCTGGAGTGGTGCCTACCTGTCATCGATGCCAACAACAAGACCGGCAGCCTGGAGTTCAGCATCGCCGGACAGCCCAATGACTTCTTCCCTATCAATGTGTCCTTTGTGTCCAAGCGCAACTACTGCGACATCCAGGTGGGTTACTGAAAAGAACCACTGAGTATAGGTCACATACACTCAGTAGGCCACTTCATTAGGGACACCTGTAGAGTCTAATGCAATCCATCTCTTCTGTCATAAAGTCTACTATGGCCTTAAAAACCCAGTATCTGTCAAGCTAAATAAATGTCATGGATGAATAACTGTATACAGTTCAGACATGCAGGCAAAAGTCAAACCGATGAACTCTCTCCTGCTTGTGCTCAGTAATGTTCTTTATGATAAATGACTTACATTCTGTAAATTTCCTTTTTCCCCAGGTTACCAAAGTGACTCACGTAGATGGCGACAGCTCCATTAGATTCTCTTCAGAAACCTCCTTTGTTGTCGACAAATATGAAATCCTGTAAAGAATATTCAAAGAAAACATGAAAATCAAAAAAATCACCAACAAAAAAAAGTCCAAATCTATGCTTCAGAGAAAGATTGAAGTTTTCTTGCCTGCCCACCCTGTATACTATTTCAGAGACTGTGTACATCAACAGGACTACGTCAGCCCTCTGGCAAAGCCTCTTCCTGTGGTGGAGCAGAGCAGTGGTGGTGTATTTATATGTTTGTATGAGAGAGGATCATCTATATATAGAGTTAATTGAACAGGAAAAACACAAAAAAAAGAAAACTACACTGATGCTGTTGTGTTCACCAAGCAGAACTGTAAAGAGGACTTCAGACTAAGTAGAGGATGACTGCAGGGGTGCAGGGGAGGCCGGCGGCCGTCTCCTCGTCGATCCATCTATAAAACCCTGCCAGCAGGTAGAGAGGGAGAACAGGGACCTGAGGCCGCTGTATCAGTCTCTACTAGAATGAGCGCTGGTAGTTTTCATCCCCCTGGGCATCATACATCCTCCACACCCTTTCTTCTTCGGTCACATTGCAATGGTTCATCGTTGATGGGGTTTTTGCTGTCTTTCTTTTCAGATTTTCTTATCCGTAATAACTGCAGAATTGTAGCTGTCTCAATCATTATTAGCCTGTCACTCTTTAATGGTTAAACTATTGTGATTTGCTCTATTGATATCTCACTTCAGATGATAGTTATTTTTTTGTTTTTTTTTTTCTCGTGATGACACTTGGGTTTTCAGTTTTTGTAGATGTAACATTTCGTTGAAAACAAAATATGGCTCTGTGCTCAGTATATTGTCTGTACTGTCTGCAGTTATCAGCAAAATTGTTGTGTCCTTTTATTTTTAACTGATATTTTTTACTGTTTGCTGTATAATTTGTCATTGTTTACCACTAATTTGGATATTGAAATTTAACAGTAAAGAGCAGGACTTTGTAAGGAATTGTCAGCTGCAGGGCAAAGTTACCTACCAGTAAATGCAATAGACTATTGCATCTGTTGAATTTTTGATCTTTTCTTGTAACACCATGGCAACCCCTCCTCACTTTATCAAAAAGAGATGCCATGTTTCACTCATTTAAGTCCAATGATCAGCCCTCAGATATCACAAAGTACAAAGTGCTTTGAACACGCGGCCCAAAAACAACATCCAAGCCCTTAATCTAACATCCCACAAGGCGTTTGAGATGTGAGATCTGAGTAATGTTTGTTGGCATGATAGTGGAAATATACACACACAAACGCGCAGAGCAGGGATCCGAGGCTGGCAGCCTAACATTGGACCCATTCCCCACACATCCAAGCTAAGCAGAGAGACTCCTCGAGCCCTCGCAGTAAACTCTGCTGCTGACACTCCTGTTCATCCACATAGTCATCCTTTACTTAAATTCTCATAGTGCATCAACATTATTCAACATATAACATTTGTCTTTCATGTTATTGTTTTCCATTTGTTTTTCATTTGTACTCCCCAATTTTCAATTTAGCAATGGTTGTGTGGATTTGGGGTTGAAAATGACTAGATTGAGCATTTTTAACTAAATTACTGAAGGGGAATCTTAACATTCCAGTGTACAATTAGAAAAAAAAAGAATCTTTAATGGAATAAAATGTATTATTGAAAATGTAAGTCTGACTTGGGTTTTTGTCTTGGTAATTAGCTTGACTTAATAAGCACCAGGAATTTGGGTTCACCAATAATACAAGAATGTATTTTAATGTTTGTTTATATTTCATTGGCATTTAACGTTGGGTTGATTACAATTAAATGGATTACAAACGGAATATGATATTAAAAAAGAGACAGTCAGATGTTCCACGAACGTACAGTTAAAGTCTATGGCTAAATGAGCCAACCAGATACTATACTTTTTTTTTATATTTTTATTTTTTATTTCCTGCATGAACTCAATTTAAATCTGAGGTATTTCATTTTGTCTTATGCGATGACTAACCAACTTTACACACACAACTTTAGGCTCTCAGAATGACTCATCCTGTCTGGTTTAAGACATCGTTTATTAGCAGTAACTGTGAGGGTCACAGAAGCCAGACTAAACATGGATCAGTGAGCCACAGGTTGTATGTGCATGACACATGTCTGACCTTTTATTGTACCACTGAAGTACAGGCGCCTTTAGTTAATCACAGTGGTTCCCAAACCTTTTTGGTTTGGTAACCCTCTAAATATAGCCATGTAGCACTGTGTCACCAGTTGCATATGTCAAAGTCATGATGCCACGTTGCGTTAGCAGTTCAACCTGCAAGTGTAGCTATGGTTTAGATTACCCAGAAGTTAAGGCTAAGACTCTGCAGCTATGCTAACACAGCAGACCTTTGAGCTGAATGCTCACATACAAATGTTAACATATTCATAATGATAATGCTAACATAGTAATGTTTGGTATAATGTTTATCATGTTCATCATTTAGTTTGGTGTGTTAGCATGCTAACATTAGCTAACTAGCAGTAAACACAAGGTACAGCTGAGGAGGATGGGAGTGACAGTTTTGCAGTTTTTGGTAATAAACCAAATTATTGAACAAATTAAAATTGTGACCAGATGGCCCTAGATGAAAACTAGATGGATCACCAGAGTTATTAGATATAATCCTGAGGGGGGACATGAATGTTTGTACAAAATGTCAACGCAATCCATCCAATAGCTCTCAAGACGTTTCACTGAAAACCACAAATGTCAACTTTATGGTGGCGCTAGAGAAAAAATGCCAGGTGGTCACTTAAGTTATTCCATTCCCATCCTCTGGGGATCATGAATGCCGGTTACAAATTTCATGGCAATCTAATAGTTGTTGAGATATTTCAGTCTGGACCGACGTTGCTATCCCTACAGCCACGCTGATAGCATGGTTAATGGAAAATGGACGGCATTCATACAGTGCTTTTTTAGTCTTAGCGGCCACTTAAAGCACTAAACTACAGGCAGCAATCACCCCATTTACACACACAAATTCATACACTGGTGGCCGAAACTACTATTCACAATGCCACCTGCATCAGACAAACATTTACGTGCAGAAATTTGGGGTTCAGTATCTTCACTTCGACATGTATTCTGTCAGGGATCGAATCACCGACTTTCCGATTCTACTTAATGAGCTACAGCCCCACATGGCAAAAAAACATTCATGTTCGCCTCAGTTAATGTGGTTTCATCATCATAGATTATAGTAAGGCTTTAGCATTATAAGTACCTTGTGAGGGATATTATTATATCTTTATGATAAAGACACACCGGAACAATACAGAGGGTTGTTGGGATCAGAGGCAGAATGTTTGTAATTTGAAGAACATCATCTCCCAGAAATGAGTTGATGCACATGAACAACTTGGGCTGAAAGTAGGGAAGACCCATTAAAGGTGCTGTAGGTAGGATTGTGAAGATCCAGGACTTAGCCAAAAAATTTGAACATCAACAACTTCTCAGTCCCTCCCCTCTTTCTGCTAAAGCCCAAAACTGTGTCCTAAGCCCCTCCCCCCAGAAGGGAGAATGGATGCGTGTGCATGAGCAGTGATTGACACGCAGTTTGAGTTGTGTGTTATTACATTAATAGAAAAAAAACATTGTAAAAGTCTCAGGGCAATGTTCCCAAATCTTGATATAACTCCAGATTATTATAATTTCCATTACAGTCATCATCTTTGCCACATACGTGGATTGCTTAGAATTTTTTGGAGTGTAAACGATCTTTTTGCTCTGCAGCAGAGGGAGGTTTATGGTATATTCTTTTCACACAGATGGGATGTGTGACAAAAGAACTGCCATGAAGATGAGCCGAGTCAGATGTTGAGCCGCTTGAGACGCTGCGGCCCAACAGATGGGTAAATGCTGGGAGATGAAGAAGGGGGCTTTAAAGGGTCAGAGGGGGCGAGTTTAAGAGAGCTTACCGGCACCCATATTTGGACTGTGGGTTGTTGTTGGAGGAGGGGGGTGTTAATAGCAGCTCTCCAGTCATAAAAAGAGGGTGTGTCTGTTTTACGGATGAATGAGCAGGCTGATTAGCTTTGTAAAAGGGTCTCAGAGGAGGGAGAGGGAGAGGGGAGAGCAGGGCGGCACTGGAGCAGACACTGTTGTCTTTGGCATGTTAAACACACAGTCGGCAGGCAGACACCTCACACTGCAGAGCACACGGTCATTCAGTTTGGATGTTTTGACTGGATTTGGAATCAAAAGATTGACTGACTGGAGTTTTGTTAAAGGCTGTTTTAGGTGAATGGAGTGTGGAGTTGGAAAAGTTTGGTAACGTCTCATCTTTACAATTCACTCACCTGGATTCAAGGATGATGCTCAAGAAAGTGCGATTCAAGGTAGGAAATGCACTTTTTGTGTGTCACAGTCAAGCTCGTCATGTTTTTGTGGATGGATTTTGTTATATTGTGACTAAGCCATCAAACACTTGTGTGTATGGCAGATACATTCAGTTGGATGACTGTCCACGCCATTCTCATATACGATATACAATCCTGTTTACAGTAATATTGTGACTTAGCTTTAAACTGAGAAAGTTCTAACTGGATTTACACACACTGTTCAGGTCTAAACTTCTACATTTTTGCACCATATAGATAATATATATAATATATAATAGGTTTTTCTCCCATACTCTTATTAACAGAACTAATATGTGACATTTTCCTAGAGGAAACTAAAACTTGAGATAACACAGCAACAATCCAACAAATAGCAGCTTAAATCTTTTCCATTTTGTTTTAAACACTCAGTAGCTGGTTGCTCCTTCCTGGTAAAATCCTTTGACTCACAGAAAGTGATGTGTTTTACTTTATTTGGGACAAATACATGGGCAGTAATAACCATTCTAACTAAATAGAGAAAGGAAAGAGCCCCACCCACAGAAACCTCCATCAGAGAACTACAACACACTCTTTGAGTAATATGTGATGATCCATATGAAGCATAGAGGACACATACTACAGCCTAACATCAAAGATTAAAAACAAAATAATAATAATCATAATGAAATAAGTGAAACTCTGACAGATTAACAATCTAACATCTCTGTATCCAGTTTAACCATGTTGAATAACTCTTAATCCACTTGTATTTATCATGCATTGGGTCCCATTGCTTTTAAGAAAACCTGTGACTGAACAAAGCTGTGTTGGCTCCTCAGCAGCAGCCCTGTCTGGAGTTCAAAGGGAGAAGCTTCTGCTCAGTCTGTGTGGTGACACTGAGGTGATAATTAGAGCACAGGAACAGGGGTAGATGTAGCTACAGCAGAAACTTTAAATACTAAAGAGTTGACACTAATGCACTGACAACTCCTATTACCTATTATGACATAAGCACATTAGTATTTATTATGTCCATATATCTGTATCTTTATCATTACTTTGCACACCTTCAAACATTTGCCTCGTAAGTTTTTCAGGCTTTCCATTAATCCACCAATGGGCCTTTCAGAATAAAAGCTCCAAAGTGCTTTACAGACGTTACAAACAACAGGGAATAGGATTAAAGAACCCTCTCACATAGTCATAAAACTGTGAACACAACAAAATACTCAACATTAGTTGTCAGTTGCTTTACGTATGTGAAATATTCCCCAATGACAACTACATTGTTTCTCTCATGTAAGATGCAACTTATTCAGTGCATTTAGTTTGAAGACTACAAAGCAGAGCTAAGCTACTTAAAGTGCCCATATTATGAAAAAATCACTTTTTCTGGGATTTGGGGTGTTATTTTGTGTCTCTGGTGCTTCCACACGCATACAAACTTTGAAAAAAATCTATCCATGCTGTTTTGAGTGAGATACGGGTTTCTGAATGTGTCCTGCCTTCAGTCTCTGGGTGAGCTGTTCAAAATCTGCACGGCTTGTTACGTAACTAGCCGAAATGACGGGCTAAACACAACCGTTAGCATGCTAGCGCTAGCATTAGCATGCTAGCTCGTTCTTAATGGCAAAGCACTGTTACGACACACACAAGTTCACCATAATCTACAAAAGAAGTAGCCTACTTACATGTGCACCCTCCTTTAGAAGAAGTCTCCCAGCTAATCCTGCCTTGTAACTGACCAAAGTTGGAGAAACAACTTTTCTTTTACTGTCTATGGAGCTAACTGACATGATCTACGATCTGAGCTACTGAGCATGTGCGAGTGGAATCAAAGATAATACAGAAGAAAAGATGATTCACTCTGTAGCTAAAACAGAGACCTGAACACAAGGTGAAAAGAGGAGCTGCAGCAGTGAGAGAGAGATGTGCTGTACAACAAAAATATGGTGTTTTTTGAAAATTAAACCATGTAAACCTATTCTAGTACAACCTTAAAATACAATTATGAACCTGAAAATGAGCATAATATGGCATCTTTAAGAGCAGCCTTGACGTGGCTGGTTTAAGGAACACGAGATAATGGTGGACTCCAGTTATTTTCCCACTGTGTGATCTCTGCAGGAGGTAGACAGCCTGCAGGGCTCACAGCAGGAAGGTGTCAGAGTATCATATATTACTGTTAATGTAGCAGCCATCATCATCATGTCATTATACTGTCACAACTGGCAATAAGTTACTATGGCTTACTGTAGGTTTAGATGACACAGGACATAGTGAATGAGACTGAATGGAGGGTCATCCGCAGAGTATGTTGTTTCATGTCATTTACACTTTCACCTGTTAGTACCAGCTGTTCCTACCATCCACTGAGAGGTGACACTTTTCCCGAGCGGTGTGTCAAAGAGAGTGTGGGAAAGAGGGGCAGGTACCGTAAAAGCGAGAGTGAAAGAAACCAAGTAAACAAAATCAAATCAAGAAATAAGAGAAATAAGTGTAGGGTTCTCCAGTAGCTCTTTTTTTATGTAAGTGATTACGTAATGTATAATATCAAATCTGCCCTTGGTTTGTTAAATACATAAGGATACATAGTGAGATGGTGCAAATGAGATTCTCCATCGTATGTGCACTGCTGTACTCAAAGGGACAACTAGTACATTCAAATTCAGCACTGCTTCATTCACAGCAGTGAGAGAGCCCTTTTTGCTTGATTTTATTTAAGTCCTGAATTGTTTTAATCCTGGTTTAACCATATAAAACACTTTGTAACAGTGCTTTCATAAATAAAGTGTATTATTATTATTATCATTATATTATTTGCTAAAGGAAGGTGAACTCACCAACAGCAGCTGGCCTTTACTTCCATAACTCATGCAGTTGCTTACACTGTGCAAAAATGACCCATTAGAGCTCTGATACACGAATTTTTAGCATCACATAGATCTACATTTTTAATTTTATTTAAATTAAAAATTTTATTTTTAAATTTTTATGGTTCATTGAAGCACCATAAAGGCCTATGTAGAACCGTGGAGGCACCATTTTGTGCTATTACTTACTGACCTGTATTAAGAGCAGGAAAAAAAGACAGGACGTTGACATTGGAAGAATTCTGTATCCATATGTGGAATTTCCTCTCTATGAGCATTCCAACAGCAGCAGGTCAGCTGCCCATAGATCTGTCCTCACACTGCCCTGATACATTCTGTCTGCCACTCTTTCCTCAACATCCAGGTTCAGTTCACTTCCTAAAAGTTGATCATGGATTTTAGAGTTGAGCATGAACATTTAGTTTTTAGAGTTTAGAACACCAAAACTCTTCTTTACCTTACTTCACTTCAGGGTGCTTTCAAGGGAACTTCACCTTGCAGCGATCATTAGAATGCAACAAGCATGTTCATAAATGCATAGTTATATGAATTAGATAGCAATAAACAATTCTATTGTAATAAATTTTATTTTTACGGCCATTTGTTAGGTCATTTAAAAAAAATGCAAATTTAGAAACATTCTATGAAAATGTATTTGACTGCTTAAGCCTACGTCGCAAGCGTAAAAGTTGAAACTACTTTTTTAAAGGGGGATTTTGACTACAGCCCAACCAACACTGGATTTTTGAGGCCATTACGAATACTTATATCAACATTTGAGAGTTTAAAAATCTGATATCAGTCTTCTTATTGACATAAACACACATTTACCCAACACAAAAGATTTATTTTAAGCCCTTAGATACAGATTAGTTACCACAATGTGGTTTAGGGGGATGTTCTGCAGTTTAAAAATAATGTGCCATATATTAGTAATGGTGGCATTGTTTCTAAATGACCTGAACGTATGTTTTGCATTTATGTGCTGCAATTTGTTGTTACTTATAGGCAATGCAGATATATCTTTGAGCTAATATCAGTGGATATACCAGCCTTTTGTTTTGACTGATCATAATGCATCTGGTTTTGCATATCTACCTGTTTACATGATCATACTGTAGTTCCAAAACAAGAGATTGACTCTGTGACATAAGAACATATCATAATATTCTTATCCACATCAAAAGTATTTCATCTTTGCAGGCAATAAAGTCTCTGTTGGCATTTTCTAACGTGAAGTGTTGACATCAAACTATAGTTTGTTATCAAAAGTATATTGAAACCCAGTAAAAGATGGAGAAGAAGCAGAGTAAGGTCCACACATCTGCAACATATTTATCTCTCCCATCATGGTTAATATGTGTACAGCTGCTGCCACTGATTTCTCCTGTCAGCGTTGAAGCAGGCTGCATGAGCAGCAGTAGATGGCACTGGTGTTCTGCGTTTGCCTGCTCTCCGTCAGACACTATCATAAAGAAATGATGCCTGAAGCTAAACTCTCAGTAATCCCTCAGAACAGCAGCACTCCCAGACTTTTGTCTACATAAAGCCCTGCTGGCCATAGTCAAAAATGGGAACAACATTTCAGCGTTGAATGCTGGAGCATGACATGCAGATTGACATGGAAGTCATTGTGGGAATCCTCACACATTTCTCTGGTGGCACATTGAAGGCCCACAACAGAGCTGAAGCTTCCTACAGTATGGCCCCGGGCATTAGGGGCAACATGTGGGAGTCTGATCCACCACCCATCAACTGCAAACACATCCTGGCAGAAAAATGATGACCCATTTCCTTCAAATCTTTACATTCCTCCCCCTCTGTCGGCCCTGAATCGCTTGATAATTGAATTTCCATCCCGCGTAGACATCCAAGCTTTTTGTTCCCTGAGTGAGATACTCCAATCATCTCAAAGGATCAAGTCAGCGCCCATCTAAGCCTTTGATGTTCATAATGAGCGCTTCCCTCTGCTCAGCCCTGCAGCGCTGCACTGTATGTTTCTATAAAGGCGTTAGGATTTGAATGGGTGCGTGGGTGCTGGTGTGGTGCAGGGGAGGAGGGGAGCAGAACCGAATATGCTTTTCATTAAAGATGAAAGGAGAGAGAGCTTTTACTGTCTCTGACGTCTGTTTATGCTAAGTGTGAGGCTGTGTGTGTGTGTGTGTGCGTGCGTGCGTGTGTGTGTGTGTGTGTGTGTGTGTGTGTGTGTGTGTGTGCGTGTGTGTGTGTGTGTGTGTGTGTTCACATAAAAGAGAAATTTACCTTTGACCCCCCCCCCCCCCCCCCCCCCCCATGGATTTGTGGTTACCTGGAGGCTCATCCATGTCTGGTGCCTTTTTGCTGCATCAGCAACAAGGATATGAGGCTCAGTGCCATTTCATGTTGGTTAGCATTGTTCCATTCCAGATGCTAAAAAGGAAACGTAAAAGACAATCTTATATGCACTTGTCGCTTCTCCTTATTCACCGCATGCCTATAAAAGCTGCTCAAGGCAATCTTGCACATATTCAGCTCAGAAGTTTTCATTCTGAGCTAAGTACAAATTCTGCAATGTGATGGTGTAAACTGTTCACCTGCCAAGCCAGTCTGCACTGACTTAAAGCTCCACTTATCAATATTTTCAATATCACCAACAGATCAAATACGTAATGTGTCGCTCATAGTGAGAAAGTCCCCCATCTCTGTAGTACTGCTCTACTGAGCTCTCTAGCCTTAGTTTGGTCGAAGGTAGTTTGTGAATTATTTTGACCAGTAGAAGCACTATAGAGCAATGTTTTCATGAGTGGTTACCTGTTTTGTTTCTATTGTGCATGTGCAGAGGAATGCAAGAACAAGCACGTGACGCAATACACATTTCTGGCTTTGGTTTCATGCTATTCAGCTAATCGACAGTTGGTGGCAGTAACACGCAAAGAAGCGTAGCAATGCACCCTCTGTGGCAGAGAGGAAGAAGACTGCTAGCTAGCAAACATGGATATAAAGTTTAGAGTTTGAAAGATTTGTCTTTACAAAATGCACACACTGACCAGCAAAAATACAGTTGAACACAAAATAATACATTGCAAGGAATACACCCCCAGAGACCACCTTTTTCAGACACTTCGTAAGGCAAACCACCACAACCTTTCACTGTTAAGGCTTTTGGGAAAAACAGCAGGCAAGGCATATTACAATAGTATTAAGTTTCTATGGCTACGGTTACACCGCAAGTCTTAATGCTTAATTCAGATTTTTTTGCTCAGATCCGATGTTTTGTTTGGCTGTTCACATTACCTTTTAAAATGTGGCCTATATCAGATTCCAGTGTGAACTGTTTGCGGTTTCAAACTGACCCGCATGCGCAAAAGAACAATAACAATGACATCAGACGCAGCACGCTGTTGCACTAAAGTTAGGGAGGTTATGGAGGAAGTAAGCGTTTTCACTTTTATTTCAAAATGTCTGTGTAATGGCAGCCGTAACATTACTGAGCTCTTCCATTTCGTTTGCTATTTTTTCAAAAACGGAGCAGTTACGGTATGATCCTTCTAGTTTTGATTGAAGTATCTCCCCATACACTAATCAGGTCTAACACAGGTCTCACTCTCCCTCCATTGGCTTGCTCCATCACTGTTCTCCATTTTGTAGGCCTAGTCAAGTTTTTAATTTTACTGTCTGTGCTTAGGGCTAACTTTCGCCGGCGCATAATTGTGACAAATGTCGATGTAGATTGACGTAAAAGTCGCATCAAATCTGCCTTGGTTGTTCACACTGCGGCCGCATTAAAAGCAATCAGCCCTGGGTCTGATTCAGGACCACGTATGGAAGTGGTCTAAAACTGATTTGAAAAAATCTGATCTGAGTGTTCACACTACTTCTGAAGAAGTCTGACCTGGTCACTTGACCCCGAAAGATTTGGGCCACTTTTGCCTGCAGTCTGAACGTAGCCTAAGAGAATTTGATTTAGTAAGAGAATGAGTTTTTTCTGCATTTATCTCTCGTTCACACTCCTGTCCAGTTGATGGTGGTAATGTACCTATAAGTTGGTTTGCCAACCGCCAGTAAACCATAAGGAAGAAGAAGAAGATGCATTCAACACGTTTATTTGACATCAAGGCAACTGTTGTGTTGTGTAGCGTAGCCAGAGCGTCAAAGATAGGCAGGCAGACTTCTTGAATTCCAAACAGTACAGATTTATTTGCAGGGTGCCAGCACGTATAAATCAGGAAAATACACAAGTTGAAACTAATACAAGTAAACTGGAGCAAAACAACAAAATGTAATTGACAAAGTGAGACAAGCATTCATTTGTAGCAGCACAACTTCTCGTCTATAGGCTGTACCAAAAGGTCACTAAAGCACACGTTTGTATCAGCACGGCTTCCCTGTGCCTAAGCAGCTAAATGCCATTGCCTTTAAGGATCTCAATCAGCCCTGGACTACACCGCTATCTTTCAGCAGTGGGTCTACCAAACATTTCTAACTTCTGTAACAAAGAATTAATCTGGACAAAGCTAGACACAGGTTGCACTCATTTACACAATAAAGAAAACTCTATGAGGGACGTAATTCATATCAATTACCTTTTGAATGCATTAACCAGGCACATGGAAATTGATTACACACAGAAAACCCCCATGGCTTGTTTCCGTTGTAATGGCAAAATTATATTTTACCAAATTAATTATGTCTTTTCTGTATGTGCTCTTGTTATGTCTCCCCCAAGGAGAAGTTAAATACATTTGTCTGTGAGAAAATAGCCAACATAGGTTTACTGAGATACAACCATAGTCACAAGGTCTCTACAGGTTAGACGACATAACATCCCTGTGAACCAGACAGACCAGAAGGTCTATCTTCATTTGTTATTAGATTGAATTGTGTGCTTAAAGCGATGTCACTCCCTCTCACTTATCTGTGTATTTAAGCTGATGTTCTTGATGTGTGAACTTTGAAGACTCTTCCACATGTTGCTGCGTGCATCTTGTGAACGAGTTCTCCTATTCTGCGCAGAATATATGTACTTCAATAAATTACAAAAACCTACATTGGTTTCAGTCTACTATTTCTTGTTACTTGTTTCATCTTCAATTATTCTAAAACAGTTAATTAATCTACACCTGCTGCACCCTGGGTATTTTCCACCACACCGTCTAATGATGTCAGTGATGACATCATCATTACCATAAATACACCATGCTGCTGGCCGGCTCTTCCACAAACATTTCTACACTGTGTACCAAACAAAAGGACAAAGAAAAGGTGAGTATGTATGAAGAACATACAGTTAACTGTTCAGACCTGCAAATTAATAAATCTAAATGAAACCAAACAGTGGTTGTGTGTGAAATAAATACCATATAAAATAACTAGAGCAATGTGTAAAATAAATATGGACAAATGTACATAAGCACAAGGGACAATTGTTGAGGGCATCACCCACTTTGTCACAGTAACGGAATGCATTTAGCTGAGAAACACAAAACATAAGCTTAACTTTTGTCTGTAATCAATAAAAAAATATTATAGAGTACCTTTAAGGTATTGGTATGCTTAAAACAAACTAGGGGCAAAACTGTTTATACCCGTTTGTGGCCAAACTTGAAGGATGGGTGAGAAGTGTAGGGGCTTTATAGAACTCTGAGGTCCTTGTTTTAGTTTAATTGTTCATTAACTGTATTTTGGTAGGCAGAGTTTTTCAGCAACATAGCTCTGATCAACTGTTTGCTATGTATGTGGCATTAAACAGCAGACACACAAAGAGTTGGCTTGTGAACACGTTAGCGTCTAGCTAAGAGAGAGAATATTTAACTTAACATTCAACTGGTGACTAAGACACAACTTCACATGATTTCTAATATTGTAGAAATATTTTATTAACAAAATGTGTATGTGCCCATTGCAAAAGAGCTGTGAGGAAGTGGTTAAAATTACTCCAGGTGACCTCTGATGCACAGAAAGTTAAGCTTAAGTCATAAAAATAGTTTAGGCTTTTATGGCATAGAGGTGCATTGCTTGAAGGTTGCGAGAATTGAAGAACGGAAGGGCAAGTTGCACCACACAGAGGTCTGTGAAGAAACTAGAAGACTTAGTTTGGTTGGCTTGGTGAAGGGCTAATAAAAGCATGTGACCCTTATTAATAGCACAATTTATAGAGACTAGCGAGAAGCTAAATAAATGCATGTTTCCAATGCCAACACAAATGTCTTGTTAAGAAGGAACATCGTACAAACTGATGCTACAGGAAGAGCTGGAGCAATAATTGTCATTTTATCTTCAGAATAGACCAGCATGCATTGTTGTAACATTGCTGAGCAGTTGAAAATGTGGGTAGGTGGTCATGGTGGGCGGTAAATTGAGAATGAGCAAGAAATGGAGTTTTGAAAGCCAGACATCCCAGTAGTGATTTAACTCCTGTCAGCCCACATTGATATACTGTATTACAGCAGTTATAATCCGTGCTTCCAGTGTCTGTAGAGAAGATTTCCCCCCAGCTGCCACAACCAACAGTTTCATTTGGATAAACAGGTTAAATATGTATTGGTTAGGATGTTTTTCTCTGTAAAAGCCCAGCTGTGTGATTTAGGCTGACAGATGATGAGTGTACTTTATATAAATGCAGCTTTACAGAAATGTTTGGTATGTGCAGTTTGTCATTTTCAGATCAGATCAGGACATGCAGGCATGCGCTGAACAATAGATACACACAGATGCACGCAGTGGGTTCAGCTGGAATTTGGGCTTGTCACAGTGGGGAGGCTGGTTCGATCCAGATAACCAGTTTGGTCAGAGAGGAACCACCAGCTATTGAACGTTGATGACAGTCTGCAGTGGTTCTGCTCTCCAAAGCTGCACACAGTACTGTAGACTTGGAAAAACAGCATTACTTTACTCTCGTTTAGCTATATGAATTACAGAATTATTTCACTTCTGTGCATGCATAACTCTGCACCACAACAAACATCACTCAGAGTATGCAGTAGTACATTGTGGGTGTATATGTCCATATTTGTGTGACCTCAGTCTTGTTTGTGACTCTGTCTGGACATGTGTATTCTATTTTTGTTGATTCTCTCTAGCATAGAGCCAAGATAGTGGTCTGTCATGGCAGCCTGGACCAATTAGAACAACATCTAAGTTTAGTATACCTCTGTATCTTCGGACCTCCATGCATTAAAGTCTGTGAATGTGGGACCAGAAATAATTTTCTGTCTATAACACGTGTCAAACTCGAGGCCCGTGCGCCAAATGCGGCCCCTCGCAAATTTTGATCCGGCCCGCATATCAATTTTAGGTTCACAATACATTTTGGCCCTGGCTAGTTGTGCACCAAACCAAAAAGATGGAAAACTGTTTTCAAACGTGACGTGACTCTCAGAGCAGAATTTGGCAGATTTACTGAGTTAGAGACTCAGAAACTTCCACAGAACCAGAGAGTATTTTAATATTCAGGCGATGAAA
The DNA here is from genome assembly GCA_023631565.1 of Gymnocephalus cernua. NCBI lineage: Eukaryota > Metazoa > Chordata > Actinopteri > Perciformes > Percidae > Gymnocephalus > Gymnocephalus cernua. The sequence goes on from CM042430.1 coordinate 32,163,501, forward strand.
CAGGTTGTTGTAAAAAAATGTATTAAATTTTTTGCATGATTTGCTAAACTCTATGATGGCTAAGGAAGTTGCTGACTTTCTAGGGGATTATGTCGAAGTGCGACAAAAGAAAAAGAGTGATTAAAACATCTGAGAAAGCCACAAAAAAGTCAGAAAAAGCAACAAAAATGACCAAAACAGCGACATGCAGTAACACAGTCAAAGATATTTTACTTTTTTCGATGTATGCATGTGAATTTAACTCTACATGTCTGGCCCTTGATGTGATTCTCTTTTCCAGTGTGGCCCTAAATGAAAATGAGTTTGACACCCCTGGTCTATGACATGCTGTCAGTTTGCAAAGTCAGGACTCAGTCAGCACTTCAGCCATGGCTGTACAGGGATATGCAACATCTTGCAGTATCTTGTCAGCACTTCCCAATCTAATGAAGACCCACAGACAGGTGACGAATGAAAAGAAGAAAAAAAAATGAATAAAGTAGACAAACATTGCAGATGATTTCATGATCTCTCGAGTATAAAAAAAAGTTGAACGAATGAATATGGGGCGCAAAGAGTCATGAGGGTCAAATTGTATTTACATTACATGTCATTTAGCTGACGCTTTTATCCAAAGCGACTTCCAATTAAGTGCTTTCAACCTTGAAGCTGCAAACTCCAGACAACAAGTAGTAAGTGCAAGTACATTAGCTTTAAATAATCCAAACTACAAAGAGCCATATGATTATTTATTTATTTATTTATTTATTTATTTATTTATTTATTTATTTATTTATTTATTTTTTTTATCCGAGGTGCAGTTGGAAGAGATGTGTTTTTAGCCTTCGTTGGAAGGTGCATAGGCTTTCGGCCGTCTGATAGGGAGTTCATTCCACCATTTAGGAGCCAGGACAATAGAATGCTGTTCATCCCTCCAGTAGAGTTCCTCACACTATGCCAAGGATCATTGAAGCGGTTGTGGAGCCTCGTGGGGGACAAACACTTTGCTACGTCACTTTAGGTTGGTTCCTCCTTTAATTTGTCATACATCTGTTGTCGCTGTCCTGTGAGATGTATGTCCCTATTATTAGTTGTCATGTGTTTGTGCTTGTTTGGCACTCTTTGCTTTAATTTTATGTCTGAGTTTAAACCATTTATTGATGGTTGTGTTGTATGAAGGAATAGCTGCTTTGTTTGATTTAATGACTTATTTTGGATGCCATTGTATAATTGTTTTATTTGAGCATTGTTTAACGTGGAAGACTAGCAACTGCTATGGCAGAAGCTAATGGGGATCCAATAAAATAAAGAAATATACGTGTGAAAGAATCTTAAAATACGTGCTTAAAGAATGTTAAAGGCCATATTACTGTAATGGATGTAAGTGCATATGATTGCTTAGGTGGTAGGTAGGCTGTACAGTTACTGGAGCCAACTGTATAGTCTGGCATTACGCAGTGTGAGACTGTCAGCCTCAACTCAGGGGCAAGAAAACCCACCACCAACCCGAGCCCCACACACATTTGCAGATCTCAGTCATGGCATGAGCATAGCTAAAGTCACGTGTAAAAAAACAAATTGAGAGTTGGAAATGAAGAATTGTACCTGTTTTTTCACTCACTAATATAAGACCATTTACATTAGTGTTTTGACTACCTGCATAGTTTGTTTCCTTTACACATGTACACGTTATGGTACAGATGTGTCCCCAAGACTCTTGTGCAGACAGTGTTTGAATTTAATGCTAAATTCAAACACTGAATCAAATGTCTTTAAATGATACGGGGGCATGTTTGTTTGTTTTTTAGAATTGAACAGAGTAGAATAGAATGCTGAGAGGTGAACATGTGGGCAAATATGCTCAGAGTAACAGTAGTTCCAGTGTGAGAGAATGAATGGCCAGTTGCCCCCTCACTGTATTCCACTCTTTTTCGCCACGTTGTTTACCTACGAGTCCTGTTTAAGGTGAACATTTCTGCAGGTTTTCACGAACAACACAGCATTTCTTTATCCAAAAGAATGAACGCCTTGTGTCCACGTGTTGGGGCGAGGCTGACCGGACAGGAAAGGGGTGTGTGTGTGTGTGTGTGTGTGTGTGTGTGTGTGTGTGTGTGTGTGTGTGTGTGTGTGTGTGTGTGTGTGTGTGTGTGTGTGTGTGTGTGTGTGTGTGTGTGTGTGAGTGAGTAATGCCAAAAGGGAGAGAGAGTAAAAGAGTGAGCATGTGAGTCCAGAGAGAGTGAGAGGACCAGCAGCAGCCAGACAGTGTGTGTCAGCAGCCACATGGCTTTAGCCCAGTGTGTGCTATGACAGCGAGAGAGAGTGTGTGTGTGTGTCGAGGAGAGGCAGTGATTGAGAGACCCTGACGACATGAGAGAGAGAGAGAGGGGGACACAAAGAAAGGAGCTTCCTCTTTCTTTGTGTTTGAGTTGCGTGGTACCATCAGCAGTTTATGCTCCCATCCCGTCTTTATGAGCAGCAGCAGTGTGTTTGTTTAGTTCTGTGGTGTAACCGGACCACCTCACCCAACACACACACCCCCCCACTCCGTCAGGTACAGTAGAAGCTTCATGCATTTAAGTTTGTGTGTGTGTGTGTGTGTGTGTGTGTGTGTGTGTGTGTGTGTGTGTGTGTGTGTGTGTGTGTGTGTGTCTCTGTGTGTGTCTATACAGTGCAGGTGTCAGTTTGATCATAAAGCTACTGTAACATCTGCTCTTTCCTGTTTTAGAGTGCAGTCTAATTTAAAAGCAGACAGACTTTTTGGCATGATTTGCAAATTATACTTCTTTTATCATTCTGTCATTATATTCTAGCTACTAATAATGTCAAAGAACCACAAAATTCTTCACATAATTTGGTTAAAAGGCAACAAAATATGTTTCTGTGTTCAAATTTCTAAATACTATCTTCACATTGTTACATTAAGTGGTGATTCATCTGATTTGAAACTTATTTTGAACTTATGTTACAGTATTGGCTAATAATATACTAGAATTGCTTGTATAATACAGATGTTTTATATAATGGGTTTGGTTATGTTTTCCAGTGGTTTGATAAAGCATGATAACTATGAGCATGACTATCAATGAGTAGATCAATTATTTATTTCCCAAAAGAAATTTCATGAGCATGGGGTTGGTGGTTTTGATTGCAGGACATATATGGCAGTTTTCCATGGTTGGGATATGTGTTTTTACTGCGACAATCCAAGAATGTACTCAGCAAAAAACTTGGTGTCAAACATAATCAATGACCTGCTGCTACCACTGCCTTCATCACAAATTATTCAGTAGAAGATTGTTGTCTCTGTCCTGTGGGATCTTGTGGATGTTTCGTTCTCTGTAAGTTGAGTGCGTTCTTTGCTTATCAGCCGCAGACACATCATCTAGTGGAGGCTGAGCTCGTCAGGTGGAGTCTGCTCACTGTAAAGCCTGAGACAGATGGCTGGCGAAGCATGTTGGATCACAGAGCTAAATAAGTTAGTTTTAAAGCTGCACTTTATATTAATAATGGGTCACATGGCCGTGTGTATGTTAAAGAAGTCACACACAGAGAATCCCACGACTATAGTTCAAACACTGTAGGTAGATGGAAACGGCAACATTTGAAAAAACTCGCAAAACCCCCCCCCCCCCCGCAAAAACGTTTTTACGCTAGCTTGAGGTGGTTTTTGCCTTTTTTCGAAAAAAGTTAATGCGCAAAATGGGAGATGGAAACAGCTTTGACATATAAGTTATGACTTAGGGAACATGTAACTCACATGACTATAGTCCTGGTATCCATCGGATGGGGGGAGGATCGGGAAATGGGTCCCATCTAGTGCGCCGTACACTTGTGGCACAAGGTGCGTAGTGGAGTTGCGGTGCGCTATAGCCTGTGCTTCAGCCACGTCGGATATATTGACGAATTGGTTCAACTGCTTGAACCCACTCCGTTACAACTGAGAAGGGTCTGGTGTCAACCAGGCTATTCAGCCAAAGAACTTAGCTTCTAATCTCTTTGATTCAGCAAGCCGGTTTGCAATCTACAACCATGCTTAACGTCAACTTGTGATGAAACTACACTTTGCGTAGTCTAGTTTATTCGCTCTAAACTAGTTGATGGAAAACGCTTCTAATTCACATTTTCTTTAATCTTTTTTGCGAAATTTTAAAAGTTCGCTTTAAATTCACTTGACAATAAGATGGAAACATGACTGTTGCTGTACCTGGAGGAAAGAAATTAGAAATTAGATGGAGGGTAAAACAGCAAAGCATGGGCCTGTGAGGGGCAGCGCTCTCTCACTGCCACATTAGTCTCTCGGTCTTCCCACCCTCCCGAAACACTGGCTGCTTTATAGGCCGAGGGAGAGAGACACCCAGACAGGGTTCGTTGTTGTTTGAACCTCCCGACCGAAGCAGAGCTGGGCCACATTTTTCGGGCGCCTGGCAGAGAAAACGGCTGTGCAGAGTTCCCAGACTGCAGCAACTCTCCAACTAGTGATAATAAATCCTTTGTTATGTGAGCACATTCTGTTGAGTGCATAATCAGGCCAGCACAGAGGCACTCTATCTATCTCCCCATCGCCCTCAACCCCACACCCAACATCCATCCAGTCCCATTCTCTCACTGGCTCCCCTGTGTTGGGTCTTAGTGCCTCCTCTGGGTGCTCCACTTCTGCTGTTAGCGATACTGGGGACCTTGAATGTGATCGGGCAGTCACATTGTTTTCTCGGAGAGAGCCACCTTGTAGGATGTTCACAACCAGAGGACTGTAATAAGATAGTAATTTTAGTGCATCATAGCTGCTTAGTGTAAGACCCATGGGAAATTAATGAATTTGTAGAGGAAAAATTTACAAATGCAGGCAGTTATTGGTATCATATGTGGAGTAGGAGTCAGAGCATCATTTCATGCAACCAATTTGCACCAGAGCCACTTAATTACAACATACGGGTCTGGATAGTGATTATTTATCAGTGTGGAGCAGTTTGAGAGGTAACTGACGTCTGTGTGTAAACTGTAGTGGTAATCGGCCTGATGGGTGGGCTGTCATCAAACTAAACAAGTAATAACTTGAATAAAAGAAATCCAATACAGAGGAAACCTTTGGGCCTGATCTGCTCTGATCATGCATGCTATAATTTAAAAGAATATACTTATTGACCTGATGGAAGAATTAAACTGTTGATAGGCTTTGAAATTTTAATATTGAATGATATAAATTACACCAATTGGCCTAACTTGAGCAATATAATTAACGATCAGAATCCAAACCAAACGGCAGATAAAGTTAGCAGCTAGCTGGTGAACATAGTGGAGCATTTAACAGCTAAAGAGACAGATTATTCCTATGGTTGGTGGACAGCAAAACAGATCTTTGAGTTTGACGTCCTATCAGCAATAACTGTGAGTACAGTGCTACCAAAACAGATGGACATGATGGCCCAAACTACATAAAATTTCACCCAAGTTGTAATAAACCAGAATTATCCTTTGAATTTAAAAAATGTCTAAAATGGTTGCTCCACCACTGGTCAGATGTGGCATATATTTAAAAGGATGATGGACTATATTACTGACTGGGGAAGAAGTCAGAAAGTCCTGACATTCTGCTCACTCCACTTTGTTGTTCACACAAACAGCTGTACAATGTACCACCATTGCCTCTTCAACAGCTGCAGCATGTAACACACACACACACACACACACACACACACACACACACACACACACACACACACACACACACACACACACACACACACACACACACACACACACACACACACACACACACACACACACAAAAGAGCGAACAGGCAGCCAATCAGAATGCATGTCATCTGCAGACTGGGATATGACCTCTGCAGATTTCTCTCCTTTTTTTTCTTCCTCCCCCATCATTTCCTCCCTTCATTGTATTTGTCTTTTATCTGCAGCATGCCTTCAGGCCAGCGATTCATCCCAAAACAAAGACATAATCATTCTCAGACTGCTCACTTCACTTTGCCTCATTCTCTGAAAAGCTTTTCCTCTCACGCTCTGATGCTCGCACTCTGACATGAAGACTGTCTGAGACATAGGTGGCCTATAATATAATGTTTTACAACATTTAACTGTTAGGCATATGCCACTGTCACTGTTGCTCACGCACACACATCTACACAAAAACAAATACACTTGTGTTTTCGCTGAGGAGTTGCTATGGTAACAAAGGATTTGGCAGAGGCATCAGTCTGGTAAAGGATGATCTCATGGTGTTTTGGCTGCTGCTCCTCATCTTCACCTGGCCTATTTGGACGGAAACACACACACACACACACACACACGCACACGCACGCACACACACACACACACACACACACACACACACACACACACACACACACACACACACACACACACACACACACACACACACACACACACACGCACACGTTCTCTCTCTCTCTCTCTCTGTCTGGCTGTTAGGATCTGTGCACACACTGATGCACTATAATGTTAAAGGGTGTGTCATAAACTTCACTGATCCTTGCAGGGGTATTGCAGGGTAGGATAAAAATATCAAATGTGTGATTGTGTTTGGAAAATATGGGATTCAACAACATATTTCTATAAATAATGTTTCTGTAATACCATATCTGAAAGAAAATCTATTTTAAGATGAAATGCAATCTTATTTGTGCAAAGTGAAAACAGCAGGCCATGTTGAGACAAATGAATATGAAAATATGCCGTAAAATCAAAAATAGAACAAAACATTCTGTATAAATAGGAATAATTAAGAGAAACAAATTGAACTTGAAATTAACATGTACATCATATTAACATGACAGAGAGTTGTAAATACAAAGAATGTGTGTATTCAGTAGTGATATTATGCATGTTTTCCATGAGGAAGTACAGTAAGTGTTTCCAGAAGCTGTTGAATGTCCTCACAGTGTAATGAGGCTGAATGACCGGACAATACAAAGAAACACACAAGGCTGCTTGGTTGTCTGTGAACATGTCTGCTCTTTGGGTCAGTTTCCATGACTCAAAGGGATATCCCACGCTGCCTCCAGCGTCCCCTCCTCTCCCCTTCATTTCCCTTCCCTCCCCTGTCTCCACCTCCTCCCCGTCACTCCCTTCTTTCATAGTTTACCACCAACAATGCTCATTCCTACATACGACTACGCCTGGTGGATTTTGGAAGTATAAAAATAGGGATACTGGATGTAGTTGTGAAGGAGAGCATCACGCTAAATAGAAGAGAGAGAAGAGGGTGAGTGACACTGTGAGTGTTGTACTGTATATCATGTTGAAGTTAAAGCTCCTCCTTCAGGCTGGAGGTAGGAGAGAAACGTGCTGTCAGGTTTGTTTTGGTGACAAATAGGATGATCTTGGCTCATTAGTAAACCTGTTGTACCAAGATTTACACAGGTGGAGTTAAACTTATACATGAGGTTATATTAGCCCTAGTCAGGTCTGATATGATATTGATTCATTTCATATTTATTGATGAATTGATCAGTGCTGTACTAGTTGTCTGTGGGAAACCTTTAACCCATGGGGCTGAAGGAAAAAGGAGGTCTGCACACTGAATTACAGCTCCCAATAATTTGACTCGAAAGGCAGTGAAGACTATGTTGCTCAGAGGGTCCTGACCCCCAAGTTGGGAACATATGCACTAAGGTTTACATGGACACTAAGATATCTTTTGCATTACAGCTGCTAATATTAGCAATAAGTAGTAGTGTAAGTAAGAAGTGATTGCTAAAGTAAATGACAATTGTGCTTGACAAAACCAATTCAACCCAAGGTCCTCTTGCTAGCTTTTTTTCCCCAGAGCTTTCAACCTCATCACATTTTCATTTTCATGATCTTCATCAATGCATGTAATCAGTCGTTATGGAGATAGATCTGCTGACATGGGAGCTCGGTAGCTGTTCGTATGTCATTACGTCATCGTCCAACTCACGGACACGGTTAAAAGCTCCAGAAAAAGTGAATGTGTGGGACTTTTGTTTGTGACTATTTCCAGGGTTAAGAATGAACTCTCATGCTTGACTATTTTATTTATAGTGTCAAATCATAACAGATGTTATCTCAGGACACTTTACAGATATATTAGGTCTAGACCACACTCTATAATGTACAGAGACCCAACAAATCCTCCAAGAGCAATTGCACTTAGTGCAGAACTTATTGTGTTGGCTAATCAACATAACACAATAGTGTAGCGAGTTATAACACTATAATAGATTTCAGCTTTCAGTTTAAATGTATCCACTGTTTGATAAAAGCTCAGTATTGGCCCCATATATCAGTCTAACCCTCGTAACCACACACACAAGATCCTGTCCCCTCTGGTGTGTTGTGGTCCTGCAGTGTTTGTGTGGACCGTGTGGGTCCTGTAGTCCAGTATGCAGCAGCAGCAGGCCAGCAGCGTTCCCACTCCTCCTCCAGAGGATTACTGCTGTTGAAAGAGCCTCTTTGTCCCCACAAGGCTGGAATGCCTGTCCAGCTCCACGTCTTTTGGAAACACTGAGCCAAAAGTCAACGGAACCACTGAGCAATGGAATACCACGTTCCCAGTCACCGACTCCCACTGGTTTTCCCTGTTCAATCCTCAAGGTGGAAGTCAAACACGACATTTACTCTCACTACTGTATTCCAGGTGTTTGTTATCTTCATTACTTTGTGAAGATTGTCCACTGGTAACCGGCCAGATCTTGTTTCTGTGTTATCTGTCATGGAATGTAAAGAACTACAGATGCATCTTCTATAATATCAATCAAGGGTTCTAAAGAGATGCTTCAAAGCCTTTGTTCTGGTTTACTGCTTGCTGATAATGAACGTTCATTGTCTGTACTCAGTTTTTTTGGACACTTGGGTTTCACCACAACATGTTGGAATTTTGACATGTTAATTAGCTAACATGTTATCAAACAGTTGCCTGGTTACACATCCAGCAGAGAGAGAGCAACATTAGCATTCATTTGGAGTCGTGTCTTTGGCCCCCCGACAAATGTAAGTCCAATATCCACTCCCCTTTTAGCTGTTTTGGTGTCCATCTACAGTATTCCAACAACTTTTTATATCGTTCTGCTCCTCTCTGTTCATCAGCTCGTTGCTAATTTTGTTCTTCAGCTGTTTGGTACTGGGCAGGTTGTGTACAGTGGGTTTATCAGAGCTAAAATCAGCTACCTGCTACTGCTGGAAATGATGCCAATAAGAGCAGAAACAAAACTGAAAAGATGAGACTGAAGCAAAAACGTTAAAGTTGAGGGCCGTAAAAGCAAAACAATGAGCTGTAACCATTAGTCTCACATTGCAAGACTTATTTTCACAGCGCTGTGTCGGCGCTGGAGTATGGTCTGGCTATACCACTTATCTATTCTTGCATAGGGGGAAAAACGCTCTGGTTTGCTTGTATTTATTTGATTATTTAATCAATCACAACCGTCCTGGATGGCGCTAAGCCTGATCATATATACATGCTGTGATTAACCATCTTTTAAGCTGGTCATGTTTCTCCTCACATTTATTCTTATCACTATATTATCAGCCCTCGGCTCTGAACATGTGTTGGCACGACAGCACACTCACCATCATTGTTAGTCTTGGACTGGAGCTAAGAATAGTTTGGGTATAGATTGAGAGGTTTGAACACAGTCGAATTAAAGCAAACAAACCTCTGAAAATCCATGTTTGGAGTATAACAACACCTAACCTCTTAGTGATTAAAAGTGTCTCTGAAAGGGTTTTGCTCCTTTACAAAAGACAGCAGTTTGATTTCAGTATGCCATCATTACCCACAGGGAGTTAGTATTTGATACCCAAAAGATGGATTGTAGTGGAGTAAACCTTCAAATAGCTTATTGGCAGCAGCACAGCAAGTGGAAATATTGAGCTAATGCAATATATCTGCAACCGTACTTAGTAGGGAGATGGCAATGAATCCATTTTTTTAAATAATTTACTGCACAGAGGTGTGCTTTTGTAACTGTTTCCACTCCTACTCTTGAGTAAAGAGGAGGCCAGAGAAACACTGAGTCATCTCTGCCTGTGGCTCCAGCTCAGTGTCTTAGTCAAAGTTACCACTTTGCTGTGTTGGATAACAGTGGTTTGAACAGTGTGACAACAAGTATTCTTTCATGAAGGCTTTGAGGTATAATTTCTGCTGTCACTGGAGACAATAATCTGATAATGACAGGCTCTCTGATCCTCAGAACTGCTGCCCTGCAGTTTCACACATATCTGCTGGTGAGGATTTCACAGCTTTGATGACAAACACACACAGCAAACATATAGCCAGCCAGGTTTTCAAGTTGTTGTTTTTTCATCTGTAAAAGGTCACCTGAGGATTGTGCTATTTTTCGGCCCTGTATAAGCACAGATTTCTTCTGTGAGACAGTAAAACAGTTGTCTTGTCATTGAGGAAGATGAGAGCTATATTCATTCACACTTCTTACCTATTTTTTTCCCATTCAGTCCTGAGATTAATTTCTGTCACCTCTCATTTCTTGCTACTGGAGTGTGTAGAGTATGTTTGTGTGTGTAGAGTTGTGCACGTGTGTGTTGATACCACTTTGTGTCTGTACGAGACACAGAGACGGAGCAGCTTGTGTGTTTAGCTGCCGGCTGATAATGGCGTCTCTCCAATGCTTAGCATTTCATGCCAGAATAATGAATCTGTGTTTACTCATGCTTATCAGGCTACGAGGGATACACTGGTATCTCACTGTGCATAGATTTGCATTTTAATGTGTGGTTACGCTCAGTCTTATCTGTGGAAAAATACTGTACTGTGTAGAGGTAATTCAAATTTGATTCGTCATTTAAACCGATACATTTGAATGACCTTTCTTTGGTGAAATGTTCTGAACCTGGCTTTGTAGCGTGTCTGTTTCAAGCATCTATTTTGAACTCTGGAGTATTTTTCTGTTATGCACAGTTTTGATGTCAGCACATACTGTAATTCATGGATTGGAGCACCATGCTGACAGGCTGCTTTGTTGTTGCATTTCCATACCAAATGTCATTTGAAAAAAAGAACATGTCCTAACTCCTGCACCAAATATCTCACCGATGAATTGGCTGCTGCCAAAGAGCTTTTCTAGCCAGAATAAGTTATGCTTTGGACAACTGAATCCATTCATAAAAGCATTCAAAAAACAACTGGTACCCTGCTTCAAACCAAAGCAAACGCTGTAACTTTAAAGGTGACTAGTGAATCGTTTTCCATCTATTTAAAGGGACAGTTTAACCCAAAATCAAAGATACATATTTTTCATCTTACCTTTAGTGCTATTCATCCAGTCTAGATTGTGAGTTTGTTGGAGATATCGACAGTAAAGATGTCTGCCTTCTCCAGTGTAATACATTTGAAAAACTCAACAGCTATCCTGGCTCTGTAACAGAACCTACATATTAGTAGGGGCGTTGCAATTAATTATTGTATTGATGCATTGCAATGCGGACCTGGACGATTCTGCAGCGATGCAGTGACAGACCATAATCGATTATTGCCTCCTGATGTTACTTAATTTTCCGCTAACTGCTGTTTTGTTTCTGCCTTTTGTCTGCTGTGTTCAGACTCCGCTGCATTCAGGAAGTGTCTTTTTTAAGAGCAGATACAATGAAAAGGGGAGTTCATATATATCTGACTGCTTGAATTTGATGCATCGTGATATGGAATCGTATCGAATCGTTGACAGGGTAATCATAATTAAATTGAATCATGAGCCCAGTGAAGATTCACACCCCTACGTATTAGCACATCTAAAGCTTACTAATTAACAAGTTACAGCATTAAGTTATGGTTTTACGGGTGTTTATGCTAAACTAAGCTAACCAGCTGTTGACTGTAGCTTAATATTCAACAGACGGATCTGAGAAAACCAGCTGCACTGGTTTAACATACCGATGTAGATGGACAAATCATCATGAGAAAAATACATATAAAATATATCATACAAGAAGCAAACTGATATAACTGATATCCTTATTTTTCACTACAGTACCAGTTCCACCACTTGCTTTAACCAGAACTCAAATAGTAAAACTAAAACGAAGCAGATGTCTGAGCAGATGTGATAATAACAAACATCAGTAGTGTTCATAGCTGAGGTCAGTCCTGTCCCACAGCAGAGGCTAACCCCAACCTTGGCCTGTGTCACCAACAGGAAATGGTCCCTGGCTCGGCTTGCTGTACAGGAAGTCTACATATAGTGACACTCAGACTGCTGGATGAAGCCTCTCTGTATGTCATCTTCTTACTCAATCTGTCACACACTTCCTCCTGTTGCTCCGAAACTCTTTTTCTGTCTTTCTATGAGTCTATGAGGGAATGTGCCGGAGTATATTATATTGTATATATTGTAATATATTGGATTGGATTGTATAAGACAAAGGTTGGGTTGAAGATATTCCCATATCGCAGTGAAATATACATCATTGCAAATATGCAAATGTTTTTTTAATATGATTTTTTTCTTCCTTAAAGTAACTGCTCCAATTTGCTTATTCTGAAGCCAACCTTGATTGATTCGACTCTGCTTTTATTCTGACACAAATCTTGATATATTTGATGGATTTGCAACAAGATTAACTGTCACAGCTCACAAAAGAGAACGTTGTTGCTGTTGTTTTTGTAGCAGTTGTTTCTTGAAACCGAGACGCCACAACTAGGGACGCCACTAACCAGAGCTATTCAGGAACGGCCAATAAAACTTGTTAATCCAATAAAACTTGTTAATGCTATGTTTAGGATTGGATGCCACCACTGGATTGAAAAGCACTGCCTATGTTGTCTGATATATATATATATATATATATATATATATATATATATATATATATATATATATATATATATATATATATATATATATATATATATATATATATATATAAACATTAGTAAAACATTGTGGAGAAAAGTTGAAGGACATGACTGTCATGCCCAAAACTTCCACAAATGGACTTCTTCTTGTGTCTACCACCACAACGTAACGGCTCCAGGGCTTCACACACAGATTCACATATCTCACACTGGTAATGACCTTCATGTTTTATAATTATAACTCTCAGTTCCATATCTGTCCTGTTCTAGCAGAAACATTTTTGTTTGAGAAATATTTTGGCTAAGGCTACATTTCTTTGTAGCCTTGCTCGGCAATGAACAAATAGCAAGGTTTAAGTGAAAGAGGTCTTTCAATACGACAAAAGATTAGTGTCTGGGGTTTTTGGAATTGAGAGCAGTTGAAGGCTGTGTGCTGGGTGTTGTCAGACTGTGGTTTCATACATATATGTTGTGTGTGAGCTGCCTCCTCACTCTTGAATTCCCTTTTCAGCTTTGAGCAGATTGGCTGTGGGTGTAGAATTTAGGTTGTGGTTTCCAGATGTTTAACTATCTTGTCATTGTTGTTATGATGTTGTGTCCAAATCAGTTACCTCATCTCATCCCATTAGTTCGCAACACTCAGTAGAAGTCATGTAAATTATCTGGGAGAACTTTATAGCTGGAATGGAAATGCTTTGCTTTGTGTGTTGCGCCATCACCAGCAACATTTTCTCCCTCTTATGATATGCACATGTATACACAGCAGGTAGTCAGCATGTCGTCTTGTCTGAAATGGACCCTATAGCTAATCCACCCTTCTTCCCATGGCATAATTTACTGCATTTCTGTGGTTTGTTTCTAAAAACAGAATGTGTCATTTGGCTTTGGCTTCACCCATCAGAGAAAAACAAAGTAACACTGCAGCATACGCACTGCCTGAAAAGGCAAGAAACTTTCAACTGCCACTGTAATGAGCAGAGGACGCTGTGATGCCAATGATGGCCACTAGAGAACCCTGGTAATTGTATCTGATTCTATATCATTGAAAACAAAACAAAACTTAATCTACCACGTATCAATCAGGCAGAGCCAGACGTTGCAAACATTCGGGACTCGGGACCAAACCTAGAGGGGCTCCAGGGGCATGCTCCCCTGTGGAGATTTTGTTCCTATTAAGGAAGCTATTTGCAGTATTTTTTAAGTATTTTCTATTCAAGTAATATAATGCTTACAAATCTGTACATCATTTGGGAAAAACATGATAGTTGCCAAAGGAAAAGAAAACATCCTGTGGAGCCTACATCCTATTTTGTATCTAATTGTTCTCCAATTGTCTTCATCATTCTGAAACCAGAGCACAACAAATGTTGACAATGACACATTTTCAGTCCTGCCAACTTTTTGTTAAGTTTAAGTTTAATTTTAAGTACTATTTTTAAGTTAGGCTGCATAACATAGGTAGGGTAGGAATTTGGCATAAACATCATTAACTAATCTTGAAACCTAGTTTTGTTATACTATGCTGCAGTAGAGTTCACGGACTGAATGATGAGCTTTTGCTCCATTGGTCCAGTCAGAGAGACTGAGAGGAAATGACACAAAGTTTAAGTTATTTTAAAAATCTTAAAAAGAAAGAAAACATTTGGGGCAAGAGCCACAGAAGCCACCCTCTGCCCTGCCCCTGATCAACCCTGTCCTTCATATTGTGTCTGTTGTCTATCTCTCTGGTGTGTGTGTGTGTGTGTGTGTGTGTGTGTGTGTGTGTGTGTGTGTGTGTGTGTGTGTGTGTGTGTGTGTGTGTGTGTGTGTGTGTGTGTGTGTGTGTGTGTGTGTGTGTGTGTGTGTGTGGAAAGAAACCCCAAGGTCAAAGAAAATAAGATAAGATAAGTTAGATTTTATTGTCCTGAAGGAAATTCTTCCTGGACAAAGAAAACAAAACTGCACAACATAGTGCATACATACAGACATACATACATAAAGTGCACAGACAAAGACTGTTGCATCACTCTGCATGGACATGGAATGCAGCAAGAGAAAGTTAGAAGTCATGCAAATGATAAGGGATTGGAAGAATTATGAAGAGAGAGACAAAGTAAAACAGAGAGAAATGTGGAGGGATATGAAGACACATATCCCTGCAGAGGGAAGCATGTTCAACAGTCTTTATTATCAGAATTCAGGAGACCAGAGCAGAGCTGTGTGCTGGCAGCTGGCTGGACAAGATAGAACCCAGAATCAGCTCCTCTGCTGCCTATACTGTCTGTCTTAATAGTTCTCCTCCATAGTCCTGCTATCTCTTTTCTGTCCCCTTCATCCGCTCTTAGCTGACTAATGGAGTCAGTAACACTTGTGTCTGTTTGTCTTCTGTCTCAGTTGGATCTGCCACCTTCTTGACACTTGAACATACATTCTAGACTAACCAGGACGCTCATGGCAACATTTGCAGAATTCATAAGATGATTTAGCATTTGTTTGTTAGTAGAGTTGCTCTGAAGATCTGATTCCAACAGCCGCATTTCACCACTGAAGTGTTTTTTTCACAGAAGAAGGCTGACGGATGTCTTAATTATCTGCTTGTGCCCTCGCTTTTTTTAGACCAACTTAAAATCGGGACAGAATCTTAACAACACAGAGGCAAGCTTGATTTCAGATTATGAAAAGGCTGCCCCAAACATATAGATTTTTGGAACAAACAGTTATTTGATGTTCCAGTGGTGTTGTATACTTTGCCATTATTTACACACAGAACCGGTGGCCCTCCATAAAGCAGCCAGGTGTGTTTGTGTGTTTGCAAGGAAGCTTGTGACACACCTGCAAAGTCTCAATGCCTTCTTCCCCTCCATTCACTGAAATCCTCATCACTGTTTTCAGCACTTCTGCATTTCTCTGCTGTGATCAGCGTCTTGCCTGTGGCTACAGATTGCATCTACTCTCAGGCCAAATCATTTAAACACATGATCTAACCTGCAAACATGTCATTGGTAGGAGTGTTAGTTAACATCATAGAAGACAGGTCTTTGCAGCTTTATGGAATGCATTCGTTCCTTAACATCAAACAGTGACCTCTGAACTTTCAGAGAGAAAGGCTATTGGTCTTGGGTGCATTTTGTAACTTATTGTTACAAAATTGTTGAAACCATGACCATATGCTGTTGTAGCAAGTTAGCACTTTAAAACAGAAGTCACAAAGTACGTAGTCTATATACTTTGTGTTCCACTTCCAGGATTGCTCCGGTGCTGCAGGAGATTCCGCCGGATGCGTGTATTTTCTGTTTCCTTCCGCTTTCTTTGTGTTGGAATTTTGAATTCGGTAGATTTATGAGGACTATGGTTAACTGCTCCTCAGATCTCTGCAGGGTAAATTGAGACAGCTAGCTAGACTATCTGTCCAATCTGAGTTTTCTCTAGCACGACTATTTTGCAGCGGCTCTGTGCAGAGTTTAGCACCGCCCATGACGATTCTGATTGGTGTAAAGAAATGCCATTAAACCAGAGCACGTTTTCCTCCCATCCCCGAATGCTGTGTGGAGTAGCCAGACCCTCCTTCAGCGCACTTTGGAGGAGGGTCTGGCAAAGCAAGGCTACAAAGTACTTGACAGAGGGAAAAGCAATGCTGTAGTATCTCTTACATAACAAACTCCACTTGGCATGTTCAGAAAGGTGGTAGTAGTGAGTGTACAAGAATGAATTTGTGTCTGTAATGATCGCTTTCAACACATTGTAAACCACTTGTTGACAGTTGTCTCAAGTGCTTGCAGGAGTGCATTTGTAGTCCAGTTAGTTGATAAGATTAAACTTGTAAGATCTTCAATAATAATATGGAACAACTAAAAATTAAGAGAAATACAAGTGACGATTGCAATTTTGGTTAAAAAGAAAAACACAGTAATTGTTAGCGGAAAATTCAATTGAATGCACTATATTTAGGTTTTACAAAATTGTATTTTTGTTCAAAATGTGCAAACTGGGCAAAGACGAAGTTTGTCCAATACCTGGAGTAATTTCCTTGAGTGGACATAGAGTAATTGCGCTTTTATGTTGATAGAGTGGTCCATAGCTGTGCAACATGCAACTAGCAGTGTAATATGAACAACATTAGACTGACATAAAAGGAATGGTGGATGCATGCTCTCCTCAGATGAGTTGGAAAAAAATGACCCATCCATTTCTCTGTTTTCACATTCCTGATTATCTCCACATTCTCTGAGATGGCCTCTCGCCTGTTTAAATGACCAGATCATTTCTCCCAGAGGAGTTAGTGCTGCATGGCAAACCTCCTATACACAGACCCACAGACTCACTTCACCCACTAGCAACTCTATTTTCCTGTTCTTTTCAAATTATTTTGGTGACTACAAAACTACACACTCTCTCTCTCTCTCTCTCTCTCTCATAGCTCAAGAACTACATTAGATTTGCTGTGGATAGTCATGCTCACCAGAGGGTTCACCTTTTTCCTTTCGGGCACGCTTTGAGCTTTTGTCTAGCACCACCATCAAGACAAAATGTCTCTTTTGCATTTGCACAATATATCTAATATGCTAGAAACATTGTCATATAGTTCATGCTCATTCTTGCTCTCAGGAAGATAAACCATTTTAGTAATAACCATATATCCACTGAGAGGACAAACTTTCCATGTTAGGCCCAAACTGGTAAGATTCTGAAAAATCTCAATATGATCTTGATTTTGTCCAAACCTTTGTTGTTGGATAGGGTTCGGAATGGATTAAATCTAAACAGTATGTAATTTAATGTTATATTAATATACTGTATATTGTGATTTGGTAACGTTTGATTTTTAAATTCAACTATAGGTTTTAAAATAGAGGGTTGTGCAGGTAAGATTAAAATGTTTATGAAGACAAAATTAAAGTTTTTAATTCTTTTGATTGGTTCACTTTGGAAAATAACTTCTGCAGCTGCATTTCATTTCACCTTTTTTCCTCTCTTTCTATCATTTCTATTATTCATCCTCTCTACAATTTTATTCACCATCTAGTTGGCAGTCAAGCTTCCCTGCCAGCTTCTACATTTTTACATTCCAACTAAATGGCGAACCTCCCTCCCTCGCTTTCATACAAAAAAAAAAGCAAGATTCCCTCATGTGTGAGTAGAGATCCATGCCTGCTCAACAGGAAACAATGCCAGCCTTTCTGCCCTGGCATTAGGGGGAGAGAGGGAGGGAAATAAAGAAAGAAATAGAGAGATAAGAGGGAGGGAAAGAAAGAAAGAAATAGAGAGATTGAGACTTCTTTGTGTGTCCAGTGAGAGTTTCTGGATCCGAGAGAAAGAAAGGCCACTGATGTCCTCCCACAGTCTGAGAGAAATGAACTTTGATGTGGTGGGAACATCATTTTTTTTTTTTCACATGAAAAATTGGAGTTCAGCAACTAGGACTAGGAACTATAAAAGATAAAGAGAATGAATTTGAATGCACATAACTTCTTAAATGATCCTTTCCTCACTGTGCTATTTTGAAAACGTTGATCATCAGCATGCTAGCTAGCTAGCTAGCTTACTTAGGCCCCATCCAGACGAAGACATTAGGATGAAAACGCATCCGTCTTCCCGGGATTCGGTTCAAGAAAATTCATGTCCACATGAATCCATATGTAAATGACTCAACACGGTACTTCATATGCCAGGCCTGTAGGCGGCGCTGTTATTGCTACAGAAATTAACGGAACGAAGAAGAGCAGCCTTCAGTGACTTCCTTTCATAACATGACTGTTAGCTAACTAGTTCTCTTAGCTTAACACATCCATGGACTAGACTTTAATAACTTACACCACTGCTCGTTATATAAAGGCCACCTAGAAAAAGAATGTAAACTTTGTTTACATTCTATCGGACATAATTGCAGCTAGCAGAGCTAGCGTTAGCTAGCGTTAGCTAGCGTTAGCGCGCTAGCTAACATCGGCAGTCAAACAAACATCAATGATCCGATGTCTTTTTGATAATCTAGCTACACGTTTTTCTTGCAGTAGCCTTTCTACAATAAGCGGTGGTAAAAGTTACTATAATCCGTTCAAGGAGTTGATGAGCAGACAGATTAGCTAGCTAGTTGATAAGTTCTCTACTTCCACTTCATAGTGTATATGTATGCTTCCACTTTATGCATTGCGTCCCTGCTATAATAGCCGTCAGCTGGGTTGAAGGCGGAGCTTTGAGTCCGAGGTGTGTGGGGATGACATCATCGATACGCACATATGCGGTTTTCGCTGTACATACGAAGCCAAACGTGAGCCGGCTTTTTTTTTATTCACCCTGGTACCAGGTTTCAAAAAAGTGCATTTACGGGCAGCGCGTTTACAGGATTCGTGTGGACAGTCGGCTCAAACGATGCAAAAGATGTGCGTTTGCATCGAAATACGTTTCCGTGTGGATAGTGCCTTAGATGGCTAATGTAGCTAAGTCGTGCAACTTTTTTAGGAGACGGGTTGTCCACCAGTGAGTTTTGAATGTGTGTGGCCCGGAAGAGAGAAAATAAAAAATATTGTTATAATAGCAAAACAGTTCCAACATGGAATGTAAACATGATAAACAGGCTACCTCGAGGGCCACAGCTGTGGTGACGTCTTTATTGATTTGTAGCAGTTCATGAAGAAAATTGTTGGATAAAATGCTCAGGGTTCTTATCCCTGATTCAATGTTTCGCACAGTTACAGTTACAATGTAACGAAAAGGAAACTGTTCAAAACAAATTCTGTCACTGATCCTGAGTTTTACAAAGTCATTTTTGGTGTCATCCTTGATATATAAGGCCTGAGTTACAGCCTGAGGTTGAGGATAAATAGATGCCATAGTTGGGATAATGTTTGTTTCCTCTGGCACATTTTGTTTATTTACCTTCATAATTATACAACATATCCACTCTTGCTACTGGCAAGGCTCAGTTGTCACTTGAATCACATGAATTTGATTCAGGACAAACGAATGTGATTCTGCACCACTGACATTTAGCATGAGTTTGAGCAGTAGTCGAAACGTGACTGGACTTGAAGTTTTAGGCCTGATTTACTTCTTGTTTTTAATATCAATACATTAATGTTTTATAACAGCGTATACACTTAGCACAATAAGTAAGGTAATAAATGATCATACGTGATAAATGTAAGTATTACTTAAAGTAGTGGCCACAATGGTTTTAGCAGACTTTGATGCATGGCTGCTGCTGCCAGAGCAAACATCAAACATGCACTTCAACTTCAGTAGTCTGGAAAGTGCTACTCAATTATCTGAGCTGTTGAAAACACAGAGCACATGCAGTCATTAATGCATATTTACAATATCAGTTTCAAAAGAAGCAAATTTCTCAAATGTTTTGTATATTGACTGTTAAAATTACATGATAATATGTATCTAACAACCTATTTTGGAATTGAAATGTCTATGCTGCAGCTCGAGTATGATGCTCGATGATGTAATCTTTAAATCGGTTCAGCTATTCTTGTCTTTCTGCTGGAATAAACAAATCAAAATGGAAAACACTATTCATGGTTTATTCATTGTGGCTTGTTCAGTCAGGCATTGTGGTACATTTGTGCATATTTACAGAGCTCCTCCTGTCTCCTTCAGCATGTTCACCACTTTATTTATGAGCTTTATTTATTTTTTCAAATCACTTCAGTCATCACTCTCTCTTCCTCTTCTCTTCTTCTTTTGATCACCGCTTAAACACACACACACACATGCACACACACACACACACACACACACACACACACACACACACACACACACACACACACACACACACACACACACACACACACACACACACACACACACACACACACACACACACACACACACACGTCTCTGTTATCTGGGACTTTGGTGCTGCCAGTCAGGAATGCAGGTCTTAGTTTAGAGGAGCAAGCAGCAACAGGTCCACCTCCTGAATGGGAGCTTTTGGAGGATTCTGCACCGGTAGCGTAAGACAAAGAACTGAGATCAAGACAAAGAGACAATCTGTGTTTCATGAAAAGAAGCGTTGTTGAAGAAATTGTGTTGTATTCACTCTGCAGTCTTAGAGGTGTCCTGGTCAATCAAGTTCACACTGATAGGATTGAGTCAGTAGCCAGAAGCAGCTCTTTGCCATGGAGGCTATGCATGTGCTGGAAAACTGGAGAAAGGTAATTATTATTTTTAGAGACAGCAAAGGACAGGTTAACACTAAAAAGTTGGTTGGAATTTCACATGAGAAACATTGTTAAACCTGAGGGGAGAAACAGTTTGTAGTTAGCAGAATTATTGCTCCTTCTGGCTCAGAAAATAGTTTCTTAATGCACAAAAGTGTTTCCAGATAGAATTTTCTCAACATTTGTTTTTATTTTCTGGCTGTTTTGTGATTTACTGTTTGAGGCTTCCCTGAGGCTGACTCTGCTGAATATCATTTCATGGGTCTGTCAGAAGAGCAAATATGATGCTATTGCAGCAGTGTTTTGTTTTCTTGAGGGCAGAGTACATCAGAAACATATTTTGCATCCCTGCTGCATAACATTTTAGGCATGCAAATGACTCCGGGAAAACTCTGATTCTCTGTGATTGCTATAATTGTGTTTTGAACCTTTCTGTGGGCTTTTCTGTCGACAAGCTTTACACATCTCATATAATGACTTCACATACACTAATGACACACTAATGACTCACATACTTTTTATATTCACCTTTATGCAGAATCTGGCCACTTAAACAAGTGTACCAATATAGACGTGGAATATATTTATAGCCGTTTGTTCAGTGCTGACTTGATGGAAATACCCCAAAATGACTGAGTAAGAAGGGAGGAATTTGTGGGATTTGTGTGTATGTGTGTGTGTGTGTGTGTGTGTGTGTGTGTGTGTGTGTGTGTGTGTGTGTGTGTGTGTGTGTGTGTGTGTGTGTGTGTGTGTGTGTGTGTGTGTGTGTGTGTGTGTGTATAGAAACTGAGAGACAAGAGAGCAGCCAAGGTGGCTAATTTCCAGTGAATGTGTCAACTACCAAGATTGTGTGTGTGTGTGTGTGTGTGTGTGTGTGTGTGTTTTAAGTGTGTTACTTCCTCAGAGTGTGTTGCCAAATGCCATCTACCATCTGTTTTGTGTGCACTGAGCATGAATCACACCTTGACACTTTAGTGTGCAGGCAGAGTGGGGAGGGGGAATCCCACTAAATATGGTTACATTTTTGACCACAAGAACAAAGATTTTGATACTGTATCTAACCATTCTACCCTGCAGAGATGAAGTCACCCATGATGACTTTTGTTACTCATTGTCTGGCTAATATCATGGTTGTCATCTCCTCCCTCAGGATCTTAATGTGTCGCAGGGAGCTGTGGACAGCTCAGTGGACATGGACCGCCTGAACAGGAACATGCCTGAGTGTGGACGGCAAACCCACCAGGTGTTACAGGTGAGATTGTGTGTGTGTGTGTGTGTGTGTGTGTGTCTGTGTGTCTGTGTGTTTTGGGGATAAGCGAGGAGATGGAGAGGGAGAAAACAGAGAAAAGAGTCGGAGAGAGAAAGAGCCTGATATGGCAACCATCACTGAAAAAGCATAGTAATTATGTTGTCAATGTGTCATGTTTGTTCCATGTTTCCAGTTTGGACCCATTCACACACACACACACACAGTAAGCAATCTCTTCTTCTAATAACAGCATCCATTGATGTTAAATGTCACCACATTGGCTACTTTGATGGATTTTTGGCACTAAAACTCTCAGCAGGTCAGGTCAGGCAGTACAGCTGGGACGCGTCCTGACAGCATATGTCAGTATATTGTAAAGCAGGACTCTTTAGCCAGAGTCAGTAATTAGACAGACCCGGAGATTGGATGTCTGCGTTTCCCACCTGCTGGGTCTGACAAACCCATCCGGAATTAAGGGGAGGGGTGTGTGTGTGTGTGTGTGTGTGTGTGTGTGTGTGTGTGTGTGGCTTTTTCTTCTACATATATGGGAGTTGGAGGGAGCAAGAAATGAGCGAGAGATTAAACTTTAATGATTACTGTAGGGAAAGTGGGACAATGCATCTTTAAGCTTTGTTATCAACTATTTTGCCATAATTATTCTGTTAACTTCACCAGCAGGCTTGGGGGAGAAGTCTACACTAATTCCGCCCCAAAAATTGGCTGATTGTATATGTTCAATTTAAGAGACAAAGTTAACCTGACATAGGTGTGGCTTTTGTCCACCAAGTCATATTGTTTCCTCTTTTACTTTGACCTTATCTGCAATTTTATTTGTCCTGTCTTTTCCACTTTACGACTTCAATGATAAATGATGAGTCTTGTTGCCAAGGAATGTTACTGATTATGGTCTTCAAATTTGTCTTGAATAAGAAATGAATATAAAAGTAGACAAAGGCATGATGCACTGGATTAGATCTATAGTGTACAAAAAGTGTCTGTCAGTAGATAACTGTACCTTAAAATCCTAATAAAATCCAATGTATTTGACTTCTGAACTGCATTACATTACATGGCATGCTCTGCATGTACAGACTGCATGTACAGACAGACAGAGGAGCAGGCTGTTGCTGTGCGCTCCACATGGGAGCAGCAGCACACAGCAGATGAGGCAGTCACCTCCCCTCTTCACCCTTCACTCCCAGTAAGCCTCCCAGTGCCTCCCAGCCAGTCTCTATCTCAGCAATCCTCTTAGGCTTGACCCCACTCCACCGCTGGCACCACCACAATCACATAATCCTATTAGGACTCACACGGCTAGCTAATCAGCCAAGAGGCCGAGTCAATGTACAGGTTGTAAATAAGAAATGTGAGGGCTCAAAAGTGGGACAAAAAGACGCAGTCGCAGTAGGTTTCAAAATTCAAAGTGAGTCCATTTAACACTTCACCTGGCACAGAGCTAATTTGCTGAGCAGTGAATACTTCAGTATGCTGAATTTCCAGTTATGCTGAATTATAAAACCTGCTTAAAGGGATATTTCACCGCTGGAAAGTTTAATATATCTTTAAATTGTGTCACTTATGTAGCAGAAATGTGATTTTTTTTTTTTTTAAATTGGTGCCTTCTAGGCCGAGAAAAGCCAGAAAAAGTGTTTTGGCTCATATGGATGAAAGACACCAAATCCCAGAATGCACTTCGCTTCGCTGCTTTGAGTCCACTCCCAAGCCACGCCTACCGCTTGACAGACAGACAAGACAGTGAGGCATTCAACTCAACTCAATGTGTTTTATTGTTATTTCAACCATATACACGAAACAACGTTTCATCGTGGCTCAAGTGGTGTTACACATTTAAAATATATAACGACATTATATAAAAACGACATTATATAAAAACGACATACGAAACAGGCTACCTTTAGTGCACACACATTATAGGCTCCGTAAAGTTCAGCTAAGCATACTAGCATTAGGCTTGGTGGGCTGTAAACACAGCCATGAATTAGCGTGGAATGTTGAATGGTCGCCATGTAACAGTCACAAACTCCAGCGGTTAGCAGTTAGTTGGATACAAATCACCACATTTCTGCACCAGTCCGTGTTAACACAGCCAACCTTCATACAGAGCATCTCTAGCTTGGATCGTCGGAGGGCTAGCAGGCCGGACAGTCCGGTACGCTGTTTCAGCCATGTTTCCACGAAACAAAAAACACAGTCTCTGAACTCACGTTGGGAGCATCGTTGAAGTTGGATGTAGTCCAGTTTGTTGTTTAATGAACGGACACTTTCAATCAGAATTGATGGGACAGGTGGCCGGCTAGCGTTAGCTCGCTCTGGATGTGCCTTTTCCCCGGCTAGCGTTAGCTTCCCACCTAGCCGATGAGGATGTCCACTTCCCCGGCTCGGGGCATCGAGCGAGACCGCTGGTCTCCGTGCTGGTCCCCGTGCTGGTCTCCGTGCAGGCGAAGCTCTCGTAGTGTGCTGATTATTCCGTCTGTAATAACGTTCCCTGAAAATTCTCCGATCTGTAGCGATGTATCCCGGTGGTATACGTGTGCGGTAGTTTGAAAGCACATAGTTTTGTAAAAGTTAGCTGCTGAGAAGAGAGAGCCCTGTTTAGCGAGGATCCAAGATGGCTGACATTTCGTTTTTTTCTGGCTGAGATCGGCTCGCTTCGGGTGATGGGCGTGTTGAAAACATGCGGAAGTAGGTCCTGCTACTGTTTGTAATTCTTTGCCTCTGGCCTTCCATTCCTCCAATGACGTAAAAATCGTCATTTTGCGTCATTGGAGGAATGATTTTCAGACCCCCAACGCAGAGATCTCCCCTCTCAGGGGGACATGTGGGAGGGAAGCACGGTCATTCAGAAAAACTTCCGGGTTTCTACCTATACAAAGCTGAATGCTAAATCGGTGAAGTATCCCTTTAATCATCTGTTAAATCATTAAACTGTGAAGCAAAGTTTCTCAACCTTAGGGCTGTGACCCTACACTTGATACTTAGACAGGGTCCTTTGAGACTGAGACATTTAAACATTTGCAGGGTTGAAATATAGAGTCAATACTATATAATCCAAATACAATACAAAATTAAGCACAACTCCAACTTTTATATTTATAATTATAATAAGAACCTTATAACCTAAAACATCACTCAATTTAATGATTGTCACTGTCAGCTGGAAGAGAACATCTGTCCTAAAGGATGTCCTGGTGTATATTTCTCTTTGATATGCCAACATATTTTTCACTCTTTGGAATAATGGATGTTACTCAACAGGAGAGGTAATTTCTTTATTTATTTCATTATGTCAAACCCTGGGAGGTAAAGCTGCAGAGAAAAAGAGAAAAACACAGCATAACGCATGTTGCTGCATCGCAGCCAGAACTCTCCTCTACACTGCGAGTAATTTAACAATAAGAACATGACTAAAAAGCAGAATTGTCTTTATGTTCAGGCATCGCTGTGCTGAAAAGTGCTCATCACAAGTTAGCTTGTTCAACGCCCTCCAGGAGCTTCATGTTTCTTAATTGCGGAGTGCTGTTGCTATGGCGACATCCCTTCCCCCTTGCTGTGCCGAGAGCACACGGTGGTGCTTTTAGGCAGAGCTAGGAGGGGGAGAGGGGGGGAGTCGAAGCACACACGCGCGCACGCGCACACACACACACACACACACACACACACACACACACACACACACACACACACACACACACACACACACACACACACACACACACACACACACACACACTTCCCTCAGTGTGTAGAAGAATATGCCGAAGCAGCCAGCTATGGAAATGACCTCCCATAGTGAAGACTCCTCTTCTCATCCCCAGAGTGGAGGATGAACCTCTCTCTAATGCATTACTGAAGCAGTAAAACTGTAGTTTGTGCCAGACAGAAATATGAGTGTTATCTCCCGTGTAATACTACATATTCACATTGTTTGTGTCACGCAAAACCAATTAATACCGCTAATGGACAGGAAATGATTGTTGATTAGGTCCCATTCACAATGTGCTGTTCATAGTCCAGACAGAGCTGTGTGAATAGAGACAGAGGATGAGGTTTGTTTTCTTTTTTTATAGAGGTTTTGATTAAGTTTACAATATAACAGTATGTTGCAATGTCTGCAAAGCTGTGATTGACATTTTCTCTGTGGAGGCTTTTACTATGTGTTCCCAGTCAGTCATTGATATTGCAGCTCATTTACAGCACTTGTAGCAAAAAGGCCTACCGTATAATCAGTCATTCTGAACAGTGCATTACTGTAACACCAAACAAAACAAAAAGCTAATTTATCCAAGCCAAAAACTTTGTATAGGATAAATATCATTTACAGTTTATTTGTGACCTTTGGCCTTCTTTTTAGAGCACTCCTCTGGACCTGATTGAGAATGGAAAGGGGCTGAAGTTCCAGGCAGAGCGCCCCCACCTGGTCAGCCTGGGTAGTGGACGACTGAGTACAGCCATCACCCTGCTGCCTCTGCCTGAGGGTGAGACATCTGCCAGACATCACACCAACACAACAAAGCTTCAGAGAATGACGTGGATGCAACAACTGATGTCTGTCAGCATTACAAAATACACTAAAAAAAAAGTTTATTAGGGAAATAAGCATGTTTTAATAATCACTGATCCCACATTATTCTGTTAGTCAAAAATGGTTACTAAGCATCATAAATGTAATAAGTTATAACATCACTGGTAAAATTGCTATGTATTGCAATTGTTGTTTTTTTATTGGGGTGTTGGCTTTATTACATGACGTTTATTTAAAGTGATTTTATTACATTTATAGGCTTTTACAAAGGGCCACAACAACACACACAAACACACACACTTGTATCTCTAGTGACCTAAACCACGTTATCGCCTCTATATCTATCCTTCGTCCTTGTATGTCTCTTTGTCATCACGTTTTTCTGTCTGGGGATTTCTTGGCCTTTGGTCTGTTTGAGTGATGCCCTTTCTGTCTCTCTGTCAGTACCTGTGTGTCTGCTGGCCTTCCTGTCTCTGTCTGGGCCTCTGCAGGCTGGTATGCAGGGAGATTCCCGAGGTTATGTCCAGGCAAGGGTAGTGTGTGTGTGAGTCATTGTGTGAAAGTGTGTTTCTTTGTTACACTTGCCTATTACATTTTACTGGGCCCTGGAGGGCATACCACTACTATTGTTACTACTATTCAAGGGCGTAATTTCCACTGGGGACACAGGGACTTTAATAGTTCCAGGTTGATTTTTTATTTTTTACTAAAGTCTCTCTGAACATTGTCCTCTGTCTGTCCAGCCACCACAGTTATAACCCTTCTCTCACAGGCTTCATAGAAAGCAAAGAATGATGGGAGAACTGCAGGATGTTTTGCCCTGGGATTTGCCTCTCAGGACACACACAGGTCTCCTTTATGCAGCCTGAATGGAATATTGCTGACCCTACAAAGGGCTGGAAAAGATTACTATATATTACAGGTTAAAAAATCATTTGATATATATATTTTTATTTACAGGTAATATTGTCTTAAAATATGCTAAAATCGATCATCAGTCAAAAATTAGATAATTAGGCACAGTGCTCTTCATGGTAAGGTCAGGTATCCATAAAGGATATGATTTTATGTATTCTTTGTTATTCTACCATTATTATGGAAAGAAAGAACAATAATCTTTTTGTTTTGGACCACATCAAATGTTATTCTACTACTACTATTGCTCTTCTTTCCCTGTTTTTATGATCTGTTGTTGCTTGTGTTTTATTGTTTGTTTCTTTTTACTGTTTTTAGGGTCTTATTTAAAAAAAACATTCTCTTGTGAAGTACTTTGTGACATTGCTTTGTGAAGTCTTACACTAAAACTTTACTTAGCCTATTTGCTTCCCGTTAATAATAATAATAATAATAATAATAATAATAATAATAACTTCCCAATAAAGGGGAGTGTTTCCTTGCCGCTGTTACTCATGGGAGAATATTGGGTCTCTGTAAATTAAAGAGTATGGTCTAGACCTTCTCTTTATGAAAGGTGTTATGAGATAACTTCTGTTGTGATTTAGCATTATATAAATAAAATGGATTTGACTTCCCCCAGGCCGGACAACACTAGGTCATGGTCCCATGGACATCAACATCCAGGGCCCTGGAGTGGCTGCCCAGCACTGCTACATAGAGAACAGGTCAGGGGTCATCACGCTGCACCCCTGTGGGAACCTCTGTGCTGTTGACGGGCTCCAGGTCACACAGCCTGTCCGCCTATCACAAGGTAGGAATCAGCTCAAACATCTGTCCCATAATGCACTCTGCTGTACTGGATGGTTTCGGTCTCTGCATTTTTGGTAGCACTACTTGAAGTGCACTGTGTGAGTCAGTGCAACCAGATTGTCAATTAGATATTAAGTTTATTTATTTTATTTTGATAACGATATTGCTTTTACTATGTAAGGATTTCCATTTTCTCTACTGTTGAACAAACTTTACAGGAAACCAATGACCAGACGTTAAATGATATGTGGGCGGTAATTTTACCTGCCTATGATGTGTATGATTCCAGTTACTGTAAGAGATCGATCCATCAGCTCTCTGTCTGGTTAATGAAAATGTAGCGTAAGAGCCAAGCTCGTCTGTTCAATAAAATGCACAGTGTGTGCTTTTAGATAGCCATTGATTTAAGAACAGCCTGAGGTTCCTGTGTTAATGAGTTAACAGAAGCTTTGCTGTGCTCAGGCATGCAGATATTGAAGAAACCAGAGGGAGAGATTAATTGATTTCAATCTGCTACAGCCTAGGTGGATCTTAGATTGGACCCTGGAGAATTTTACTAAAATGATGCCCTGGGATTGGCATTTTAAAGGTGAAGGATCGCTTTAAAGGTAGTCTATATCCCTGATCTTCCACTCCCGGTTTTGCTCCGGTGCCGCACAAAATTCCCCTGGATGTATGTATTTTCACCAATGTCCCCCACCTTCCGCTTTCTTTGTATTAGAATTTTAAACTCCGGTGGATTTCTGAGGACTATGGTTAACTGCTCCTCAGATCTCTGCAGGGTAAATCCAGACAGCTAGCTAGACTATCTGTCCAATCTGAGGTTTTTCTTGCACAACTATTTTACAGCGGCTCCGCGCAGCTTAGCACCGCCCATGACGATTGTGATTAGGTTAAAGAAATGCCAGTAAACCAGAGCAAGTTTTTCTCCCATCCCAGAATGCTGTGTGGACTAGCCAGACCCTCCTACGATCCGCAGCGTGTGGATGGTCTGGCAAAGCGAGACTACTTAACCCTCCTGTTGTCCTCAGGTCAAATTTGACCCATTTTCAAAAAGTTTCTATGTCAGAAATTTAGGTTTCTTTCAACCAAACTGTCAAAAGTAAAATAAATGATCAGTTCACTACTTTCATTGAATGTTTTATTCAATTTTATAGCATTTGGAAAAAAAAGAACATTGAAGGGAAAAAAAAGAAAAAAATCGACAAAAACATCGGGAAATGTGACAAAACAATTCAAAAGAATTGACAAAAACGTTGAAAAATAAAACATCAGGGGAAAAGTGGCAAAAGTGTTGTAAAAGACGGCCAAAAATACTGAAAAAAAACATTCAATTCAAAATTTTTACCCAGAAAAACAAAACGTTTACGGTCAACGGGAAGACAACACAAGGGTTAAAAGGTAAAAGCTAGGTCAGAGGTTAACTGGAGCTATCTATTCCTGCAAACTCTGGTGCTCTTTATAGATTGAGAACGGGTTGGATATTAACTTCAGTGGAACTGAAGGATGACTGCGGATTTGTGCCCCCATCACTTCCATTGATATGTTTTTGGGAAGAGATCTCTTAATGGCCAGTAAAGAACAGGAGGAAATATTGAGCAAAACTTGTTTTAATCTTCATATAGGACCCTGACTTACAAAATTGTGAACATATCCTTTAAAATGTAACAGTTTGGGTAATAACTCTTGTGGGCATCTTTGTTTTCACCTTTACTCCGCTAACTTTTTGACCACTGTCAAACATGCAGTTTAAACTAACAGACGTGCATCATAATCCTGCCCAGTGCTCTTAAACAAATCAGAGAGGAAATTAAACTGGAAACCATGTAACTGTTTCGATTTAGTCATGGAAATTCATAGAAGTTTCACCTCAGAGCCTCAGAGGGAGCACAGTGTGTTATGGGAATGAGGTAAAAAGACAGTACTCATCATTACTCACTGTGCTCACAGGATGTGAGCTTCCCTCTCTGCTGCTGTGTAATCACAAATAACACTATAGTGTTATTTCTCATTGTCAGATGGATCTTCACCTATTCAAAAAAGGCTAATAGCACAGCCAGTACAATACATACTGCATGGAATAATATATGACTCCTTTCTAAATGCATCTCTCTGTATGCAGTATCCAGTGTTCTGCATAACTTATGCGATGTATGTGTAGAAGAACATGTGTGTTGTCTGTCAGTGTGTCCCTCTGTCTTTTGGTATTTCAACCTGGACTCTGGTGGGGTAACCTGAGTGGGGACACAGGGCTATTTATACTGCCCCTCTACCCCAGGCAGATCCGACTTTAGCCCCAAAGGGGGTTTCAGGTTAAAGAATGATTGTGAGGGTAAACCAGAGTTCACTGTCAGGGTCCTGGGGGAGTTGTAACGACAATGGGAAGAGCTGAAAGTTAAATGTTGACAAGGCGGCATCGTTTCCTTTAGTGTTAATGCATGCTGATACAGATCTAATTTTACAACAGGAAGTGGATCAGACATCATTGGTTACACAACCTTTTACTTACCACTCCCACCACAGTATGTGCATAGTGAATAATACATTGCAGTACACTTAAATGTTCCCTACAAGACTAATGAAGTATAGTCCATGGGATGCATATGACTAGACGCTGATGTGTGTCACAGACAGGTAATCTCATGTTGTCTGCAGCCTGTTTTTTGTGGGTTTTTTTATTTTGCTAATAAATATTCTCACAAGGGCTTTGACTTATCAGTGTTACAGTTTATAGAAAATCAAGCAGCAACAAGTTAGTATTGTTACAAAATGAAAATGTGCTCAATAAGCATTTAGTGGTAATCTGCTCGGATTTACAACATAAATCAGAAGAGCCGGTGGAGGGAAATCCCAACAATGAAAGGGCATGTAAAAACTAAGCCAGTATGTTCAAAGTGGGATGAGCTGATGGTTTAAAGGGATAAATGACGGTCAACTTGATTCAGCCTATCAGAAGGAACACAAGGGCGAGGGGGCTCAGACAAAAATCTCAATATTAACTGAAGAGGACATTAAGACAAGCCAGTTTCCGGCTAAAACTCTGAACCAATTTACACTGTGAGTATCATTGGAACCACGTGTTTGACATTGGTGACTAAACTATCCTGCATACGTACAGTGTGGGTTCAAGGTACTCAAAATGGGAAAACATGTGTAACTCATTGATTCTTTTTGAATAATTCAACATTTTTAAAGGTTCACTCTACCAATTTTACACATCAATTTCAGTTACTTGCTGCACTGTTGTATTGCTATTTTTACTGAAGTAAACGATCTGAATTTTATGGTTTTCAGATAGGCCTAGGCTACTATATGTCTGATAATACTTGAAGCTTTACCTTTGTTCTTTTATATGTAGTGATAAAAGTAGGCTATATAAGAGAGAGCCACACCTTGGCATAGTCTGATTGTGTCAGTGGAAATACAATCTTTATTGACATAACAGGTCACAATACATAACATGATCGATA
This sequence comes from Gymnocephalus cernua, assembly GCA_023631565.1. Taxonomy (NCBI): domain Eukaryota; kingdom Metazoa; phylum Chordata; class Actinopteri; order Perciformes; family Percidae; genus Gymnocephalus; species Gymnocephalus cernua. The sequence continues at coordinate 32,195,404 of CM042430.1, forward strand.
AATCATTAAATGTTATGTTAGTTCCTCTATGGTGAATTGATGTGTGTCCCACAGTGGTATCTGGTGCTTCGCTTGCCCCCCTCTCTTCTCTCTCTCTCTCTCTCTCTGCACAGCTCTGACTCAGGATCCCCACCTTCTTTTCTTCCTCCTGCTCCTCCTCTCTGGTTTCTCTCCCAGTTCTTCACTCTGATAGCCCCGACTCTCCCAGCGGGCTGAGAGATGACTGTGAGCCGGTTGTTTCTTGCAGGAGCCCCGGCAGTACGAAATAGCGTCTCAACGTGAATAGCGGGGAAGGAGACAATGGACAAAGATTACAATTACTCTAAACTCCCGCACTGGTTTAAATGAACTGGAATATACCAACGCATCAGTGGATGAACGCGTATTTTAACAAGTGGGCAAGCAGACAGCTCCCTTTGTGAACTCTGAGATATCTACAGAATATATTAGATCCTATGGGCTTTTAGCATTATCATAACAAAAGCGCACCGGGACAAAACCCCATAAATGCTCCTGTTGTTCCACAATAATTCGCAGAAACGGAGAAAAACACGTGGCTTTATTTAAAGGAGCAGAGGCGATGAAAACAACGGAGGGAGAGAGGAGTTTCATACATTGGAGTTAAAGTAAGTTGGTTTGTCTATATTGTGTCTGTGTGCTAGACTAGTTGTAATGTCTTCGGTGGTTTTAGGTCAGGTTGTAGTGGTCTTTGCTCACAGCACTTGCTGGGCTTGTAATTATTGTAGCCGGTGGACGGAGGTGGAAGTAACTAACGTAAACTGGACCCAAGTGCTTCTCGTAGGCAACTTTATCTGACTAGCTAGCATAGTGTGGACATTAGTCGCAAATGTAGTAAACACATATCACTGCATTGCTTCAGTTGTCTTTATTACGTTTTTTTTAATCGGTCAAAACGCACACCTTTGCCAAACTCCGGTTAGAAATCTGGAAAATGTAACATTGTACTCTCATATCGGTAAACTACATGTAATAGAACATTAGTCACAGCTTTCTACGAATCAATACGTGGGTCTATTCAATTCGGTATACGTACACCAAACCTCACTTTCTCAACTTTTTAAAAAATTATACTTTTATTATAGTCTTGCCTGTGGTCGTCCACTGAAGTTTACCGTGGTGGGTGGTAGCTTGCTGTGTTAGAAAATTACAAACACAATCAGAATTTTTATTTACGTTATTGCTCCTTTGGATTTTTTTTAATGCCGAATTTTGCCTAAATGCAAGGAAACTTTAAACTGCGAGATTTGTGAATGGAGCTTGGTCTGTTTCTCTACACATGCAACATGGACATCTGCTCAAACGTTGCTGTCTCCAGCCACTCAGTCCCCAGTGCTCTCAATTCTAACTCCCCTGCCTCCATGTGAGTTCTGTCTATAGACTACAAACATACAAGTCTACCAGATCTGCAGATATACCCCCCATCCAGCCTGGCATGACCAGACCTCACTGTGTCTGTCTACTGTTACACTGCTATTCTTGGTTGCCAATGTGACCTAACCAGGGCTGGTAACTGGAATAGAAATGAGCTTTCCTTTCATGCATTCTGCTTATTCAGATGCCTCTGGGTCCACGAGTTCTCATCATGTTTGATGGATTCGTGGAGTATAGTTCATAGAGTTTTAGATTGTTCTGAAGGACCTGGGTCAGCTGTAGTGATCAGTACAAAACCAGGACCTTCGCACTGAGCCATTGTTCAACACCACATTACTCTACAAGTGTGGTCATTCTCTCTCCTACACCACACCTCCTCAACATCTGTCATCTCTGACACATTGTGTTGACCCCATTGTAAAGAAAGGATGTGAGGAGTCCGAGAGACGACCCTCTGCAAACAGTTATCTGGCTTCTGTGAATGTGATGTGGGCTCCCAGTGGGCCTAGAGCACAGGTCAGACATGTGTGGGTGCATCTTAGCACAGAGGGAGAGGAAAGGAGTTGGTAGCAGCTGGGCCAGTGTGTGTCTTCCTGCATGTTGTTGTTGACACAGTCTTTGACCGTACATCCTCAGAATACACCGAGGTCCAGGCAATGTGTCCAAATGAGGCCGTGGTTAAACACTACAAATACACCAGTGCCTTGAGACTAAGGCTGTGTTCACACAGGAGGTCTTTGTGCTGAATTGTGTCTTATCTTCTAACAGGGAAGGTGCCACAGATAAATTATATAAGATGTAGTTAATGTCAAGGCAATGCTGACATATTAAGATTAGATTTTTTCTCTCTCACCAATCCCAATACCTCAACTCAGGGTATCATTTCTAAATGCATTTAAATGACACCAGGGATTGCTACGACACTAAAAACGGAGTCAGTGGCATTCTGTGACTGAATGACTAACAGTGCAAACACTGGATTTTATAATTACATAAACAAAGAGTACATTGAAGAAAAGTATTAAATGTGGATATGTCCCGGATGGCTGATACTCAATCTGCTTAGGAAGACTGGTATCAGCACGGACAAATACAGGTTAGGCCACTTTGAGCAACAGCCCTCCTCTAAACCACGTGTAGATCAGTAGATTGGTTTAATATTTATTGATGCTCAGGTCGGCAGCCATCTGCCTCTGGGAGCATATTTAACAGCAGGGGATTGGCTTTAGTTGTTCTGAGAAAAGTAGGAGGGGGGTGGCAAGGAACATCTGTTCAGACAAGCAGTAACCAGTCTCCAACATGTTACTGTGATGAGTGTCTACTAGAGACAGCAGCTGACAGCCTGCTGGATACTACAGTACATCTGCTCTTAGTGATGTGGATGCTGTGACCAGCAGGGTCTGATTCAGTGTTTTAGAGGGGCACGTTTTACACATGACGTTCAGTGTACTTGTCAGGATGAGTACTATTTGGACTGTGAAAATAGTTGTATGATGTCTCCTATGGCTCTCAAGTATATTGAAAGATAAACCTAACTGGTTGCATTATGGGATATGTAGGATTCAAGATTTTTTTCTGCTGCTTTGATTTTGAACATTATTTTTTAAAGATGTCTCTTGTGAGTACCCACACTTTATGGAAGTACAATATTAAATTGCTGGATGGCAGCTTTAACTGTTTTGAGTCTGAAATGGTTCTTTACTTTTTTTAAGAGTTGATTTGGATAAATAAAGTCTTTTTCGGTTTAGGTTGGTTTCAAATTTCAGAACACTTGGAACCCTTTTATTACAATTTTAATTTGTATGCTTTTAAACACGTGTCAAATTTTTTTCATGTTGCATGCATGTTAGTGATGTGGATGCTGTGACCAGCGGGGTGTTTTAGAGGGGCACGTTTTACACATGAAGTACAGTGTACACAACAGGGGGTGTACTACTTAGACTGTGAAAATAATTGTATGATGTCTCTTGTGGCTCTCAAGGGAGTATATTGAAAGATAAACCTAACCGGTTGCATTATGGGATATGTAGGATTCAGGATTTTTGAAAGCTTGACTCATACTAGGGGCTAAAAGTCTCAATATGTCAGTTTGCTTGCTGATTTGAGTTTGACCATTCTTTTTTAAAGATGTCTCTTTTGAGTACCCCAACTTTATGGAAGTACAATACTAAATTGCTGGATGGCAGCTTTAATTGTTTTGAGTCTGAAAATGTTGCACTTTTTTTTTTAAAGAGTTAATTTGGATAAATAAAGTCTTTCTTAGTTTAGGTTGGCTTTGAGTTTCAGAACACTTGGAACCCTTTTATCCCAACTTTAATTTGTCACATGCTTGTAAACGCATGTGTCACATTCTTTTCATGTAACATGCATGTTAGTAGTACTATTAACTACTACTAATTCTTCTTACATTAGACACTACAGATCTGGGATCGTAAATATGAGCTTCCTTGTTGAAAATACCTCTGAACCTTAACAGCTTTGATGTGGTAAATGTTACATGGGACCTCAGGTATTGATGGTGATTTAGCAAATTAAGTGACCCAAAAATCAATCCAGTATCAGGAATGATAGATTATTTTCAAACCATTCCAACAAGATACAAAATGTATATTTTTGTTCCATATGTAATGTTATGAGCACAGTTTGTAAAATGTGATGATAGGACACAACCTATTTACTGGATTTTCGGATGTGACCCACATGCTAACTGAATTTGCTGCACAACATAAACTCAAAAGCATGTGTGTGAAGCAGCTGCCCAAGAGCAACCACTGTCTCCACATATCTTCCATCCTGGCATCTCGCTGGCGTCAGACTGGTTTGAACTTGTTATCACTTCTTCCAAGTCATTTCTTCCAACCTCTTATTTGTTCAGACGGTTATTCCAACATGATGGGAATGCAGGATTAGACCTCTCCTTCTCCTCCCTGTGTTCTCCTTTCAACCCAGTACCATATCTTCCTCTGGTATGTGCGTCTGTGTTTGATGGCCCCTGGCTCGGCGAAAGGCAGTCATTGATTAACTGGTGGGTTTGACTCCCTGGCCTTTGCTGAGGCTGTAAACCATCAGCTTTCCATAGCAACCGTCAGCCATAGTTTTGGGCATCTCTTTTGTCTGCAGCTCCTCTTCGCTTTAGTGACGTCCCGTGCTTGTGGTTTAGTGGCGATGCCTTTGTTTGTTGCGCACAACAGTAAAACCACTAAATAACCAAAGTTTCTCCTCATAGTTAGCTGATAGTAAGTTCAAAGTTGCAGAAACTACAGAGACTTGGCGAAGAGAATGCATTTTGGCTGACAGGATGAGTGGAGTAAAGTGTAGCAAAGCTTCATAGATATATAGCTTCAGGGATTTTCTGCTGTGAATCACAGTCAGTACTGCTGCTGGTATGTGTAGTGCTCTCGTCATGGTATCAAGTGGAAAGCTTTATAATAACAAACTAGGGCAGGACAATATATTGATATTATATCGACATCGATATATGAGGCTAGATATCGTCTTACATTTCAGATATGGTAGTATCGTGATATAACACAAGTGTTGTCTTTTCCTGGTTTTAAAGGCTGCATTAAAGTAAAGTGAAGTAATTTTCTGAACTTACCAGACTTACTAGCTTTTAATTATTTGCCTTTACCCACTCAGTCATTGTATCCACATTATTGGTAATTATTTATCAAAACTCTAATTTTGTTAATATTTTGTGAAAGCACCAATAGTCAACCCTACAATATTGCTGCTATATGGACCGATGTATTTGGTCACAAATATCGTGATGTTTGATATTTTTCCATATCGCCTAGCTCTATACTAAACTGCACCTTTTAGATTTTCTCTGAGCTTTTTTAGAAGAGCAGACTACTTTATGCCGTAAATAACTTTAGACTATATTGTAAGCTCGTTTAGATATATTAAAATGATGTGTTAAATATTACTGTGAGATTTTACAAAGTCATCGCTTCATGATTTTAATGATTCTTCTCTCACAGAAAAAAAATTTCAATGGCTTCAAAAAGTAATTCCAGAAGCAAACACAATGTTCCTCATCAGGAGATGATTTGTTGTTTCCTGCGTGTGCACATTAACTTGCCTAAGTCATGTTACCTAATCATGAAAGCAAGTGACTGAAGATAATCTTGGGATATTAACGGAAATTCAGTGTTCCATTATCCTGTTTTTACCACTTGTGGCAAACACAGCCATGGTTTAAAGAATACTCCTAAAATGTAGCCTTAAAGATATGCTGAGGTGTTGTGTGCTCATGTTTGCAGATTTCTGTTTGACTAATGTATTTGTCCAGTCAATGAAATCTTCAGTCAAAGCAGAGGTATTGTAGCGGTTACTTACAGCAGTTAACTTTTATGTTGATTTAATTAGTGCCGATTTAGGGCTGTTATGTCTGTAAGTCGACTTACAACAACCCTTACTGGCTCTGGCACCGGAGATGATGTCCCCATTCCCAATCCCACCTATAAAGCTTTGATTGGTTCAGTTGATTTCCGTCTGTAGAAAACAACCATCAATGAACACAACAACAGACCTGTCTGAATCGCTGAAAAAAACCCAGAAATGTGTGGTCTGCAGCCAGGCAGACCTTCCTCCACAGCGCTGCGGAGGAAAGTCTGGCTAGTCCACACAGCATTCCGGGATGGGAGAAAATGCTCTGATTTATTGGCATTTCTTTAAACCAATCACAATCGTCTTGGGCGGCGCTAAGCACTGGGCAGAGCCACTGCTCCGCTGCAAATTAGCCTTGGAAAGGAACTTGTTTTGGTGGAACGTGTTCGTTCAAAAGTTGTTTTAGTCGTGCAACAGAAAACTCAGATTGGACAGATAGTCTAGCTATTTGTCTGGATTTACCCTGCAGAGATCTGAGGAGCAGTTAACCAGAGTCCTCATAAAACGACCAGAGTTTAAAATTCCAACGCAAAGAAAGCGTAAGGTAACAGACATCCAGCCATTGGAGCAATCCCAGAAGTGGAACGTCGTGGATAGAGACTAGGCGCCAGGCTACCTAAGTTCATCACTGCTGGCAGCTTTCCACTCTTTAAGAGATGGAAATAACACATAGCAAGTTAGTGCACTACTTGCTCTAACAAAACGGATTCAAACCATAGCCCTTTGATATCCACAACCCTCAGAATCTAGTATATTTTTCCTGGGAAAAATGCTGTGGTTCATGATTGTTCTTATTTTGCAATAAACAGAAGGACTAGATAGTTGGAATGACTGGTAATAACCACTAAACTTGACCAGAAAGAAAAAAAGAGTGCAAACAACAGAAACCTCATTAAAAAACAATCCAATAATGGAAACTTTAGTACACAGTGCTTAAATACCAATATTCCTATTTTCTTTTTCCTCTGGTGTCGGGAGGACAGGAGTCCTGTGAACATGTCTGCATGAGATGAAACATGTTTTCACAGCATCTGTCAGGCAGCATGGTGCAGAGGGAAAAACATATGACAGCAGTCATGAGCTGAATTGGAAGACACAGCGTTGATGTGCTACTCCACACAGCCAAGGCACTGTCACGAGCATGTACTTATGCACCAGCCTTTCTTTGTCATATCGTGATAAGTGTGAGCAACACTTTAATAAACTCTCCTGACTCTGCATGAACTCACTCTGGTAGTATTTGAAGCGTTCTCGCTCCGACCACCTCTGGTTGCTCTGATCTAATCTTTTGGGAAATTTACTTGAGGCTAAGCTGACACACTGGAAAGATTTAATGTGGTCATACCAGAGTGATGGAAGAAAAACACAGAGATGTTATTAGAGAAATGATGGAATATTTCATCCGCAGACACATGCCAGATAGGTTGAACAGACCAGGGCTGCTAACCACCTCTCCTCTTAATGCCACAATATCCCTGAGGCATGATTTGGCATTAACGCTGTTTGGCCTGAGTTGTCCCAAAGGAATACTCACAAGGGTTTACAATTATCAGTCTTGTCGGCTCTGGTATTAAATAAATAGCTTTTTAATAGATGCTTTCTGAAAATCGTTGTACTTGTAGTTTAAAGAAACAATGCTTATTTAGTGAATTCAGTTTTTAAGGTTATTCTTTTGGGCGTTTTAGGCCCTTATTGTGATAGGACAGCTGAAGACATGAAAGGGGAGAGAGAGGGGGAATGACCTGCAGCAAAGGGCCGCAGTTCAGAGTCGAACCCGGGCCCGCTGCGTCGAGGGGTAAACCTCTATATATGAGCGCCCGCTCTACCAACTGAGCTATCTGGGCGCCCAAGTGAATTCATTTTAAGATGTAAATCTTGCATGCAGAAGACTCAGTAGTCACTAGTCCTATTTATCTGCCAAAAGCAGCTTTTTTAATTAATTAATTGACCTGCTAAGTGGAGGCTTTTCAGTTTAAATGCTCCAACCTGAATTAACTTGATGGAGTTCAGTAATCCTTTAATGAGGAGAGCCAATCAAGAGGTTTGACATTTTTCTACACTGGTATCAATACCATACCCACATTTTAGTACCTATACTATAGATATACCTTTTACAATTACCTGACTTTGGTAAGTAAGTAAGAGCACATTCCATGGTTTTCCCATCCATTATAATGCTTAGGTGCAGCACCCAAGCCATTTTGGGCGCCACCTAAGCCGAAGGAATGTGAAATCATTAGCGTTGCAACTAATGATTATTTTCATAGTCAATTAATCTGTTGATTTTTTTCTTGATTAATCGATTAGTTGTTTGGTCTCTAAAATGTCAGAAAATGGTGAAAAATGTGGATCAGTGTCCCAAAAGTCCAAGATGACATACTCAAATGTCTTGTTTTGTCCACAACTCAAAGATATTCAGTTAACTGTCACAGAGGAGAGAAGAAACTAGAACATATTCACATTTAAGAGGCTGGGATCAGAGAATTTTGACTTTTGTCTTAAAAAATTACTCAAACCAACTAATCGATTATCAAAATAGTTAGCGATTAATTTAAGAGTTGACAGTTAATCGATTAATCGTTGCAGCTCTAGAAATCATCAAAACTAAGCATTAAAGCATTTCCTCAGATATAAGTAGTATAGTAGTTCCCTGTGGGAAGGAAGTTTTGTCTTTAAACTTTTTGATTGTTATTTATTTATTATCTTCTCTAGCTTTTCCAACCTGTCAGGTACAAATATGGTGGTAATGGTCCAAAATGATGTGAAATTGCATATTTCTTCATTTAATAAACGTCACAGCTTAGTCTTCAACAAACCTTGGGAAAACACTTCATGATTCTTCTTCAAAATCCTTAAGGCCTAATTTCACTTGTGCATCAGTGAATAATACCACCACGGTTAGAACTAAATGAATAAAATACAGTAATCAGTTTTAATGCGTTTTTGGAGTTCAAGTTTAGAGCTGAACCATTTGTCAATTAATTGATTGGTTAATTGACAGCTAATTAACCCCCAACAGATTGATAATACATTTTTTGTTTGAGTAATTTATCATGCAAAAATGCCAAACATTTGCTGGTTCCAGCTTCTTAAATGTATAACGGTTATTTTCATTAGTATACATCTTATACATATAATATATAGTTTTTTAAAATGCACCTGTAAGGATAAAATGTTAAAGGTCTTTTTGTTTTTGATTTTGCTGACTAACAAGTAATATATATTAGTGCTGTCAAACGATTAAAATATTTTATCGCGATTAATCACATTAATGTCATAGTTAACTCGCAATTAATCGCAATTAATCGCACATTTTTATCTATTCTAAATGTCCCTTGATTTCTTTTTGTGTCATTATTTTTTTCATTTTAATTATCTTATCAACATGGAAAAGTGGATCAGCTGCTTTGTGCAAATGTTTTTTTTTTTTTATTGAAAACATTGGCATACATGTAGTATTCAATTTCACACTAACATTCACACTTGGAACTAATAATCTGTCACATAATGTAACGCTGTTACCTCGATTTTCCATTGCAGATAGTACTGCCTCATGCCTGAGGCGAGCATTGCTCATTGTCATAGCGACTATGGTTTCCCCCGACTCATTTCCTGGTTGTCCTTCTCCATAAACAACGTAAAATCAAGGAGAGGGTTAACTTCTCCTGCTGCAGGTTTCCCACCGTCGTCAGAAAGAACAGAGGAGACACTTTGTTTCTCTCACTGACTGTAGAGTCACTACTCGCTCGCTCCGAAGCTAATCGGCGTCACAAGCCTACAAGCTATGCGGCTCGCAAGCCCAAACCGTCCGCGGCTTGTGTCTGTTTTGTTTCCGGTCTGCGACCTGCCCTTCAATCACTACTATTGGCCAGGTAACGTAACCCCATTTGTTCAGGTCCTATCCCCTGACCAATCCACTATCCTAACCACTCGAGGTGAAATGCCTAAACCCAACCAATCGAGTTGCTTCGTAGGGCGGGACATGGCGTGGCCATAGACAGTTAAAGAAATGGACTAACAGATCAAACAGATCCCGTTGCTCTCTATGCGTTAATCGTGCGCTAAAAAAATTGTCGGCGTTAAAATGGGTTTGCGTTAACGCCGTTAATAGCGTGTTAAACTGACAGCCCTAATATATAGGCCTATAGATTTTCACCTTGACTCAATCTGTATCAATCTTTGTTTGCATTACATTATGTGCTCTATAATCCACTTAGGTGTTCCTGCACTGTTATTAGAGAATTGGGTTATAGTGTCCTTGTGGGAAGGTAGTGATGATCTTGGTGAGTTTCACTCCTGAAGATGTGCCATATGGAAATCTCTATGCAGATAGAAGGGTTGATAACATGACATAATGAACGATAGCCCACAAATCCTTCAATGTAGCACCTTTAAAGCAGGCTTGGTTGTTTCTTGGTTGAAGTGGAGCCACTCTGGAGCACAGTGTGGGGCTGAAAGATGCTGTTCTTGCAGTAATACTCGGGAGTGCACTCACTGGGATGAAGGCAGTGATTAGACGAATCGTTCCTGGGGTGTTGAGGGAGAAATTGTTCTCTCTCTCACTCCGGTCAGGGAATCAATCTAACTGATTACACACACGCACACCCACACGCACAGTCTGTAATGGCACTCCCTTTAACCAATACTTCCTGTCCTTTCCTATATGACTTATATGAGTTATATAGGAAAATGTCAATGTGTCATATTTTCTGGAAAGTGTTGGAAGCAGAGCCGTTGATTAAACGGTTCTCAGTTTCTACCGCAGCTGGTTTCGCTGAGCTCAGCCTTGGAGCAAACCTGAACCGCTGGTTCTTGGAAGAATCCTGACATGCTTATCCCAGGTCAGAGGGTTCTTATCAAGGAGTGAAGGGAAGAGAAGAAGAAGATATAGCTACTTCATGCTTTAAATAACTAAAGCCAGCCAGGTTATGCCAGATGTGGAGCTGATATTTTACTGCTGCACATGAAAGCAAGCAGTAACAGCACGGATCCAAATCACGGCTAATTTCACACATCAATTTCAGTTTACTCACCATGAGGAGTATTACCCAGCCTGTTGTAGAAGGAGCTGCATCATGGGAAATGTAGGATCCTGTTTTTGGAGAATCTACCCATTGTAACGCCTAGAGGTTAGAAGTTTGCCACCTCTGCTGCTTCCATATTTATATATTTTTCTTCTCTTTTCTTTCTCTTTTGACTCCCCAAACTTAATGAAATTGCATTACTAAATCCTGGAGTACCTCTTTAAGTTATGTGTATAATGGGATGGGTAAACCAGATCTATAAGAGAGAAATATAGTTAGAATTAATTGGACGAGCAGAATCTCTCAAAACTCTCTCATGGTTTTATTGGTTTTAATTTGTATATATGCCTCTTAGTGCACCATGTGGTAACCATTAGATAGAAAACAGATTTTCAATAAAAGTAATTGGACTTTGATGTAAAATGAATTTTCTAGATTCTTTTACATTTCTTGAGAAGTAGTTTTACAAATAATACCATGGAAAAGTAGCTAATGAAGTGATTTCATTGGGACTTTAAAAAAGCTTGATGCATGTCTAGAACAATGCAGTCAATATGTGTGCTGTTGTGTAAGATCTGTTTCACGAGACCGTCAACAGAGGCACAACACCATGGATTTACTGTAGCAATAAGACATGATATAAATGTGTTGAGTTTAATAGACACCCTGTGAATCTGTTGTCTTGGTGTGATAGTTTTTCTTACTTTGAGCATGTGTTCTGTTAAATATATTGGCCAGACACTAACACATAACACAGTAAAATACTAATGGTGTTTTTGAGCTGAGAAAAAAAGCACTTGGCCTGTCATTAAAAAAGCTTTAAGAGATATTTTAAAGCTGCATTATTCAATATTTTGTATAAACTGTGGGTCAAATGACTGTGTAATGTGAATGGGGTCACTTGTAGTGACAAAACCACCGAGAATTATCACCTGACTTTGCAGTTCTACAGAGCGTTTTAGCTTCTCTCAGCTCACTGCTCTCATTTACCTTGTTTCTAGCTGCAGCCAGCAGCTGTTTTCAGTGAAAAAGCTCTGATAAACCCTCTGTTGCTACCTGCTGAGCAACAAAGAGCAGACAGACAAAGTCAGCGACTGGCTGGTGAATATAGTGGAGCATAAAGCAGCTACAGAGACAGATATTCTTTTCTCAGGAGTTGATGGAGACCAAAGCAGACCTAAGAGAAAAGGGAATATTGGACTTGATTGGTGATAATATTTTAATGTTGTGTTCCTTTGCACCCAAATGACTGAAAATCAATTAATGCTGCTTTAACTAAAGGTGCAGAAAAACCAAGATCCATATCTTAATTTTTCATCATGCTGATGGGAAGGAGAAAGAAGCCTATACTTTCAGTAAATCAATCTGTGTACCCGCAGAGGCCAGAATTGCCAGTTTCAGCATTAAAAGGGTGAGTAGAAACAGCTTCAATGTGCAGATCTGAATCTGCAGAAACCCGCTCAGTGGTATTCTATCTAAATCAAACCCAGAGCGTACGTTTCATCATTTGTCCTTCATTTATATGGCGTTATTTTTTAGTCAAAAGTTATGAGCGTGTAACACACGCTCACGAGCACATTATGTTATTTCACACGCGCAAAAATGAACCTTCAGCTGGCATGATAAAAGTACTCGCGCACAAATTCAACAACCGAGAGGTGTAGGTAGCTGCGAGCGAGCGCCTGGCTACTCTTACTCTGCTTGTACAGTGGAATCCTGCTCGCGCGCAGCGGCCTTCTGCTCGCGGAGTGCTGTTTTGCTCGCGGAGAGGATTTCTGCTCGCTCGAGTACATGACTTTTGACAATTTGTTGAGAATAAACTCATTAAATATTGAGAATAAAGTCGCTGTGTTTCGAGAAAAAACTCATTAAATATTGAGAAAAAAACTTGAAATACAACGACTTTATTCTCAATATTTAATGAGTTTATTCTCAACAAATTTCAGATTAAATTGCTATAACAATGTCAAACACACAGCCCCCATCATATCATCAATATCACTTACATCTACATCTTCAGGTGTCGCCGCCATTCCGTCCACTGTGCAGTGTTAACTGAATGACTGAACTCCGTCAGATACTGTGACTCCGTGCTTCCTGTAATGAGAGCTGTCAATCAAGTATGTCCCTGTGTGAAAGTGACCAATCGTAAGAGGGTCAGTGCCCTCCTTGGTTTCCGCCCCCAAATTGTCAAAAGTCATGTACTCGAGCGAGCAGAAATCCACTCTGCGAGCAAAACAGCACTCCGCGAGCAGAAGGCCGCTGCGCGCGAGCAGGATTCCACTGTACAAGCAGAGTAAGAGTAGCCAGGCGCTCGCTCGCAGCTACCTACACCTTTCGGTTGTTGAATTTGTGCGCGAGTACTTTTATCATGCCAGCTGAAGGTTCATTTTTGCGCGTGTGAAATAACATAATGTGCTCGTGAGCATGTCTTACACGCTCATAACTTTTGACTAAAAAATAACGCCATACATTTACCCCAAAGTAGCTTGTTTGGATTCCCGCATTGAAACCAAGGTTTACAGCTAGCTGCAAGTTTTTAAACTTAATTTCCAAATGCCAAAGGGACCACCCGCCCTGCCGTGGGGGAAAGTTGATCACCAGAGAGCTCAACCTCCACCCCCCCCCCCCGGGGTCCCTTTCCCTGTCACCTTAGCTGATTAGCTCCTAGGATGACTGATCACCGTAAAGAACGTGACATTTAAAGACAAGACCTCACAAGTTACAGCCAGAGTTCGCCCAGGCCACCTAGGGAGATGCTTGATAGGGTATAGGGAAAGAATGTATGTTGGTGTTTTGTTTGTTACAGTATTGTATGTCATCACCAGAAGTCACTGCTAACTAAGTGATGTCTGGACAGCTAAGGATATATTAACTGACCAATATTGAGTTGTGTTATGTATTTGTTAGGAAGATTAAGTCATAAATGTGTTGAACATTCAGGCATGCCAGAAAAATAGACTCATCCCAAACATCTTTCACTTAGAGCCCTTCCAGTCTAAATAAAGGACTTAGTGCTTTGAGGTGTGGTTAATTTCTCTGCGTGGTTAGGGTTTGGCATCCCTCTGGTCTCATTAAACGCCCCCGCCCAGCAGTCTGTTTAATATGAGAATGGCACGTCTGCTGCAGATCTGTTCTGTGCTGGAGAAATGTTGGAACCCCCCCATTGTTTGGGTGGAGACTGGTGATTGAGACCAGAAACAGCCGTTTCCGTAAACAATTGAGATAAGCTATTGACAAGCTCCTATCCTGTCTGCTCCTTCTAGAACATTTTATTTGGTGATCTTACATTTTGTTGCAGCTGGAGATGTCCCAGCAGACCTCCCTTTATACGGTCATATCCAGTTTATTGACTTCACACCAAGTGTGTCCATTAAATTACATTGCATTCCTGTAATTGCAAAATGAATCACTGCAGTTTCTCTGTGTCAACACTGTGTGGGTGCTCTATAAGGAGTAACTACATGACTTATGATCCTAACTCTCCCCACTGAGCAAGACACATGGCCTGTTTAAAGCATCTCCATATCCTGAACCCTTCCAAGGACCTGGATAAATACTCTGTGTCTCACAGGACCATAAATCTACTCTTATTTTGTCTAGATCTATTGTCTGACACTCCCTAAAGTGTGTCTCCTCGCTGCGGGAGGATCCATCATGATAAGTAGCTGCGTGGTGTTGTAATGCCTGAATTGATGAGTACTAATTGGCATCAAGAGACTGCCAGTAATGGACTTTAATGACAGCGTCTCACTTAGGAAAATTAGGAAAAATGTCATGTGTTGAGCTGCAGACCATGAATTGATGCTAATGACTTCAGCTTTGCATTGTGATTCAACCATAAATTCGTTTTTTTATATATTGAAAACCTCTTTTAAAGGTCAGTTTCCCTGTATTTACTGCCTATTTTTCTTGAAAATGTCATGACGTGTGATTAATTGCTAAGTGTCAGTAAATGGGCAAATACTCCGACTGCACCACTAACGATAAAAACAATACATTGGCTATTGCTGCAATAATTGTGACCATAATAGTGTCACAAATGGGGTTTAATTTCATTACAAAAACATACAGAACCTTAAACAATCATACTATGATTTGTTTAGCTGATAATTCTCTGAATCCACCTATTTATCCTCATCTTTAACCACTTATCGATACCCATTGACCTTCGGCCATAATTAGTGTGTAATGCATCTTGACTGCCTTTTGTCCAATAAACATACTGATTTAGACAGAAGTAGGTTCTGAGGCTGCAGGCACTGATGAAGGGACACATATTCAGTTTGTTCTCACCCTCATAAAATTAATAGAGCATAAAAATATCCATGTGGTCCAGAGGGAGCCGATGCTTTTGAACATTGTCCAGTCTGCTGAACGTCCTAGAGAATTGTCAGATGCTGAGGTCATTGTCTATGACTGGACACTTTGTTTTATTTCACTCAAGCATAATTTGACTGTCTTGTTTCCTACGATGTCATTAGAAGGCATTATATGAACTTTTGGTGCAATCATACAATTATGATCTTTCTGTGTTTTACAAATTGTCCCAAGCTATTCCACACAAACTGTTAAGACAAAATGTGTTTCCCTAAATTTTTCAGGCATTGTTATGTCTGTATTTGATAGTTGAGGAAGTTCAGGAAATGAAGAGAGAGTGAGGCAGGCGATGACATGTATCAAAGGTCATGATTGGTGCCTTAACCAGGTCGCCAAAATGAATTATTAAGATTTTTACATTTACATTGTACAACGTTGTAATTGCTTTTTATGTGATTTTGATTAAATGTCAGGTATTTCTATTTATTGGTTAAAAAACACACCTGAAACTGTAGTAAAATCAATTTTGCATGTAAAAAAGATGGGTGAACATTTTTGAGTGGCCATTATTTTCTGTCAGAGGACAATAAAGTGCCACAATAAAAAATGTTTATACAGTATGTGTGTGTGCTCTCTGTATGCTGACTCATCATGTTCTGATCCCTGGTGGCCTCTCTCCTGTCAGTGACCCACACACACACACACACACACACACACACACACACACACACACACACACACACACACACACACACACACACACACACACACACACACACACACACACACACACACACAGACAGGCTCCCTCGGGGGCAGCAGAGGAATCAGTCAGTGAGTGAGTGTCAGCTGCCATGCCAGCAGCAGTTTGTGCTGAGAGAACAGTGTAGAGGAGGAGAAATGTCTCCGCTCATCCATCAGCTTGCAGCAGCCTCCGCACCACTGGCCTGCATGTCCACACATACACACGGTAACACCACACTGAACAATGCTGTCGCTGCTGGGTGGGATATACACACAGATAGTGTATGGAGTCCAGTCTATGAAGCCCATGAATTCACCTCCCTGGAGCGTCAGTCACCACAAATAAGTTCCCAGCCTGTGGGAAACACTGCTACAATACATTTAATTCAATTTTTATTTTTATTTTATTTTTTATTGAATTCAAAATTCAACATTTTTTTTTCATTCAATTGTGTGTCAAATCATAACAGAAGTTATCTCAGCACACTTTACAGATCCAGTATGTCTAGGCCACACTACTACTTGGTACCAGAACCAGTCTTTGGAAGTTGGTTAAATTTCAACTTCAACTGGGCTTTAGCAATTGATGTGTGCCTGGAATTCCTGAGTGTGAAGATGTAAGCATATGTTGTGTACAGTATGCTGTGGAATTATCTACTTAGCTAATGTGAATTTAAAAGTGCTATGATAGTATAGTATAGTATTAGTCCAATTTTAACAGAAAACTATGAATTTTGTATTACAGACAAGTTCATTGTTTGACATAACTGCGGAGTAATGCTGACGCAGTGTGCCACAGAGCCGCCGCCAAACCCCTCCAGATCTCAAAGTGAGAGTTTGCCACAATGATCTGTCAGATACACACCACTTCAAGCTACATTCTTTCAACCAGCATTTTCCATGGAAGTGGTTGAACTGATTTCCACCAGGCAGGGACGGACTGACAATCTGTGCGTTCTGGAGAAGTCCAGAACGGCCGTCCAACCGACGGCCGTCGGCACACAAAATGTCTAAACAAAGCAATATGAACAGCCAATAGCAGAGGCGCTAATACGATCACGTATACGCTACGTGTAAAAACAACTGAGGAAGAAGAGTTGGCCTACTAGCCAGTTTGTAATTGGTCCCCGGCCGCAGAGGCATATTTGTAACTGGAGCAGGTCAAGACAGAAAAATGTACAGTTTTCCAGCCTGAGCATCAAATCACCAGTAGAATGGCTAGCAGAAAACGTAAGGAGAAAGGTGGATGGGAAAAAGTGAAAGAAAAGAGGGCCAAGTCAAAATACAAAATGCTCACAGAGCTTTCATGATGAGGGACAGACAGCAGAGTTAACGTCACATCAGTAAGAGATCCTGCTATCAGGACCCATTTATAATAGGCTGCCTTTATCCCTATCTTAGCGATTTGCATAGTCAGCTATAAACATGGGTGTGCATCATGATTATGAAAAATATCACGCCATTTAGTGCTGTCAAACTTAACGTGTTTAATAATTTCTGCTAGGTTAATTTGAAACATTAAACGCATTAGAAATGAATCACGGGTTGACCGCGATGTCACTTGGTTGTATATGAGAGGTTGTAGTGAGCTCACTTTTGCTGCTAGGATGAAGGCTATGGTATTGAATTAAATGGGAAAACATCAGGCATGCACTGGTACCACTCTAAGCGTGTTAACAATCAGGGAATGAGGCTAAATAATTCACCAAATATAACCAAAAGTTTAACCAAAAAAATCCTAGCTTGCACTTTCTGTCTGTCTTCCATCAGAGTGCAGTTTTTCCTCGTCTTTCATATTTGCGTTTACTATTGTGGAACTGGCCAAGACCTGGTGGTTGTTTGCGAAAGCTTCACTGACAAAATTGATAGAGCCTAGTCATTTTCATCATTTCACAGCCTTAATATGAATCAAAAGTGTAATATGACATTGACAAAATATTGAATAGGTTATTCACTGCTAACACAAAGCAACACAGGTATTATATCATCAATAATAGCTAATAACCTATCTTTAAAATCATTTGTTTATTCAGGTTGAAGATAGATAGGCCTACAATATATATCTAATCCCCATGTTCAGGTACAGCAAGTAGCCTACTTTATCTCTGAAAGGGTTGTCAGTTATACTTTGTACTGTTAATTACAAGTTTGTGTAATTTGGGGTTTCTGTAGCCAGTGACATTTCATTACTTTTATTTTATTTTCAATGCAGATGTAATGGCATTGTACATTGTTTGTTTTTATTTGAAGGCTGAGGCTTCATTTGTAAACACAATCCCAATTATCATCATTGGTTTTGAGATGTTACTTGCTGTGAATACCTTGTCTGATAGTATGAGGACATCCTGGCTAGTGTCTGTTGTGCACGACTAGGGATGAATGGCCGGATGATGGGCCTATTTGGGAGAAAGTCTAGGGCTGTTTTCTAGCTCCAGTCCATCCCTGCCACCAGGGAGATCATGTTAGTGCAAGTCAGATGTAGGAGTGTGTGCTGTAGGGAGAGGAGCGCTGCTGCCAGGACCCAGAGGAAACAGGAGCTAGGTGAGGGGGTCAGATGACTGCTGAAGCGGAGAGCATGAAGACACAGTGGCTGTGCTGACGTGGCTCTGCAGACCGCAGTATTAACATCCTGATGACTGCTTTCAAATATCCTATTCAGCATCTTTTTTGTTTTTCCCTTTCATGACCAGACTCATGGTTCACTCATTTTCCCGCTGACGAGACTTCCAAACATCGATAGAAAGAATTTCAACTGTGGAAAATACCAACCAAAATTATGTTGGGGACGGTGTCGTAACCACTGAAGGGAACGCTGATGGAAATTTTTTAAAACTGGCCTCTTTACTCCACAAACAGATACTGATGGTGAAAAAGAAATACTAATGCAAATAAGCAAAGTGCAGATTTGGACAGCTCATGTAGGCATGTGACAATGGAAAGTATCAATTTAACTAGTATTTAGCACCAACACTGTACTAGTCAGCAATTCTTCGGGAGCGGATGAAGTCCTAACTTGTGTGTAGGGTATTGATAATGGATGCACTTTAAAAATGTTTGTGTGAATAAAATGATAGTACATAATATAAACAGAAAAAAAACAGAAAGGAATATATTTTCTTGACAGACTGGTCTATGGCCTGCATGTAACACCACTTGTTAAAACTGATCAAACATCTATTTTCCATCGTTGTCGCTCAGTTGTGTCCTTAGCCACAGCTTGCCATGATGTAATCAGGTGGTTTCTTCCCAAGCTGTCAGTGTGTGTCTGCTCAAAATAAAAGGGCATCTGGCTTTGTTGTACATCACCGCAGCCTCTGTAATGGAGAAGTTTCCGTCTTTAACTTATGCCTTGTGTTCTCCACTGACGACAGACAGGGATCTTATCTCTGCACGGGCCGGAAGACCTTTACCTCGTTATCGCAGCAGGACAATGGTGCTATATTGAGAAAGCGATAAACATGAGATTGCTTATCTGTTACCGAGCTTGTGGCACATGAAGGGGATGAATTAGTTATGCGCATTATGTGTTTTGACATTTCAAACCAGGGTGGTAAGTGGATGCGATTGATAGTACCACAGAGACTGATTGTGTTTGTTGGGTTGTGTCATGTACAGGCCTGGGGTTCGTTTCAGGAAGGAGGTTTAACAAACTCTGAGTCTAACCCTGACTGTCTGAGTTGATTTACCCTGAGATGGGAAACTCTTGAGTTTTTGGTTCCAGAACAGCTGATATGAGTTGGTTCAATCAACTCAGAGTAGGTTCACGCGCGTGCACCACCACAATAAAAAGGCAGCATGAATAGAGCCATGATACTATGATTCACCATGGCAACAACCACAAACAAACGGGTCGGCGGAAATACTCATGCGCATAAAAAAAAAAAGCAACACAGCGGCTGCTGCAAAAGAGAGAGAATTTGCGTGGGAGAAAATTGCTGCTAGAGTAAATTTGTATATTCCAATATAATGTGTATCATATTTAATCATAAGTATAGCCTAATTTTACTGAAAATCTATTTAATTTAGGTGCAATACTGCAGTCCTAGGCCTACTAATCCCATTCTGAGGCTGCAGCACCATCATTAACAGAATTATAATTCATAATCTTTTATTTCAAAGGGTTTACATCATTCACCTGCAATACTGTGGAACTCCTTTTTAATGGCTTAGGCTACTGGTTTGTATGCGGTGAACACTAAAAAAACTGAAAATGCAACACAAATAATGTGCTGGGATGTAGAGCATGTCCACGATGGGTGACGTTAGTGATATGAGGACGGATAAGGTTATGTAGGCTACATAACTGATAGACTGGGAAGAAAAACGATACCGCTCAAATAGGAAGTTATCTGGAAATTAAAATGCGTCGGGGGCTTCATATCATCTCCTGACGCGTGTTTAACTCCCTGCAAAGTAGGCTAATACAGCTTCTTCATCAACGGGATCGTCGACTAAAGGAAATGTCATGTTTTGAGAAAAAACAATGTTTTAAAGTCTGCCTTACAGTTAATAAACCAACAATGTTGTTTTTTATTCATGCCGATATAACAAACTGCGCTAAAATGCGCCTGATACCGACTGAATGAATGAATGAGGAAATGAAGAGCGCTGTGTCAGAGGGAGGAGACTGAGAGAAACTCGAGGTTTCTTGACGAAAACCTGCTCCCGACCAGGTTAGGTTCACAGGCTCAGTTACCATAGTAACTGACTCTGAGGTTAAGTTACCTCTCTTTCTGAAATGGAAAACCCAGAGTTTCTCTCATCTCAGGGTTAACAAACTCAGAGTTTTCACTAAACCTGCTTTCTGAAGCGGACCTCTGATCAGTGTGAGGATCAACACTGACTAATGGCTTTAATAATATTCTGCGCCTGCTGCTTCTCACAACAGACACCTTAAACCAAAAACAACATTAGCAGTTTCTTTTTATTCTCGACACTCAGTGTAGGCTACACTGATGGACAACACCACACAACCATCACGTGAACAGTGTTTTAATTTGAATAATAGTGAATCATGGCAAGAATTCTCCACCAGCTCCTGATTGAAACTGAAAATGTGGCTCTTTACCTGCTAAATGCTTCACTATGTTAACCAGCTAGTTGCTGCCTTTTTCTATCAGTTTATGGGCGCTTTTTCACTGCCTGCTGCAGCATTGACTTTGTATGTCATCACGTCTGCAAATTCGCTTTGCGTTTGGTCTGAACACACCCTAACAACAACAAATGCAAGTGTATGTGATCAACCTAGTGTTGAGATGATAGCAAAACCCTAAAATGAGTCATAGACTATTGACTGGAACACACCACAACAAACTGAATATCCTTTAACTAGATTCACATCATCATCATCACTTTGTTTACTGTGGGCTTAAATAGGTTCCTAAACCGCATTTTTAGAAGCATCTTATCTCCTTTATTTATTTATTTTTGATTATTATTTGGGCATTTTTAGGCCTTTATTGACATGACAGCTGAAGAAATGAAAGGGGAGAATGACATGCAGGTCAGAGTCGAACCTGGGCCCGCTGCATCGTGGAGTAAACTTCTATATATGGGCGGCTGCTGTACCAACTGAGCTATCCAGGCGCCCGCATCTTATCTCCTTAATTGGAAGTATTTCCTGAAGGAGCAGGATGTCTGGGCGAGGCACATCAGATAGTTCAACTGGACAAACTGATGGGATTTTTATTTAGCGAGAGAAGAAGACAAACTTATTTGATGTTGGGGGTATTTTACTAATTAAAAAAGCCATTTACACTTCTGATGTAGCTTCCTGCTGCCCAGAGAGGAAAACATATCTTTAGATTTTGAAATGCAAATACAAATGTGTGTTTTAGTGCAACAAATGAATATCTCATTTTGGTGCAACGTCCAAACTTCTATGATACTTAAAGATCTTTACTCCACTCGGTTTTTTTATATTGGCTGCAATTTTTCTCATCTCAGCTAATCAACTCAAAGTTATGATGTGACCAGGGACTCCCCTGAGTCAGCACATCCTCATTGTGTTGTTGGTTCCTGTTTGAGCACTTTGCGCTGCTTTCACCCCTGATGCTGTCAGAATGACTCTGGTGCCTGTTCTTCACCCTACTTACCTCTCTGTTGGCTATTATCACAGTCCTCTGTGTCTCTGTCCTCTGTTTTTGAATGATTGATCATTGGTCAACTTAAAGGAATAGCTTGACATCTTAGACATTTTGATTATTTAGCTTTAGCTAGTAGTGTCCATCTTTTCATCTATCAGCAAGAAAGCACTATTTCCCAAAATGTCAAACTGTTAATGATGTACAGTCACCATTATCAGCTCAGTTGATCACTGGAGCGATAGTGGGCCCAGATTACTTTACTCATACACTCATCCCACAAAACTTGGTTAATTCCTTTACGCTGTCCTTAAAGGAAAAAGTTACTTTACAAAAAAGTAAGTTCTGTGGGTTCTGTGAAATCAAATTAACACAAAGCATGTATGTGCTGTTTTCCAGGCTGTATGCTGTGTTTTGGCCAGTCAGCCTACTTCCGCTTCAACCACCCTGAAGAAGCCTACAGGATGAAGAGCATGGTGCCCCAGGGAGGAAGTGTCTCCACCAGGGACTACAGACTATGCCCAGGTACTGTATGATCATGCATGCTCATATTACACCCATTAGGTATTTTTACTGTATTTTCAGCCTGTTTTCACTTAGCCGTGCTGCTTTTAAAATCATGTCAGGGTTTTCTTCTTCCGCAAACATGGGCCCAGTGTGAATAAAAACGCACTGACCTTTTGTCACATGAATAATATAGCCTAAAAAGGCATTTCCCCTCCTGGAGTTCTAGTTTCAGCTTGGTCTGTGTGAATGAATAGGCCGGATTGTTTCAGCGCGCAACAGACGGGTGGTGAGGTGGAGCAGCAGGGCAGTGTATTTTACAGGTGG
The DNA here is from genome assembly GCA_023631565.1 of Gymnocephalus cernua. Classification (NCBI taxonomy): domain Eukaryota; kingdom Metazoa; phylum Chordata; class Actinopteri; order Perciformes; family Percidae; genus Gymnocephalus; species Gymnocephalus cernua. The sequence continues at coordinate 32,218,190 of CM042430.1, forward strand.
ATGTTTGCACAGCAGTAAACCCCCGGCATTTTTCCTTTTCATAGCCTGGGAAGGGGGGAGGAAGTGTAGAAGCAAAACGCAGCCTGCTGGGACTATTAGGAGTAGATTCAGGCCCCATCCAGACGAAGACGTTAGGATGAAAACGCATCCGTCTTCCCTGGATTCGGTTCAAGAAAATTCATGTGCACATGAATCCATATGTAAATGACTCAACACGGTACATTATATGCCAGGCCTGTAGGCGGCGCTGTTATTGCTACAGAAATTAACGGAACGAAGAAGAAGAGCAGCCTTCAGTCACTTCCACTTCCTTTCATAACATACCATAGTTCTCTTAATACATCCATGGACTAGACTTTAATAACTTTCACCACTGCCCATTATATAAAGGCCACCGCTAGAAAACATTACATTGTATAATGTGCTGTTGGATTGCTTTCTATTTTGCAATTCTGTCTGCTATCGGACATGATTGCAGCTAGCGCGCTAACGTTAGCTAACATCGGCAGTCAAACAAACATCAATGATCCGATGTCTTTTTGATAATCTAGCTACACATTTTTCTTGCGGTAGCCTTTCTACAATAAGCCATGCTAAAAGTTACTATAATCCGTCCAAGGAGTTGATGAGCAGACAGATTAGCTAGCTAGCTAGTTGATAAGGTGTCTACTTCACTTTATAAACAGCATTGCTGTGCAGTCAGCTGTGAGGCTGAGGTGTGTGGGGATGACATCATCGATACGCACTTATGCGGTTTCGCTGTACACACGAAGCCAAACGTGAGCCGTTTTTTTTTTTATTCACCCTGGGACCAGGTTTCAAAAAAGTGCGTTTACAGGCAGTGCGTTTACAGGATTTGTGTGGACAATCGGCCCAAACGATGCAAAAAAAGTGCGTTTGCATCCAAACGCGTCTTCGTCTGGATGGGGCCTTAGTATGTTAACATGCAATGCAATTAGATTGTCTTTGTTTTTATTTTGATTATTCAACACATTTCCACTACTCTTACTGTAAGAGCTGTAAACCCACCTGAATGTACTGAGTTGGTTTCAATGACTTTTCCACTCTGACAAACAAAATATTATTTGTGAAATAGAAACTTTTCATCATATTTTAGCATGAATTGCCTAGCATGCCTGTTTGCAGCTCTGTTTCAACAGCGTTGCTGACAGCATCAGTCTTTAAAATGCAGAACCCGTTAAACCCTGCAGCCCGAATGGTGCCCAGCTGGGACCTGGTGCCGGAGTTCACACCATGCATGTTTTATGAGCATCTCATTCCTCTGCGTCTCCAGGCAAAGTTTTCAGCTTCTTGCGTGTGTGTGTGTGTGTGTGTGTGTGTGTGTGTGTGTGTGTGTGTGTGTGTGTTCTGAGCGCTCCTCCTGACAGCCGCACAACTGTAAGAGTACCTTTTCTTGGCTAGCTCTACTACCAGGGATCTGTCATAGCATCTTGTTATTTCCCCTGTTGACACTGTCAGGAGATAAGTATAGAACACAGGCATGCAGGGTGCTGTGGACCTCCTGATGCAGTAATGAAAGCCTTCCGTTGTTTAGAAACATATTATTTCCCTCAATTATGCATTCCTGAGTTTCATTCAGATGAAACCTGTTTGTGCCACTCCCATGATAATCTGGGCATATCTGTCATATCTACTTGGAAACACTTAGACTTGTTATCTGTGTATGAACTCTAGACCAGAGGCCAGAGATCTTATGGAGGGCAAACTTAGCTAAACCCAATTGACCTACTTTTCTTTTTTATAAGGATACATTTTCCAGCTTTTCTGTACAAAATAAAACAATAATATCAATTTATAATACACGTCTATCGAGGCCGAACCCTGCTAATATGCAGTATTATGGTCAGTTGGTGCTATAAGGCAGTAAACCCCTTACTCATTGCCCCCTTAAAATACCCGGGAGTACAAAAGCGTGTCACTGCAGTAGTAATATGGATGTATGAAGCAAACTGGATACCATATTACGTGAACATGTTCCAATAAAAGTTGCTCACTGAGCAAAAAAAGTGAAAAAAGATGGAAAAAAGCTTTTCAGCTTCCCCGGATTTGGCGCATGGAGCATTCCCACAAGAGTCCTTCTCTGGCAGAGCCAACTGGCTCCACACACACACATAATGGAACAAAGATAATGTAGTCGTGTGTATCTTCAAGTCTTTTTAATTTAATTGGACATACAGTTTCAAATTTTGTCCCAGCTCTGTTCCTTGTGGCTTGGGCAGTACCCTATAAAAGTACAACTCAGTACCCTTTCTTCCAATGTAATTTTTGTACCTCTATAATATTACTTACCACAATGTACCTATAAATATTGGTACAATTATTAGGGAATGACAAACCAAAGCTTACCTGTATCTATCGGTGTATTTTACTTCTCTTCTCACAATTTGAAATGACCAATGCCTAGTCTTGGCCAGGGGAGGCTGTAGAGATGCAGCCTCCTGACATATCATATTAGGCCTGTTAAACATCAGTTAAAACAAGCACACAGCACATAGAAACCACGTTTTATATTGAATTAGCGTAACAAGCAGCACAACCCAATGTCAGGAAAAAAAGAAAACCTTCCGAATTTATTCCAAGTTGAGAAAGTTAGAGACACAGAGCCCAATCAATTCCAATGAGATGTGATGTGAGAGGAAAAAAAGCTCACCACTGCACTCAGACTGCAGTCAGACACTAGTTTTATGTTCATATTGACCAGTTGAACTTGTATCATCAATGCTTTTGATCAGCTTTAAAGACATTTAGTATGACACCGCAGTGCTACTGTATCTTTATGATGCAGGTCACATTCACCTGTCTGTTGTTCAGTTTTGACGAGCTTTGCCAGGTCAGTCATGGTCCACTAACCAGCTGTCTTTAGCCAGCCGTCTTTCAGCTACCATCTATTGACTGACTGGACATTTCCTGTGCCTCTGTGCCTGGCCAGGCAGACAGCTTTGTGGCTCTGAGCTGCTTACTTAAAGTGGCCGACGGCTGGAGTTACAGTATCTTTTTCAGGGACTATTTATAATCCTCCAGTTCCATTCTACTGTCTGCCATCTCTGCACCCTCCCTCCCTGGGTTTCCCCTCCAGTCCCTTCTTGCACCCACCCACCGTCCCTCTATTTGTTAGCCTCAGTTTTCAATAAAAGGCCTTTGATTTGGTTGCTGTACTGTATCTGTCACTGGCTGCTCGACAGTCTGCAAAAAGCAGTGCTAAAGGCATGGCTGAATGCTCCTGATGCAGTTATTATGGTTGCAGTATGGCACTACCACATGTTGAATCTCTGATTTTCAAAGGTTTCTCTTTATTATGCAATTAAAACAAGGGTCCATCAATAAAAAAAAGGACTGGACAACTTTGGACAACAAACTGAGAATGTTTTTTCCATTGAAAGCAGGCTGCACCTCTTTCCTGCCCCTTCATTTCCATTTCCAAACCAGTTAAAACCCACATTTCCATCCCTACGGAAAATCTCTCTTTTCCTTTAATATTTCACTATATTGGATCAATGAGGTCTCTACTCAGTATTTATTATGGAAAGGGTTAGGGTTATTCTCAATATAGAGTTAAATGTAAATTGATATGTGTTGTGAACAGTGGTCAAATCTAAATATGTACATTTGCTCAACTACTGTACATAAGTATACATTTGTACTTCATGCTACGTCATACTGTACTTTTACTTCACACCACAATTATGAGGGAACTATTGTACTTTTAACTCCACTACATTTATGTGACCATTATAGTTACTTTTTGCAGATTAACATTTTACATACAAAACACAAGATGTATTTATAAAATATGAGGCATTGCTATACGTTCAACTGTGTATAACAGTATATACAATTGTTAAAAAATAGCTCTACCTTGATCAACTACCACAGTAAAATGCTGATTACACAATACATGATATATAGATGTGTGAACACTTTTACTTCACCTTTCTTTACTTTTGATACTTTAGGTTTGTTTTTCTAAAATACATATTTTTACTTTATTTAGACGTTACTTGTAATGGAGCATTTTTATATTACAGTATTGCTACTAATTACATAAGGATCTGAAAACTTCATCCACCACTGGTTTTGAAATATGTTGCGATGGGTTTTGAATGCCACAAAAGCTTGATTTCTTGCTGTTAAGTTCAAAGACGTTTATGGTCAAATGAAATATGGTTGCGGCTTAAGTTGTCATTGTGTGTATGCAACCTGAAGGCTTGAAAATCATAGTTAATTTAAAGCAGTGATTCTCAAAGTGGGGTCCCTGGCACTCTGCCAAGGGGTCCGTGAAAAGTTTGTTAGATTTATTTATTTAAATGATCATGATATACAAAATTGTATTAATCTTTTTTTACAAAAGGCTTCATAGTTCAAGGAATACTATTTGAATGTTTAAATCAATACCAGTTCATATATTAGTCTTTGTCAGTGCACGTTTTATATCTCTATAATAGGCTATTACTCTTGTTTTGTTCTTTTTACATAACTAAGACTATATAAGTGTAAAAAAATAAAATAAAATAAAAAGGCTACATCAAATAATTACAAGGGACATACATGAGGGGGTCCCGGGTATATTCTCTATCTTGTAAGGGGTCTTTGGTTGAAAAAAGATTGAGAATCTCAGATTTTATAAGATAAACTTCCACTCTAAAACATTTTTCCCAATTTGGAAGTTGTTCCTGTTTAAGCTAATGTGTTGCTCTGGTAATCAGACTTACTTATAAAAAGCTGTCTTGCCATTGCCACTGTATGGCAACAGTCTATCCATTTTAATGATGGTAGGCTACAATAAAATTCATTCAGTTAATTTAGTTTTTCATGCCAATATCAGCATAGTGCCAGTTTGTTGTCCAGATGATCATTAATTGATGCTTCTATCCCCTGTCTCATCTAAAACTGACAGAATCCGCTTTATAGAGACAATAACAACGACAATCTATAAAATCCACTGCTGTGACACTTTAAAACAGTGCTGTAAATCTCGCAGTAGTTCACATCACCCTGGAAAGGAAGAGCTATGTCAAGGTAGCCATGGCACTGGAAGTAAGACGAGTTTACCTTCAAAATAAAACAACATTGCTCATTTAAAGAAAACTAAGAGCTGTTCTTCTGAGCAATCTGGTCTCATGTTTGAATTAACGTGCGCCCTACATGTATAAAGCCAGTATTGTAACAATAAGGACAGTGTTAGTATTTGACCTTTCGCTACTTTAGAAAACCTTGAGATGGACATACGATGTGCTTGTATTAGCGATTACAGCACATTTAGCCTACACATTTTGCATACATGCGCACTTAAAGTAAGCTGTGGTTTTATTTTGAAGGCCTTAACCGGAAAAGCGTTGTTACGTTTTAAGTAACTTGACACCAGTGGTACGGGAGGCAGCAGCGGTGCCTAGCACCCCAACCCCCGGCTGAAATATCACCTCGGTGGTGAATTTCTGATCTCCCTCGGTGTGTGTGGAGCCAGGCACGGCAGGGCTCCGTCAGACCCGGTATGTAACCGGTGTCCGGAGGAAGTGTGTGTCATATCAGGTGAACCGCACTGAAACTGACCGGCTTGCAGTTGTATTCCTTCATGTGAGTAACCATACTGAGCTTTGGGCAAGACAAGTGACACGAAACGGTCACACGCCAAACTCCATTAAAAATCTGTCGATTTTATGTTCACTTGCTTTTCTGGAAAGGTGCACACAGCGTAGGACATAATTACATGCTTAAATGCGATTCATTGGAATTTCATTCTTCATTCAGCATACAGATTATCAATAAATATGTCCTTCATTCGGAAAAATAAATGCAATTTTTTTGCTTGGTTCACAATATCAGAATGCTGATTAGGGGACATTGAGGGAATGTCAGATGAACCCAGCGTATGTTTAAACAACTAAAGCTTATTGAGTATGTAATTGTTGCCGAATTGTAGAGGTCTCCACACATGTAAGAAAATGTCTTAAATCATAGTATATCGGACACGCCGTTTTACAGGCAGGTAAGCCAACATTAAATTGCCGTTTTTTTAAATGAAGTTTGGCATGGTGCACTCGAGGCGATAGTCTGTATACCATGACATCATTGCACGGGCTTTCCCTCAGCAAACGGTTGCTTACATTTTTGTCACCCCACCCCCGTCGTTTTTGACTGTATACACAAGAATCAAGCCGGTTTGTTGACACGATGGATGTGACATTGACATTCATGCGTTGCTAAACGGGTAGACCTCCTGCAGACCTTAACGCCGTAAAATGTGCATGAAACTATAATACGATTTCTTCGTGGTCAGGCTGTCATGAAGGCAGTGCTTTATTGTATGGCAGAGTCATTAAAGGGGAGCAGGCAGGAAGCAAGCTGCTCCCATCTCTGTTGAATAAGCACAGCTAATGCATTATTTGTGAGCTTCTATATTTCAGAGTAGTTTTGCTTCTGGGACGTCTCGCTCTGACATCATCATCAAAAAATAGACAACATTTACTTCTATGTTATTCTGTTTTTTATTTGTGTAATTATTACTCTATCTCACAGTCATTTTCTATGATTTCTAATGTTATTACATCACTATTTGACATGGCAGATCTATTCTGTTGTCTTCTATTACCTCTCAGTGTTTGCACTGATGACTCTGTGCTACAATTATCTTCATGTTTCCATTTAAACAGACCACTCCAAACCTGATCTGTGCTCTGATCCCTGCCTCAAGGCCATGCTGGTGAATCTCCCACGTGGCCATGCGTTTCTGTTGTAATAATCTACTATACTGACATTAGAGAGAGAGAGAGAGCGAGACGGTTAAGATTAGATTACCCAGCCCGTGTCCTATGTTGCTTTCGGGCCACACAGTAATTGGGTTATGTAGGCACATTTTCTCCTGATCCCTATCCAATGCAAAGGCCTGTTTGTCTGTTCATCTCCTCGGCTGTGCCCCTCCTTCTTTCCTCACCACTAATCCCTCCTCTGCCCTTACACTTACCTGTCTGCACGGTTTCTACACTGGGCTGGAAAATGTTAAGATTCGTGGCAATCTAAGATAAACAGCTACAGACAGCTTTCGTTTTAGCTTGTTCATAACAATTCGCTATTAGCTTAACAAGCACGCTGTTGTTGTAAAACAACAACAAGGTAGGTACAGTAGTTAGGAAGGTACTTGTGTTAATAGCTAAGGCCAGTGATAAAGAGAACTGTGAAAAGGTTTATTGGCTGATGAAAGACTAAGAATTAAATAATAAAGTGCTGTGTGATGGTATTTTACAACTCTGGGAAGTTATCATAGTGGCAGTCAGTTCATCCTTCATCTGACAATTTCACGTTACAAGTAATCTACTAGGAATGTGGGCAGCACATATTTGATTGACTAGTGCAGGGTCCTTGCCAGATGATTTTGCATTGCCAGGGCCAACTTAGGCCTCAGCATCACGACCCCCATCGCCAATGGATTGCTCTCTTGAAAACAAAAGAGGCTATGTTTTTTGACCCATTTCTAATCTGGGTCTGAATGCCGCTGAAGGAGCTTTGTTGTAGTATTTGGTGCATTTGCTTCGAATTAAGGAAAGGCCATTCCAACATATCGCTATGTTGAGGTTTGATAAACTGTATGAAATGTAATGGCTTGGAACACTGGTTAAGAGTTTGTTTGAATTCTACAGTTTGAGTATAATTTAGACTCCCAATTAATACTCTGTTGCCCAAGAGATTAAACATAACTGTATTCTATTTTGTACCCATTTGTTGTTTTAGTTTTATTAGACAAAGGCCAATGACAGTTGTTTTCTGTCTTCTTTTGCTCAGACACGGAGAGCTTCGTCAATGGGAATCACCAGGCCCGTCCAGCCCAGTCTCCTCCAGCTCCTGGAGAGAGAGTGCAGTCTGAGCACAGTGCAATTGTCAGCTCTATTGAGAAGGACCTCCAGGACATCATGGACTCCCTAGTCATGGATGACCCCCAGCCTTCTTCCTCGGAGGGCAAAAAGCCTCCTGGAGGCCAACCCATTGCCCACTCCCCCCTGTCGCCCATGGTCAATGGAGGTGGCCGGTATCTGCTGTCCCCTCCTACCAGCCCAGGGGCCATGTCCGTGGGGTCCAGCTATGACAATACATCCCCTCCCTTCTCTCCTCTCTCCTCCCCCTCAGCGGCCAGCAGTGGGAGCTTTACAAGCCCGTCTCCTAGTGGAGGACCCCAGGACCAGAGTTCTTCTCTGCCGCCAGTGCCTGTACGCTCCTCCAGCTACAACTTCACCACCCAGCCTCCGCCTGTACCTCAGCCACGGACCATATTGCCTAACTTCAGCAGCGGTGGGGTGGGCCACAAGGTTCAGGAAAGCCCCAGGCTGCAGAGGAAGGTTTTAACAGAGGCTCCTCCAAGCCCTAAGCCAAGCCGCAGAGGACTAGGCCAAGATGGGTCTGAGAGCCCCCGGTTGACTCTTCTGTCCTCTAATGAATCTCTCAGTAGTAGAAACATTGTGCCAAGTAGCCCCAGACTCACTCCCAAATTCCCTACCTGTCCATCCCCATCTCCCTCTAGTCCCAGGACCAAGACAACCACAGTGCTCCAGGAAAGACCTGCCAGCCCTTTCAGAGAGCAGACCAGTCTAGCTGATAGTGCCCTAATCTCCAGCCCCTCCAGGCAGTTTTCCCAACCCACCAGAGCCTTCCAGCCTCCCTTGGACCCCATCGTCCACATCATCCAAGGATCGCCGCTTCAGCAGCATCCACGTTCGCTGCAGCCCCCTGAAAGCCCTCGCATGGTCAGGAGAAACATGGAGCTGAATGGCGGCAGTGGAGGGGGCAGCAGTATGAGAGAGCTGCCACCTCTTAGCCCCTCCATGGCTCGGAGAGGGGTCCTGGTACTCCCAGGGGCACTTCCAGGGACAATCCCCACCTTGAGAACTCCAGAAAGCCCCTCAAGTCTGGGCAAGCTTATCCCAGAGAGTCCCAGGCTCCGACGCAAGACCGGATCTACATCCGAGGAGCCGACGTGCAGCAGGGGGGTCCGAGCCCGGAGTCCGTCGCCTACCTCTGTAATGATGGAGGGTGGTGGTGCGGAAGTACGGAAGGCGAGCTTTGGGAATTCCCTGTCACCTGCTTACAGTCTGGGCTCTCTGCCTGGCTCGTCCCCCGTAGCCAGTCCCAGGACCCAAAGGAAGATGTCCGCAGGGAGACCCCACCCTGGGATGAGGGAGAGAAAGAACAGCATCACAGAGATCAGCGACAACGAGGATGAGTTGCTGGAGTACCACCGAAGACAGAGAGAGGAGAGGCTTCGAGAGCAGGAAATGGAGAGACTGGTGAGTCAGGAACACATGTCACTAGGAAACTACTGTCCCTTAGTTTACATTTAAAAAGAACACATTTCATTCATGTACTTGTTACACCATTTTGACTTAAAGGTTACAGCAGATTTACTTGATCCGTCACAGGGTTTGTTCCTATTTCTTGCTCATGACTTTGGGCCAGTTTTTACAGTAGAGTTGTTTTGTACCTGATAGCTACACTTAATCCTATCAGGGATTTTCAGGTTTAGACAGATGTTGTGATGCTGAGATTATCGTTCCACTAAAAATAGTGACGCTTCATCCTCGAACACATTTTTCAAATCATTCTTGGGGAATATAGTCACAACCAATGTTTTTTTTCTTTATCTATGACTATTTTATTGTTTAGCCCATACAGTGTCAAAAATAGCCATTACAAGTTCCTGGAGACCAAGGCAAAATCTTTTAATTGCTTGTTTTGTCTGACCAAAAGTCCAATAACCGAACAATATTCAGTTTACAGTGATACAAAACAAAGAAAACCAGCAAATCCTCACATTTGACTAGCTGTTTTTTTCCTTGATAAATTATCTAAATTAGGGATCTTCAACAGGGGTCTTTAGAGTCAATGCAGGGGGCCCTCCAAATTATTGTTAATTTTTGATTTTTGTTTTTTTTCAAAAATTAAAAGTCTTAACATGAATCTAATATTAGCAAGTATAAATCCCCACTGCTTACTGGCCTATAAGTAAGGTAGTCCCTAAGGACATCCACATATACAGTTAATCCTAAGGATTCACTGTGTCACATGTATGTTTAACATTAAACATGGGCCTACACGTTATTGTAGGCCCAGTTTACAGTAATATACAACTTCATTTTCTACAATATATGTAGTAGGGGGTCCCTGATCCGTCTCTTTCAGTTAAGGGGTCCTTGGCTTAAAAAAACGTTAAAGACCCCTAATCTTAATAATTAATCGTCTATCAAGTTGTTTTCTGTCAGTCAACTAATAACTTAATCAACTAATGGTTTCAGTGCTACTTGAAACCTCTGTATTCTTGTGTTTACAGTCTGAACAACATAAGACAATCCACTTGTTTTGTTTGGCAAATACATTTTTTCCAGGGATTTGAGAGGATTTTATTTAGGATCTTCAGGCATGGCAGAAACTTGCCTTAAGCACCTTGTAACCCATCTAAAATAATGTCATTGGTGTGATTATCACTAGAAGATTTCTCTTTGCAAAGAAATGTTGCAAATATTTCCGCACAGGTTTGGTCTAACTTTAATCTATATGACCTTGTGGAGGAGCGGAGTGTGACGATTGCAGCGTCTTCAATTGTTTAGAAAAGGAGGAGTAACCAGGCCCGTAAACCATCTCAGTGTACTGTCTGTAACTTGGCTGTTTGCTGTCTAAACTGCTGCTGACATGCGGTAACAGGGCGCCCAGATGAGCCCTTAGCAACCGCATTGTTTGTTGTTTCCTAAACTGAACAGATGGGGGAGGGAGCGGCGTTAGACATCTTGAACTTGTCTGCCAGTCTGAATGAAACTACTGAGACAAAGTCCTTTAAAAAACCTTTATATGTGTTTGTGCCTGCGTGAGAAAGGCATTTGTCTGCCCTGCTTGTAATTACAAAATGGGTGTCTTTTAAAGTGTGAGGCTGAGCGAAGACTGAGACGACATGCCCTCTTTCTCTGCGTACCAGGTCATGATCTGGTACCTCGTATGGAGGCATGGCAGTAAAACAGTGTGTCGGCAGCGCCAGATCCATACAATGAGACTGGGCTGTGCTACAGGCTACAAGGCCAGAGAGAGAGAGAGAGAGACCCGCTCAAGTTACTGGTATTCTGAAGACAGGCAGATCTATAGATCAACATAATATATATATATATATATATATTCCTCAGATATTAGCAGTTATTGGCATGCTTTGTTTTTTACAAGATGGTAGTCTGCTAGTCAGTGTTAGGAGGTCTGGCCCTCACCACAGAGATAGAGAGCCAAAGTGAAACTGGTCCTGTGTTGCCATCCGTTGTTATGGTTGGGCTTAGGTTAGGCATCACAGAGATATCCAGGTATTAGGGTACCCCAATTTCTGACCTCAGTATTCCGTACGTTACTCTGTGATACGGTCACATAGCGTTCCCCATAGAGAAAAGTCAAAACTTTTGTTTTACCAGTTGTCTGCATCTTCATAGGTATTTTTGTTATCTACTGTCTGCCCAGAGTGATAAAAACATTGGTTTCACCCTGAGAAAACATGGTGTCATTCTGGGCAGATAGTAGACATCTGTGGGATCATGAACATGCCTTTTTGAAGATGCATCCTGCTGCTGCATAACAGGTCAAATATTTGCCTTTGACTTTTCCCCTAAGAACTGAGAATCAAATCACAGAGTAACATACAGAGAGCTGAGGTCACAAATGGGGCCATGGCCAGTTCAACGTCAGGTTGACAGACTGAGGCCAGTCGAGAGGCGACCTATGAGAATGAACAAGGAGGGTCAACCCCAAACATGTTCTTTAGACAATTTAGCTTAAATAAAAACAGGAAAAACGATTAGAGAATCGTTTTTGAATCGAGAATCGATTTTGAGTCGAATCTTGAGCCTAAAAATCGATATTGAATTGAATCGTGACATTTTCTGAATCATGCACCCCTAATATCAATAGTAAAACATGTTTAACTTTTACTGAAAAAAGCAAATAAAGTAACGCTTGAGTTACAGAAGCTAGCAGAGCAGCAGCTAGCCTGTACCTATATAACTGTCTATAGAACCTGCTTCTGCTTGCATTTTCTTTGCACATTTAATTCATTGAATTGTTTGTCATTTTTGGTATGGGTTTGGTGGTTTACATTGCCACTGCCAACTAACCTAAAGGAATGTTATTAGGCTAGATTAAGTAGAAGGTTGTAGTCTCTTATTATGGTCTGCAAGCTTTTTTCACTCTTGCAACAATAACATTTGTAGGAGAAGCACTGCAGGCTATTTGCACCTGTAGCCTTCACATAGCCTACCCCAATTAGTCAAACCCTGAATCTTTTGATTTTGTTGAAAGGTTTTTAGCCACAACCACCTTTGGACTACCACAACTTGCAGGCACACAAAGCAAATATTGATATTTGGGCTCCTGGGTAGCTCACCTGGTAGAGAGCATGCCCATATATAGCTCTTTACTCTTTGACGCAGCGGCCGCAGGTTTGACTCCGACCTGTGGCCCTTTGCTGCATGTCATTCCTCCTCTCTCTCCCCTTTCACGTCTTCAGCTGTATTACTAAATAAAGGCCTACAATGCCCACAAAAGCAAAAAAAAAGGAAAATATTGGCATTAGATATGTGTAAATAGCTCATAGAACACAAGACAAGAACACACTTATGTCAAGTAAATAAAGCATACAGGGACAGGGGAGGGCTGCCTGGGACACAAAGGTGAGATTCCTCAGCAGCCTGCTATGTTATTGTATTTTTTGAACACAGAAACTTGCAGCTCTTCGAGAAGGCAGGGCGTGGAGCTGCAGGGCCTGTAATTAGTCACAGTTGACTCACTGTCATGACAGAGTTTTCTTACCCCAGAGCGTCTGCATTTAAATCATTTCACACACGGCCTGCTACTCATTCACACAACTGATTACCAAAAAACAAAGTTATGTGAACAGCGAGTCTGGGAAAAGTTTATTCAGGGAAAGGAGTGTTATTGTGAAATCAACAGTAGAGTACACAGCTCGGAGGCAGCAAGAGGCTGCTGGGAGACTACAGCTACATACTGACGTATCAGGCTCATATTGGGCTTGGAATGGGTTTTGGCCTGTTGGTATTGTTTAAATGCATTTGAATCACATTGTATACTTGATTTATACCCCACCTGTTATGTAGTGCTTAATGTGGAATATTTATAGTGTGGCATTTAGGCTTTTTCAATGCAATTAGTGGAATTTCCAACAGGCTATTTGATAGAAAACCTGTGTTCTAAACTGTGGACACGAAGACAACTCCTGTTTCCATGGCAACCAGCCAGAGTCCGGTACTTGATTCTCCGGTGAATGCCACAGTTTTACAAAGATCGTGTTAATTTGTTGAGTTTTGTCAGTAAGTTATGTTATATTAAAATCATAGACACCGTGCAATTAAACTTATTTTTTTAAGATTATTTTTTGGGCATTTTAGGCCTTTAATTCCTCAGGACAGCTGAAGACATGAAAGGGGAGAGAGAGGGGTAATGACATGCAGCAAAGGGCCGCAGGTTGGAGTCGAACCTGCGGCCGCTGCGTCAAGGAGTAAACCTCTACCAACTGAGCTAAACCGGCCACAGGAATTCAACTTTTAAAGGGCTTTCAACCCAAAACACAGCATGATGTGACAGTAATAAAGCAACCATTCAATAAACTAATAATACAGCAACCAGAGGTTACAGAATCTTATCTGTGTTAAAGTATTATTAAAGACATTTTTTAATTCAGTTTGATATACTGTATGTTGAATTTAACATTTAACACATTTACTGTGATATATTTAGTTACTGTTTGACTTAATTATTTGCTTTATTGAAGCATCTGAGAGAGTAGAACAAAAAGAAAAATGACTGTCTCTGGCCAAAGACCTTTAGTGTTTTAATCTTCGAGACTTAAGGCCCTGACACACAGAGCCGATAATCGGCCATCGGACTGTCTGGCGAGGTTAGTGACTCGAGTCTGTTCGGTGTGTCTTCATTTTGACCAACCTGACGTGCTCAGTTGGAGGACGGGCACTGGCGTCAGTTGGACTCAAATGACCAATCTGATTGGTTGAGTGCTAACCCCGGAAACGAGGAGCGGGATTAGCGTGACTAAGTCTCTCAAAATCTGACAAAAATCTTTTAAACTGACCTTTGTTGATCTGAAATAAAGACAGATTCAGCAACTGCACTTTATACAGGTTTTTTACTAAATTGCTGGATTTGCCCTTTAACCTGAACAGATTATCATGCAACATTGTGATTTCACATTATATTGTTATCCTGCGGAGTGTTTTAGTTTCTCCATGGTGTTTCAGAGAAGACTTTTCTACCCTGACATGAAAAAAAGTAACAACACTAAATACTAGCAAGCAAATGTTCACATTTAAAAAAATGTGAACATCAGTCTGGAATGTCTCTTGTGGGCAGTGTCATTTAAAAAATATATATCAGTTAAATGATCCATCCATCCATCGTCGTCCGCTTATCCGTGGTCGGGTCGCGGGGGGAGCAGCTCCAGCAGGGAACCCCAAACCTCCCTTTCCCGAGCCACATTAACCAGCTCTGACTGGGGGATCCCGAGGCGTTCCCATGCCAGGTTGGAGATGTAATCCCTCCACCTAGTCCTGGGTCTTCCCCGAGGCCTCCTCCCAGCTGGACGTGCCTGGAACACCTCCCTAGGGAGGCGCCCAGGGGGCATCCTTACCAGATGCCCGAACCACCTCAACTGGCTCCTTTCGACGTGAAGGAGCAGCGACTCTACTCCGAGCTCCTCACGGATGACTGAGCTTCTCACCCTCTCTCTAAGGGAGACGCCAGCCACCCTCCTGAGGAAACCCATTTCGGCCGCTTGTACCCTGGATCTCGTTCTTTCGGTCATGACCCAACCTTCATGACCATAGGTGAGGGTAGGAACGAAAACTGACCGGTAGATCGAGAGCTTTGCCTTCTGGCTCAGCTCTCTTTTCGTCACAACGGTGCGATAAACAGAATGTAATACCGCCCACGCTGCGCCGATTCTCCGACCAATCTCCAGCTCCATTGTCCCCTCACTCGCGAACAAGACCCCAAGGTACTTAAACTCCTTCACTTGGGGTAAGGACTCATTCCCTACCTGGAGAAGGCACTCCATCGGTTTCCTGCTGAGAACCATGGCCTCAGATTTAGAGGTGCTGATCCTCATCCCAGCCGCTTCACACTCGGCTGCAAACCGATCCAGTGAGTGCTGAAGGTCACAGGCCGATGATGCCATCAGGACCACATCATCTGCAAAGAGCAGCGATGAGATCCCCAGCCCACCGAACTGCAACCCCTCCATACCACGACTACGCCTCGATATCCTATCCATAAATACTACGAACAGGATTGGTGACAAAGCGCAGCCCTGGCGGAGGCCAACCCTCACCTGGAACGTGTCTGACTTACTGCCGAGAACCCGGACACAGCTCTCGCTTTGGTCATACAGAGATTGGATGGCCCTGAGAAGGGACCCCCTCACCCCATACTCCCGCAGCACCTCCCACAAAGTCTCCCGGGGGACCCGGTCATATGCCTTCTCCAGATCCACAAAACACATGTAGACTGGATGGGCATACTCCCAGGCTCCCTCCAGGATCCTTGCTAGAGTAAAGAGCTGATCCGTTGTTCCACGCCCAGGACGGAATCCGCATTGTTCCTCTTCAACCTGAGGTTCGACTATCGGCCGAACCCTCCTTTCCAGCACCTTGGAGTAGACTTTACCAGGGAGGCTGAGAAGTGTGATACCCCTGTAATTGGTACACACCCTCTGGTCCCCCTTTTTGAAGAGGGGAACCACCACCCCGGTCTGCCACTCCTTAGGCACTGTCCCAGACTTCCACGCAATGTTGAGTAGGCGTGTCAACCAAGACAGCCCCTCCACACCCAGAGCTTTCAGCATTTCTGGACGGATCTCATCAATCCCTGGGGCTTTGCCACTGTGGAGTTGTTTGACTACCTCAGTGACCTCCACCAGGGAAATTGACGACAATCCCCCGTCATCCTCCAGCTCTGCCTCTAACAAAGAGGGCGCATCAGCTGGATTTAGGAGTTCCTCAAAGTGCTCCTTCCACCGCCCTATTACCTCCTCAGTTGAGGTCAACAACGTCCCATCCTTACTGTACACAGCTTGGATGGTTCCCCGCTTCCCCATTCTGAGGTGGCGGACGGTTTTCCAGAAGCGCCTTGGTGCCGACCGAAAGTCCTTCTCCATGTCTTCTCCGAACTTCTCCCACACCCGCTGCTTTGCCTCTTTCACGGCAGAGGCTGCAGTCCTTCGGGCCCTTCGGTACCTTGCAACTGCCTCCGGAGTCCTCTGGGATAACATATCCCGGAAAGACTCCTTCTTCAGTCGGACGGCTTCCCTGACCACCGGTGTCCACCACGGTGTTCGAGGGTTACCGCCCCTTGAGGCACCTAAGACCCTAAGACCACAGCTCCCTGCCGCAGCTTCAGCAATGGAAACTTTGAACATTGTCCACTCAGGTTCAATGCCCCCAGCCTCCACAGGGATGCACGAAAAGCTCCGCCGGAGGTGTGAGTTGAAGGTCTGTCGGACAGGAGCTTCCTCCAGACGTTCCCAATTTACCCGCACCACCCGTTTGGGTTTACCAGGTCTGTCCAGAGTCTTCCCCCACCCCCTGACCCAACTCACCACCAGATGGTGATCAGTTGACAGCTCCGCCCCTCTCTTCACCCGAGTGTCCAAAACATACGGCCTCAGATCAGATGAAACGATTATAAAATCGATCATTGACCTTCGGCCTAGGGTGCTCTGGTACCAAGTACACTTATGAGCATCCCTATGTTCGAACATGGTGTTTGTTATAGACAATCCATGACTAGCACAGAAGTCCAATAACAGACAACCACTCTGGTTTAGATCAGGGAGGCCGTTCCTCCCAATCACGCCTCTCCATGTATCTCCGTCATTGCCCACATGTGCGTTGAAGTCCCCCAGCAGAACTATGGAGTCCCCCTCCGGAGCCCCATACAGGACTCCATTCAAGGTCTCCAAAAAGGCCGAATACTCTGAACTCTTGTTTGGTGCATATGCACAAACAACAGTCAGAGTTTTCCCCCCAACAACCCGCAGGCGTAGGGAGGCGACCCTCTGGTCCACCGGGGTAAACTCCAACGTTGCGGCGCTCAGCCGGGGACTTGTGAGTATCCCCACACCCGCCTGGCGCCTCACACCCTGGGCAACTCCGGAGAAGAAAAGAGTCCAACCCCTCTCCAGGAGTACGGTTCCAGAACCGAGACTATGCGTAGAGGTAAGCCCCACCAGATCCAACTGGTAGCGCTCCACCTCACGCACAAGTTCCGGCTCCTTCCCCCACAGCGAGGTGACATTCCATGTCCCCAGAGCAAGCCTCTGCTGCCCGGGTCTGGTCCGTCGAGGCCCCTGACCTTCACCGCCACCCGTGTGGCAGCGCACCCAACCCCAGCGGTTCCTCCCACAGGTGGTGGGCCCATGGGCTGGAGAGATAGGTGCCACGTAGCTTTTTCGGGCTGTGCCCGGCCGGGCTCCGTGGCAAACCCGGCCACCAGACGCTCGCTGACGAGCCCTCCCTCTGGGCCTGGCTCCAGACGGGGGCCCCGGGCTTCCTCCGGGCAGGGTCTCTCTATCCCTTCCTCGTTTTTTCATAGGGTTTTTTGAACCATTCTTCGTCTGGCCCCTCACCTGAGACCACTTTGCCATGGGAGACCCTACCAGGAGCACAAAGCTCCAGACAACACAGCCCTCAGGTTCATAGGGACACCCAAACCTCTCCACCACGATAAGGTGATGGTTCCCGGAGAGGCAGTTAAATGATAGCAGTGTCAAATGCCAAGAAAATCTCCTTAAACGGGATTTAATTCATCTCAGTTCCGTTTTCCTTTGGAGCCTGGAGGTAAGCCCTCTCTGATGACCAGTCTGCAGGGAACACTGTTTCCCTGTGTCCATCTGATCCAAGCTGTCCACCAGCCTGGCACTGCTCTCTCCACATGGCTGTCTGACTGACACGCTGACTTGGCAAACACACTTGGCATTTGAGCCGAGTCGCAGCGTGCTTCGTCTGTCCAGACATACACGCCGTTCTTCTGTTAACTAAAGATGACCACATCTTTCCTATGACGTTAGTTAAGATTACACCGTTGTTTTGAATGAGCGGGTTCCCTCGTCACTTTTTATATGATATTTGTTCAGACCAGTATGGCTCTGCTATTACTTTGAATACGCACAACGTGAGCTTCTCTCTCAACTCACTTAAGAATAACACTTTTTCTCATTTGCTATTTTTTACTTGGGTTTTTGACTTTATTTTACACAGTGGTACATTATCCTTTTGTGAAGAACTCCTGTTTGATTCCCACTCTAATTAGCTCGCTTGACTTGGTTGTGTGGTGATAGCACGGAGGAGGCAGACTCAGCCAGAGTCCTGTGTTGTTGCAATGGCTGCT
The DNA here is from genome assembly GCA_023631565.1 of Gymnocephalus cernua. Classification (NCBI taxonomy): domain Eukaryota; kingdom Metazoa; phylum Chordata; class Actinopteri; order Perciformes; family Percidae; genus Gymnocephalus; species Gymnocephalus cernua. The sequence goes on from CM042430.1 coordinate 32,236,628, forward strand.
GCTGGAAGTATGGTAAAGGTCACAGATTGCTTAATGCAACCTTAATAAAGGCCTTCATGAGGCTTTTTCCCCAGACACTCAAGTCTCTTTGGACTCGGGTCAGTTTTTTTGTGAGTTGCTCTTGAAATATCAGGGATGGCGCTTTAGTTCTGAATGTTTCGCCTTAGGCAGATATTTCATTTAGTGGCAATTTCAAAGAAAGTTTAGCCTTTGTCATCATACGGCAGGCCGCCACCAACAACCTGGACCAGTCTGCTCTGTCTTTTTCTTGCCCCTTTGTGCTGCTCTGTCATTTTCCAGCAGGATGTCACAAATGTCGGCTGTACATGACCCGGAGAAATGTCTCTCCTGCATGGTTGGCATCTTTGCTACTGTCAGTGAGGATTGGCAGACCAAATATACCCTCACACAGAACACCACATATGTATACCAGCATCTTACAGAGCACGGCCAAATATATCCAGCTACTGCGGGACACCCGACCGGCCCACCTAGGCTGCCAAATATATCCTGCACCTACACGGGCACTGTGCTGTACAAACCCACTGACCAGCGGGTGTTACTGTCTTCATGCTGAAGGGGAATTTTTGCAGAATTGCACACAGTTTTCTGTAATTTTCTGTAGAGGAAAAAAAGTATGTAGCAATAAATGTTTAGGCTACAGGTTCCACCTTCCCATTTGCACATAACCACAAGGCAGATTACTGTCATTTTTACTGTTTTTGGGTTGAAATCTAAACAGGCTCGAACAGATAAGACAGATGAGTTGACTCTTAATCAGGGACAGCGATAAATCCGTTCCCCTGCCCGTCCAAAGGAAAGCTGCATTAATCCAGTCTTGAGACAGCACCAACAAATATGCCACGTTCCAGATTAGGACGCATCATGTCACTGATGAAGTGTTGCTTTTATTCTCTCCATGATGCTTAATTGATCATCAGAGAATATACAGCAGAGGAGGCAGTATCTTGGCCATATCGGTTTGCTCATATTGTATACATACTATAAGCATTTGGTCATAACTGCAGCAGTGCACTCTGCTGTGTGGTGAACTCTCCACTAGAGGGGGTCGTCTAACTGTTTAATGTTATTAAAGAGTGAATCAACAGAAAAATGCAATTAACTCTGTTATTGTGACAAGAAGCAGGAATGAATAACGTTTCATAATAATGAGCTGAGTTGCAACATTTGTTTGTGTTATTTCACAAATTCTGAAATGTATTCATATTATTATTTATTTCACAATCTCTTATTTATTTATTTAAAGTTGAACACTTTGGGTCTCTACAGAGCACTGTGAAACACTATTAGCACATAAAGACTGCATAGTCATGATTCACTTCCTTGCGTCTACTTAATGTTAAATCACGAACCACTTCAAAGAGTTTCCCTTATTTGCTGCATTTTTAAGAATTATGAGCACATACGCAGCAAATATTAGCCTCACTTAAAGCTAAACACACTTCAAAGCATGGTTTTAAACCTGGTTTGTTAAATTTTTCTGCATTTAACAACTGAAACAAAAACGATTTATACCGTTTGCCTGGATTAAATTTATTAGCCTATCCAATAACGAGCAGGCAGCACATACAGTGTTAAGTTCTACTCGGTATATAAAGTTAGCCCCTTTGCTTTTCTTAGAACCAACCAGCCAGCCACCTCCCAAATGAAGAAGTCCCTAAACATTATGATACTCTAACTCCGCCCCTGTTCACATAGATGCCTCACCTCCTCTCACAAGACCTGAGTGGTGGGGTCTGGGGTGGGGGGGGGGCTGTGGTGGGAGGTAGGCTGCTCTCCATCCGTCCCAAAGTAGCACAGTCAGTTGTTAAACCACTTTACAGTAAAGGAGGAGCTGTGTAGAAGCGCAGGGAGCTGCAACATCTTACACTCTTGTTACAGAGCTGTAGAGTAAAGATCCTGAGTGTGTGTGTGTGTGTGTGTGTGTGTGTGTGTGTGTGTGTGTGTGTGTGTGTGTGTGTGTGTGTGTGTGTGTGTGTGTGTGTGAGTGATGGACCGGTATCATGTGCTGGGTGGCAGCAGGACTGTACCGGGGCCGAGACGAGGTCCGAGCAGGGAGCAGGCCATGGTGTATTTGCTCGCTCTGGCTAAAGAGAAGCCAGCCTTTCTCAACAGTGTGGCAGCACTCATGAAGGTAACGGATGCCGCTGCTAATATTAACAAAGCTCTGCCAGTTGTTGCTCTCTGAATGGATTTAAATAGACTGAGGATGTTCCTGTGATGGGCCCTTTGGTTTTGATTAGGATATTATACACAGTGTTTGGAAAGGCCTGTTGCCTACATGTGATGCTGTGGTTACAAGCTGGCTCAGGCATTAACAAAGGGAGCTTTCAGGCCCTCGTACTGCTTTTCTGCATGGGAGACTTCACGAGTTGGGCTTACAAAATAGGTTACATGTATGTATCACATTATGGCAGGTGAAATGGCCTAATCTATAGTGTGTGGACATTTAAGTTCTGCATTCAAAAGTGACATAACCAAGTGAATATGTAATAAATGAGAAAACACTAAATAACCTCTAAAAACGACATTTTGCCACATCAAGTACAGTTTACATGTTAGGAATGTAAATATGATAACTCAGCTGTAATAGAAGGAGCTGCTGTTTCCATTGAACTAGAAAGGTAATAACATCTCAGCTATCATGCTAAGAAATGCTCTGAAACACCCTGTTCGAATGTATCCAAATATGCAAATACATTTATGTATTGGACAATAAGACAGGACAGAAATAGGTACTAAACCAGAATGGTTTATCAGAGATTGTGTTTATTGCAGGTAAGGGTCAAGAGGTCACAGGGTCATGCTGTAGCTTCACTGAGGCAGTAGATTGACATGGAGCAGAAGAGTGGCATGTGGTTAATGATGATGAATAGCAGAGATTGCTTTAGGCCGGCCACAGACTGGATGCGTCGTGTGAGCGTGTCAGCTGCGTGGCGTGTCCGTTTTTATTAACAGGTTAGAGCTTGCAAACTGCCTGCGTGACACGCACGTCTCACGCGCGGCTCGAGCTGCGCCGAAAACGCTTGCCTGCTAGAAAAAGAACCAACGCTTATGTGTCATTTTGACACAAATACATATTAATAAATGATATTTTGATGTTTGAAAGTCTCTAGGTTTTGACATAAATGCAGATATAAATGTAAAATACATTTTTTTAATTGATTTTTAAATGTCAATACTGTAGCCTATTTTGCCGTCAACACTGCCGACGTTGTCTTTGCTGTAATCAAATCAGTAGATATTTATGTTTAACATTAAGTATATTACTGCTTTAGTGCAGTAAATCAATGAGAAACATACATGTATACAGACAAGGCTCAGCAGCAGCACTGCGTCAGGCACGTTTCTGGTGTGGGAGAGAAAAATCCACGCAGCTGACGCAACAGAAACGCCACACTCATGCCACGCATCCAGTCTGTCTCCGACCTTAGAGGAAAGGGGCAGGGAAAGAAAGGATGAGGTTAAATAGAAACTTAAGTCAGGCTCCCCTTCAGTTCTGTTCTTGTTATGAAATGTTAGCATGCTAACATGCTAAACAGAGCTATTAACCATCATCATCTGCTAAACATAAACACATTAGCATGCTTATGTTAGCATTTCACTCGAAACACAGCAGCCTCACAGAGATGTCTAGCATGGCTGTAGACTCTTAGCCTTGTTTCTTGATTAATGGCTTAAATGATTTAAGTCATTTGCAAAATGGTTGTTGATTTTCTTTCTGTAGATCGACTAATCGATTAACTGACTGAATAAATACATACCGTCAGATGAGGTTGAAGAGATTCTTCGATATTGTTGTGATATTTCCTGACTGTTGTAATGCTACAGAATTCCATAAAATAATTCAGCGAAATACATATACAAAATATACTTTTTTTGCAATGATAATGATACTATTTGCAGTCAGTTTTTCTAATAAGAAACACATTATAACTTACATTGAACTCCTTGGATAGTAACGTGGCTGTTAAGCTCCAGGTGGATGTGTGTATCCTCCAGTTTGACAGCTGGACAACTCTTCGCTTGGTACTGCTGTTTACTTTGCCCGGTATGCTCGCTAAATCTCCTCTGGCTAAACAGTCTCACACGGATATACTGTACAATACAGCAGTTCAGTACTGTGCCAACCAGCTGCTATTGACTTATAGATATTTAATCTCATAATTTCTTGTGCACAGAAATTTAACTTAACAAAGCTGATGCAACTGACTTCAGAACTTTCAGACGTGGTCTTATCTCTAGCCTGTAACAATAATCAAGCCATAAGCCTGCTTATTATCGGCAGCAGTGTTTAGAGGATGTGAAAATACGACTCCCATCTAGCCTTTAATCACTGTATCTAGTCTTTGATGTTGTCATCTCTGCGCTGGAAGTGCTTGACATAATAAGTGGAACCCAGTCCTCACTTTGAGAGATGCCTCCAGGGCTTGGATCCCAGTTGAAGAAGAAGCTTCAGTGGTTTAAATGCCAGTCACCCCCACCGGGAGCAACGACTCCATAGTTTCATCTTGAGATCTGTACCAGCGACATCAATATGAAGGACCACCAGCTTATTATTCAGGGAGGTTGGCTGCCGCGGAGAGCCTACTTGTCCTATTCCCCTTGCCTGGCTTTGATGCGTATGTGTTCCACAGGGGGGAAAAGAAAAAATGCAGCAGCAGAAAATAAAATAGAAATATCTCTTGTTAGGCTCATCTGTTTGTTCCTCCTCTGGGACCTGAACACGATGAACTCTCCAAGGATCAGAGTCTGATCGTGAATGGAGTTTGTTTTGCAGACTGTTACAAAGCCCCTGCAGATACATATGTAGAGAATAAGGCTTTGTTGAACTTTCCCAGTTTACTCTGGAAATGCTATGCACGTGGATTTCTGTTTACATCTGTGACGTAGATGAACGCGGCAAAGAAAATATGGCAGTACACTTATAAAGTAACTGCTCTGATCAAAGGTACACATATGGGGAATGGCCCCGGGGTGCTCGGGGAGGAGGAGGGGAAGAGGAGAGAGAAACATTAAAGGGCAAGAGAGAAAACAGGAGACACTGACTCTCAGGGGAGAGAGGGAGACATGAGGAAGAGATGCTGACTGCTGGGAGGATGAAAATAAGGAAAGTAAAGCGTAAAGTGAGGAGACTATACTGACTAAATGAGGAAAACTGACAGAGTGAGTGAGATGTAGGATGTTACATTAGAAAACTGTCTACAGTACCAAGAGAATGAATGAATGGCATTATTCTTAATTCCTGCAGACTTATTGTAGAAAATGTTTAACAAAACAACATTGTTGCCTCCATCAAAACACTACAAAGACGAGACAGCAGTTGACTAAATAATACTCCATAATGAGTTTAAAACGATGCTATGGTCAAACCCTATACCCCAACCCGCCCACTCCGCTCTGCATCAGCCAACCTGCTTGCTGCCCCCTCACAGCGAGGGACAACTAATCACTCAACGAAATCCCAACTGTCCTGGCTTCTAAATGGTGGAATGAGCTCCCTATTGACATCAGGACGGCCGAAAGCCTACGCATCTTCCACCAAAGGCTAAAAACACATCTCTTATGACTGCACTCCGGATTTAAAAAAAGAATAATAATAAATAAAAAATATATATATACATTTTGTTTTTTTTACTCTTAAAGCTGCACTTTCATATGGCTCTTTGTAGCTTTGCTTATTTAAAGCTAATGTACTTGCACTTACTACTTGTTGTCTGGAGTTTGCACCTTCAGGGTTAAAAGCACTTAATTGGAAGTCACTTTGGATAAAAGCGTTAGCTAAATGACATGTAATGTAATGCAATGCTATATAACTTTTCAAAAATGAAATAGCATAATCTTCATCTTACATATTTAATAGGGGTGTAACTATATATCGTGGTATGATTTATCGCCATATATGTGCTGACACACATACCAGACGGCCGACCATCGGCAGAAAAGCCAGTCGAGATGATCAGTTGCGTCCCCGAGGTCCAAAAAACTGCCTCGGGACACATCAAAAAGACGAGAGGAGACGAGACGTAATACATCTCTATAACAGCAGGCGTCGCTAATCTGTATTGTTGCCCAAGAAATGACAACCGGCAGCTGATTGGACGAATGCGTCACATGGGTTTGTTTTCTCCGGAAATTCAAAGCCAGACTGTCAGTGCGGCTTGTTCAGAATACGATCTCATATTGTACTAAAATAGGTCACTGAAACGTGTTTCTGAAAACATTTTAAGCGAGAAATAGGCCATGCAGTTGCTGAATCTGTCTTCATTTCAGATCAACAAAGGTCAGTTTAAAAGATAGAAGAAGAAGGATATATCGACGTCTGTTTAACCCTATTGGTTGAGCTACCGCACCCGCGTAACGCTTGCATTCACTGCATCAACGCTCAAATGAATCGCTTGAACTGAGCAGTAGCAAGGCAAAATGACTTTGACTGAAATTGAAATAGAGGATGCCCCGTCCACTTACAAGTTCGACGTCTGGCAGCATTTTGGTTTTCCAGTTACTCAACAGGAGGATGGTAAAAAAACAGACAAAACACGAACTGTGCGTAAACACTGTAAGCAAACACTGTTATACACGACGTCGAACACAACAAATATGAAAAGCTCAAAGAAGTTTAAAGAAGTTATCTCTTGGGCTATCCTAATTCTAATTTCATGATACAATTCAGTTTTATTGGTCAGTGACACCTAGTCAATTGTTGATTTTACATACAGAAGGTTAAACTAAATCTTGATTTATATTGAAGTATTGTACATTCTTTAAGTTGTATGTATAACAAGACAGTTATTGAACACTGTTAATGTTAAATAAATCTGTAATTTGATTTTCAGTTGAATTTTTGCATTTTTTTCAAAATATCGTGAAACATATCGTATTGTGAACCCAGTATCGTGATACATATCGAATCGTGAGCTGAGTGTATCGTTACACCCCTAATATTTAATGTTGAATTTTTACAAGCAATTTAACTGAACTTTTTCCTATTAAATACCCTCCAGCGTTTTCGTACCTTACTTGGTCTGGTATGACACGTAGCTTATTGTGGCTCTTGTTAGCCATTCTTGTGTAGCTCACATTATTGAGTCAGTTTGTTGAGTCAGTTTGTTGACTCTAGTTGTGCGACTGTTACGCTATGTTTGGGTATACCACAGATGAAAATTTCAATGAGATATTTGTTTGTTGTGTCCAGTTTCTGACTAGCTGTCAGTTAGGTTACCAAATGATGAATGTGTATTTAAAGTAGGAGTCTCCCGCTAAGGGCAGTAAAAGAAAAAAGATAATTTTTTTAAATCCAGCTAACTAATTAAGTTTTTATTTTGTTATTGCTACATTTGAGCATTAAATCTGGCTTCTTATTTAACATTTAACATTTAGCAAGGTCTGCATAACTGAGGAACTTGTCAACATAAACACTTACCCCCAGGTAATTTGAGACCTTTTTAAAGCAACTGTCTCAAACAAATCTTTGAAATAATTATCAGTCTCTTCATCCTGTAATTGTCACAGAAAATGCTTTCTAGTGCACTTAGCTTATGGTTTTGTTTCACATTTATTGTTTTTACAATTGTTAATTTCTCAGGTTTCATTTTATATGTATTGCAAGTAGGGATGCACCGATCCACATTTTTTCACTTCCGATCCGATCCCGATACCTGAATTTGGATATTGGCCGATACCGATACTATTCCGATACCAGAGCTGTGTTTGCTTTAATATTATTATTATCATTATTGTTGATTTTATATGATGCTGAAATAAACTCCTCTCAACGGGCAAGTATGATATGGACGTACGTATGCATGTATGTCCCAAAAGGCAACTTGAGGTAAGTATAAGGTCAGAAAAGGAAGTCAGAAAAACAGGAAAAATCTCATTCTGAAAACAAATATGCAACTGTAAGGGTTTCAAATTGACTGTCATGTCAATATTTATTACATTCCCAAAATGTCAAATACTTGAGTCTTGAAATATAAGAAAAGTGCAAGTGTAAAAATCTCTCTCTCTCTCTCTCACACACACACACACACACACACACACACACACACACACAATCAATAAAACAGTGTGTGAACAGCGCAAATCAAGCACACTGGCTCTTGTAGCATCAACATATCAACGTTTTAAAATGTCAAATATCTGAAATACAAGAAAAGTGCAATAACTGTAAACATCTTACACACACACTTAGTTACACACATACACACACACACACACACACACACACACAGACACACACAGACACACACCTCTGTTTTCACGGCTGCGCAGCGGCTGCTCTGAAACAGCGGCCGTCGGGACACGATCCGCGGTCTCTGGTGGACGCAACAACGGGGAAATGAAACGCCACAAGCCAGCGACAACACCGAGACAGACGATTGTGAAAGTCCTGTTTTGTTTTTGCATGTTGCTGTCTTGCTCTGCGGTGTTTCCACTGTGAAGTATTTCCAAACAGCGGACACACAGGATAGCCTCGAGCTAGCCACAATGCTGCTCATGCTACTATCCTGCTAGCTGGCTGCAAACTGCGGAATGGACTTCCTGAGCGGGGGCGTGTCACATAACTCTGTGTCTCATTGATTGAGCCGCGCTTCCGTTCAGGAAATGTACTCCACAGTTTGCAGCCAACCAGCAGACCAGCCGGCACTGGCAGGAATCACTTTTGGAGCCATTTCAGCAGACAACGTTAAAGTGCAGACATGGCTCGTGGTATCGGAAATCTCCGCAGGTTGGATCGGGAAAATCCGATACCTGAATTTCGCTGGTATCGGTCCCGATACCGATACTGGATCGGATCGGCCCCATCCCTAATTGCAAGAGTTATGTGGTTATATTTTCTGGTGCATCACTTACAGTCTGCCTTTTATTCATCAATGCATCAGTTGGAATAAATATGTAGTTTTTTATCTAGTGCCAAGGCAGGCTCCTCTGCAACATTAATGCCCCCTTGATTATGTCTTAGTTTGTGTGTTTGTGTTAATTATATTGTTAATGCCATTCATATGTTGACTGCTGTGACCTTAATAGCCAAATTTTGAAAGATTCATCATCATCAGCAGCAGCTTCAGCTTTTCTTTATCTAACCCAGTTGTCATGAGAGCCGCCCACTAGGTGAGACGTGGAGGGCTGTGGAATGTGTGAAATGCTGTCTGGGGGTAGATGCAGGCTGGAGCTGGGAGAACTCTGGAAACCAGGCATTCCTCTACACACTTGCGGCTGTCTGGAAGTATTACCCCCTCCCTTCTGACAGACACCGAGTCTAGAGAACCTTCGGCCTGCATTAAGGCTTTTCATACAAACTCACATGTATGGGATTTACACCAGCTGTTAATCTTTCTAGCTAGAATAACCTACCAACTGTGAGGTTTCATTGCTTTACTTTTTGAAGTTGACTTGTTGACAGACAATATAGTAATTTAGTAATAACATGAACAACTTTCTAGGAAATACTTTATTTGAAGATATTATTTGTTCATTGTTAATTTGTTCTATATATATACAGGAAGGCACCGAGTCAGTTGGTGCTATTTAAAGTCTGTACAGAAAGCTGACAATAGTGGTGAATCGTCGAAGAATATTTATCACTGTGTTATTAAATATTACTGCTAGTGTATGACTAAACTGCTTTTCAGGAGGTGTTTACTACACTGCTTTTCAGGAGGTGTTAAACAAACGTGGCTTTATGTGTGTATCACGTTGTTGGTGGTTTCAGACTTGTGACTTGGCTTTTCTCTTAATGCCCTGGAGACCCGTCAGGGCTCACTGTGGCTGTTTCAGCTGTTAGCAGATACACAATAGCTTCCTTTAGACAAAAACATTATATTTGATGATAAGTTGGAAAAGGTCACACTTAATACAACAGTTGGTATACTTCCAAAAAGGAGTCAGTAAACCCTGACGTATCCAGTGCAACAGTCATAGAAACTGCTGTTTTCTTCCAGCTCTCTTCCACAGCTGATCTAATTGAGATGTAATGAAGGTGTCGTGTGTGTGTGTTTGTGTGTGTGTGTGTGTGTGTGTGTGTGTGTGTGTGTGTGTGTGTGTGTGTGTGTGTGTGTGTGTGTGTGTGTGTGTGTGTGTGTGTGTGTGTGTGTGTGTGTGTGTGGGCGGGCGGGCCTTGATTGGGTCAGGTGTGAAAGAGGACAGCTGGAGCTAACGCGCAGGACAGGTACTATACATGTTGATAATGTAGCTTGTTAGCTTCCTAAATATCTGGTCACCCTGTCTTGATATAAACGTTCACAAAATGGATATTGTATATAGTGATATTAAATGTTGTAGTAGTGGCTATAATGTGTTGATATGATATATTATGTTAATATTAAGATAATTGTTTACTATGTTAGCAAGCTAGCTTCTTTCAAGTTACATGTAGGGAAAGGAATAGGTTAGAGACACTTCAGAGTACAAACTAAAATCCACGTCACTGACTATTATTATTGCTAAATGGATTCACACCCACTCGACAACAGTATGTTTTAGATAAGTTATGTCTTTTTCTTTTTCAGCTGCTGTATATTTAGCCTTTATAGCTAGGCTAATTCTTTTTTCCCTCCTGAGCCTGCAGTGTCAGGGTTTGATTTTATTTTTCAGTATTCAAGTGTCTCTTTGTTCTGAATGTTTGCCCTCAAATAACACAACACACTTAGCAGTACATGATTGAATACATTCAGTGAATAGCTCATTTCCTGGTGTCCGTTTTCTGCATGTATTCACAAATTAGGAATATGCATTTCCAGCAGTTTAATTTTTGCCTTGTGATACCTGCTGATGCCCTGATGAAGTTTACAAATGGCTAATATTATGCATGGTAGCCTATTTTGGCACCAGTGTTGTACATGTGAAATCTGTTGGTTAGCATGCTGTAAGTGAAGATAGCAATTGTTGCTGTTGTTTTGCACACCTGCCATATTCTAACCATGAAAACAGCTCCGCTGAATCAATTATTAAGCTTTTGGTTTATGTGTTAGAAGCTTCTCTAAACAGCCACTGATTACATGTTGCCGTAAAGCTGTGTCATTATCACCCTCTTATCCTACCAGAGGGTGGGGGGTTGTTGTTATGGTGATGTTGGGGGAGTGGTACTGCCTTTTAAAAGCCAGTTATTTGTTCATCTGTCTTTTCGCCAAGTTGTCTTTGCTGAAATTTGTGCCTCATTTCAAAGCTTGAGCTGTAACGTGTCACAGTGTCCATCATGAAAGTGAGTAAACCCAGATTTTCATTCTTTATTCCAGCGTCCAAGTGAATTATTGACAACAGATTTTAGGTTAATGGTTGGGAAACCTTTTGTTATAAGCTTAATTATAAAAAAAGAAGTTGTTTGCTATATTTTGGGAATTATTTCTTTGTCATTGACTAGAGCAAACCAGAGAGGCCTGTATTTGCTTTCAACTATTATGGAATTATGTTGTTCAAGCCAAAAGCTCACTGTTTCTGGGCCGTAAAAGCTTGGCATCTAGTAAAAAGGTTTGGATTAACACACTGACGTACCACCTTGTTCCTTCCCAGCCAGCACCCAGAGCCCTAAGGGACCGCTCTCCACAGAGAGACCCAGAGACTTTTAAACTGTGGCAGCAACAACCTCAGAACATAACAAAAAGAAATCCTCTGGCATTTAAAAGCCCCACATAAGAAAACACAGAAAATATGGGATTCATATAAATGTGTCAACATGCAGATGATAAGCAGCTATATATAATTTGAGCACAGTTTGCATATGTCTGGCGTCAAATTTGATGCTGTATCAAGTTGATTTATTTTGAGGCCAAACACATTTTATGGTATGAAATCTGTCTGTGATCCTGCTACTCATCCGTCATACAGGTTTGGTAGCCTGAAGGCTGTCTGGCAATCAAATGAGACAATGATAGCGCCGGCTCTCAATCAGCTTTCTTGACAAAATCGAGACGGGCGTCAGAACGCTGAGTGGTCTAATATGTGTGTATGTTCGAGCAGATGTTGAGTGGGAGGTCTTATGAGTAGTTGTAGACTTGCCAGTAAATGTTTGAAGTTTGTCTCGTTTCTCTTGAATACATACAGCACGGTTCCACGGCCCCAAAGGGATCTTTTACTCCCACCCACTCAGATAAAAGCTAACTGGTCCCAGATTACAGGTTGAAGCTAATGGTGGGGCTGTAGATCCTAATCATGCAGATGCTCTCTCAGTGGGCTCAGTGTGCTCACTGGAGTCTGAGGGAGAAGATACACCAGGACATTTATTTGTGTGTGAGAACAATTTTGCTGCCAAGTGTTCCTACACAACAGGATACAGATTTAGCCATGAACCAGAGCATAAGAGTATAAAGTAGCACAGTGTTTCTTTGGCTCCAAAACCTTTTTCTTTAACAACAAGCAAAAATAAATCATTTTTGGGGAGAGGAGTAGTTTGAGTTTTTCAAAGCTGACTGATATTTTTGGTGTGAATTGAATTGCCATATTCCAGTATTCTATCATTATTGACTTCATCGTGGCGTGATGGTAAACCAGCTGAAACTGGATTCAAAGTCACAATGCAAGTACTTACAGTTGTGTTTCTATATTCTTCATTAAAACCTCAAACTGACACTACATGCTTTGGAAAGAAGAAATAGCACTCATTCTCTTATAAATGCAATGTTAAACTCACTAGCAATACAACACACTGTTGTTTAACATTAGCCAAAGCTGACATGATTTATTCTTTACTTGTGCTTCTGTTATACTACGTTTTAGGATTTGCCATTATCTAATAATTGCCACTTGTGGTCACAGTGACCAGTTTGGCCAAAGTAAAAAATACATACGCAATATCTGATGTCATTTTGTTACCTGTATTACATTTTATGTTTAATGACTAACATATACAAAGTATAGTATACTTCATGGGTATCTATTTCAACTACTTAGTATTTTTTCTTTTTGAAACATTAATATTTTATATTTTAGTGGGTCTGTCTGAGGTTTCTGCCTAAAGGGGAGTTTTCCTCGCCACTGTCACCACTGTTGGGTCTTTGTAAATTATAGAGTGTGGTCTAGACCTACTATATCTGTAAAGTGTCCCGAGATAACTCTTGATATAATTTGATACTATAAATAAAATGTAATTGAATAAGAATTGAATTGACTCCATACCAAGTAGTAAACAAGTAAAGTCTTGACTCATGGTCCACTTACTGGCTTTTTCCAGAACCTTCAACAACGTCTCATAATCTCAGTGTATGTTTAAAATAGTGTATTATTTACATCATTCATATACTGTACATTTTAACAGCCTCTTGCACACATTACCATTTGCTTTAATGTTTATGAGATTGACTTTTCATATATTACTGTTGGTAATCTCTACTCTAAATTCAACGTATAGTCTGAGCATGGAGTACAGGAGCCAGTGATTCATTAACTTGATGTCTGATTTTCCATTACCAAACATCTAAGCGTACCAATGAGACCATCTCCCACACAGCAGTAATTATTTAAGGCTCACAGTGCTATGTGAGGCTCTTCAGACCTTAGAGACGCTGTGTCTGCAGCAGAGGGATGCAGCAGCAGACAGCAGCTGACATTTAGAGTTCAGAGGCCACCCTGTTGGCCTGGTCTGCCAGGCCTCCCCATAGGTGGGCTGACCCCTCATAGTAACAGCTGGACAACCAGTCACAGAGTCTGACTCCCATGCAGCACCCAGGGGGCAGGACAGTGAGGGCTCACACAGACGTTGATTAATAGAATATTAGTCTCATCATTCAGCTACATTCAGCTCAGTCAAATAGGATATTTGGGAGATGGCAGTTGTACGTCTTTCACTCTGGGTGAGATGGAAATATTGAATCTATAATAAATTAAACCATTTTCTTTCAGCATCAGGCCTGCTTTCTGCTCCTCTGTCTGAGCTGCCCATCTTCAGATTGTCATCAGTCGCTGGCTCATCCCCAACACCCAGCACACACACAGCAAATTTGATAGCAGGGACATATTCCCTACCACGGCTGGATGTAATCTAATGTAGGCTAGTTACATTTATATAATCAGTGTGTTAAAATATAAAGCTAATATTGGACCTTAATTTAAAAAAAATGGATACAGCTAGTCAGTCAGATTTTAATGTGGGTATCTTGGCAGCCTTTGAGTCATGTTCAAACATAAGCTCAGGTTAAAATCCATGATAAGGCACAGTATGTGACATTGAGAAAACCCTAATCTGATGTCCCTCTTTGGTCATGTGTACATTTTTCTACAGGAGAGACAGCGACTTGAGACCATCCTAAACCTCTGTGCTGAATACAACAAAGGAGAGAGCACCGGCCTGGACCCCCTGGGCTCAGGGAGGACAGGTTTCCCCGGGGGACTGACAGATGGCTCGGGGCGGAGACCGTCCATGGAGAATGTCCTAGGAGGGACACCGTCCTCAGCCACGCTCCGCCTGCTGCAGAGACAGAGAGAGAGCGATGAGGAGAACCTGAAGGAAGAGTGTAGTAGTACAGAGAGCACTCATCAGGAGGTGAGGACATCTCCTGCTCTCAGCACAGCATCAACACTGCACAATGGAGACAGACAGGTCAGAGGGAATGCTTATTTCCCAACAAAGACTCTCTGCATGCCACTGTGGAACCAGCATGTGCAAATAATGTGCTTGGCTTTGCTAAATCAGTGGTTAAAAGTGAGATTCAGTGACCACCAGGAATCCTTCAGGAGGCTCCATGGGCTCCAGAAGAAAGGGAACATTTAAACTTTCCAGAATATTTTCACTAGTCATCACGCATTAGCCAATGCATCTGAATGTCTGTTCAAATCACATCAGGTTTAACCTCTTACCATTATGACAGACGCCACGGTTAATGCATGTTTTCATTCTAAACATTGTATACAACTGCATACTTGGTGAAAAAACAATTCCATGGTTAGTCCATGATTTTAATTTGTAAAAACAATGTACGGAAGCACCCAGCTGTTAGTTTCCTAGCTGTTTTTACCACGGACATAATACAACAGTTCAGGCATTACACAACTAAAAGGGCACTCGGAGAGCACAGACCTCTGCCAAGACCAATATCAATAATTAATGTATCCTCCCCGTGATTCGGATCCACTTTTTTTTAAATTGAATAAGTTCTTCCTTGGCCCATGCTACACCCTTTCACCAAGTTTCAGGAAAATCTGGCACGTTGTTTTTCGGTAATATTGTTGACGAACAGACCAAACAGAAAACATAACCTCCTTGGTGAAGGTAATGAGTCATGGTCACCATCTGATGGGTCTTCTGTTAGTAACTTCACTGCTGGGATCTTAAACTGTCCTGTGCTCTCACACTCTGTTGCTTTTTAAGTCAGTGGCAACTTATGACAAGCCTTTAGTGTTGCAGAGTAATGCATTGTCAGGGTACACAGATAGTTGCTGTTTTTATCTAAAATATTGTTTTGACATGATGGGATCACCATGCATCTTCTGTAATTTTGAACTAATTTGGCCTACAGTACATATCAGTGACACTGCATGACCAGAAAAAAGCAGTCATCCAGGGGTGAAGAGGAAGGTGTACAATATGTTTAATAATCTCTGTACATAGTCAGAAAACACTGGCTAAAGCATTAAGTTGCATGACTTAAGAAATGACTTAACAGTACATTTACTGTAAATATTTCTTCCAAGAATACATCAGCTACGCAGAGCTACAGTCAGCTACTTTCTCTCTTTTTAAATTCCCATTTATTAGCTTTTTGGGCTGTACTTTTCAGGAATGAGAATGTCGTTTTTATAGTGGCTCCCGCATGAACCTTATGCCTCCTTTCTGTTTGTTCCCTCACATCCTTTTCTTCTGTCTTGCTCTGTTTGTTGTGACAAGTAAGGTTTTCTTAATGCCTTTAATTTTTTGCCAATAGAATATACTATATTGTGCCATTATTCAGCCATTTTGAATTGATTACAACTGATCTTTTTTGTACCAAAAGAGAGTTTTGCATTTTGGGAGGCTGGAAAATCCACTGAAACTGTTTTTAGACCTCAGACACTAATTATTCCCTTGTGAACCACAAACTAGTACGAAAGTAATAACAGTAATCACAGAATAAGTTCATGAATTACGGTGTCTAAACGGATGAGAATGTCACAGTACAGCAAGTTTAAGACTGTATTTATGCATGTATTTATTTAACACAAAACAGACTGATGCAGTATCTGACATGTAATGAAAGGTGTGTACATCTGTATCTCCCTTCTTACCCTGGCTTTGCTTCCTTTCTTGAAAGCCTGACCTCTGTTCTCTCTCTCCTTGCAGCACGAGGACTCTTCCAGTTCAGGCAGCGCAGGTCGTCTGGAGCTGGGTTACCTGGAAGACGAGCGGGTTCGTGTTCTCTCTCGAATCGATGAGCTGAAAAACCGACTGACGGAGCTAGAGCAACAACTCCAGGAGTCCAAGCAAGAGGTAGAGTACAGAAAGTGGACACTAACGGAATATTATTTAATTTCACCCAGTCTACACTCAAGAAAAACATCTACATTTATAAGAACTAAGACTTCTGTATAGAAGAGTTCCCACTGTAGCAGAACAAGCTGAATACAGTTCATGGTCACATCATCATTACTAAGTGGTTCCGTTACTCTGCGGGGGCCTGAAGGCGATATTAGCCTCGTAGCTCACTGCTACGACACTGAGTGACTTTGTTTGGTCCACTCTTCCAGGCAGAGATGGAGCGTGCCTTGCTGCAGGGTGAGAGGCAGGCGGAGCTCGACCAGATAGAGGCTGAAACGGACATCATCACTCAACTGCAGCGCAAGCTGGACGAGCTGGAGAGCACCATCCAGAGGGAGAAAGACAAGGTACAGAAAGCAGTGGGTTTATGTATAGTACAGCTCACGTTTTAAATGCTTTATATGAATCCAATTATATTCAAGTATACAGGATTCAAATATTTGCTGAGGTTATGTACATTCTTAGAAGAGAGAACACACACACATACACTCGCTGCCTGTGCTTTTACAGTCCCCTAAACAGTCTTCTCTGGTCTCTTACATTCCCTACTGGTACGTCACTGTCGGTGTCTTTACATGAGTCGGCATTCCTGTCTGTGCAATACAGTCAATTCTTCAAGGCAAGAATACTTGGTACAGACAATTACAGCCATATAACGGGCTACATAAATAATTGGATTGACCTCCTTGGGTATTCTCTTTTGCATGTTTTCACTTTAGTGGTTTGCTTTCAGGTCAACTCTCATCTGTGTTCTACTCAGCTGGACTCCGCTAACTAACCGACATCCATTAACCCCTAATCCTTTCTCTGCTCCTTCAGCACTCATGGTTACTGTATCTCTGACCCACGGTGCTCACCTGTTTCTTCACTGTCTGCATGACAGACTCTGTGGGCCAGGAAACCTGCCCTACTATGGCTCTTTGGGCTCTGTAGTCTTTGGTTCTGTAGTGCATGAAGAGACTTTGAATATTTTGTTCTGGTAGTGGACAGGGGAAACTACTAGCATGTTCTCTGTAAGGGTTTTAGGGGGGGTTCTTTTTTCCTTTTGATGTGCACTCACCACATTTTAACTGTAGAAAGACATAAATGAAGTGAAGAGAAAGCACATTTATCAGCTTAGTCTCTTGGCGTTTGGTTGTTAAATTTTCAGTATTGTCTGTATTTCCCAACTTCCACGGAGTTCCAAACTAAATGTAAAGGTGTCATTCATAATTATTTTATTGGAGGATAAGTAATTGAGTCAGTGAACCAGGAACAGCTGCTATGATCTGATGTCTCTGTGCTACCTCCCCTCCTACACTATAAACTATATATACAATTGGAATTGTGTGCCTAATTATGTCCAGGAACACTTATTATGTTATCTTATGTGGAAATTCTTCTCATGAAATTGGATCAACATTTGGCATGGAAATGTTGGGTGTTAATAGAAAATTAGAGGATACATTCACCCTGAACCTGTGGTTTTACTACTGACAATACGACTGTTACCATTATGATTTAAAAAGGAATCAGTGGTGTCTCTTGGAACCGCTCAAAGCTTCACCTCGACTCTGAAGACACAAGACAGAACCCTGACTTTTACTTCAGAGCGAAACTCCTGTCAGTGCTGGTAGTCCTAAAAGACCTGGCAACCTTTTCAGTCTTTCACATCAAAGTGAAGATGGTATCCCTGAGCCTAAAACTAGAGCAGCACCAAAGAGACATGATGTTTCTGTACTTTAAATGGAGAGCAACTGAGACAGTGTCACTACTGTCAGACATGGCTCAGGATTATTACAAGTGAGTTTATGAATGCTCTGGGGCCAATGAATGTCAAATAAATTATGGGCCAATTTCCTCACAATTTATCAAAGTTATATTTGTTGGAAGATATATAGGTTCTTTCAGGATATTTGCAGCCAATAGTTGTCAGTGACACAGAAGGGAGGAAAGGAAGGCACTCGAATGCAATTATCTATTACTTTAAAATAAATTAATTGAATTGTTTAAAGGGATACTTCACCGCTGGAAAGCCTAATATATCTTTAAATTGGGTCACCTATGTAGCAGAAATGTGAAAAAAAAAATTTAATTGGTGCCTTCTAGGCCGAGAAAAGCCAGAAAATGTGTTTTTGGCTCATATGGATGAAAGACACCAAATCCCAGAATGCACTTCGCTTCGCTGCTTTGAGTCCACTCCCAAGCCACGCCTACCGCTTGACAGACAGACAGTGAGGCATTCGACTCAACTCAATGTGTTTTATTGTTATTTCAACCATATACACAAAACAACGTTTCATCGTGGCTCGAGTCAATTTAAAATATATAAATACACATTTAAAATATATAAAAACTACATTATATAATAACGACATACGACACAGGCTACATTTACCGTGCACACACACATTATAGGCTCCGTAAAGTTCAGCTAAGCATACCAGCATTAGGCTTGGTGGGCTGTAAACACCGAGTATAAACACAGCCGTGAATTAGCGTGGGATGTCGAATGGTCGCCATGTAACAGTCACAACCTCCAGCGGTTAGCAGTTAGTTGGATACAAATCACCCCATTTCTGCACCAGTCCGTGTTAACACAGCTCCCCTTCATACAGAGCATCTCTAGCTCGGATTGTCGGAAGGCTAGCAGGCCTGGTAGCTGGACAGTCCGGTTCACTGTTGTTCGGCTGGACAGTCCGGTTCACTGTTGCTTTCCCACGAAAGCACAAAACACAGCAGTTTCTGAACTCGCGTTGGGAGCATCGTTGAAGTTCGATGTAGTCCAGTTTGTTGTTTAATGAACGGACACTTACAAGCAGGATTGATGGGACAGGTGGCCGGCTAGCGTTAGCTCGCTCTGGATGTGCCTTTCCCCCGGCTTGGTGGGCTGTAAACACCGAGTATAAACACAGCCGTGAATTAGCGTGGGATGTCGAATGGTCGCCATGTAACAGTCACAAACTCCAGCGGTTAGCAGTTAGTTGGATACAAATCACCCCATTTCTGCACCAGTCCGTGTTAACACAGCTCACCTTCATACAGAGCATCTCTAGCTCGGATTGTCGGAAGGCTAGCAGGCCTGGTAGCTGGACAGTCCGGTTCACTGTTGTTCAGCCGGAAAGCAGTTAGTTGGATACAAATCACCCCATTTCTGCACCAGTCCGTGTTAACACAGCTCACCTTCATACAGAGCATCTCTAGCTCGGATTGTCGGAAGGCTAGCAGGCCTGGTAGCTGGACAGTCCGGTTCACTGTTGTTCAGCCGGAAAGCAGTTAGTTGGATACAAATCACCCCATTTCTGCACCAGTCCGTGTTAACACAGCTCACCTTCATACAGAGCATCTCTAGCTCGGATTGTCGGAAGGCTAGCAGGCCTGGTAGCTGGACAGTCCGGTTCACTGTTGTTCGGCTGGACAGTCCGGTTCACTGTTGCTTTCCCACAAAAGCACAAAACACAGCAGTTTCTGAACTCGCGTTGGGAGCATCGTTGAAGTTGGATGTAGTCCAGTTTGTTGTTTAATGAACGGACACTTGCAAGCAGGATTGATGGGACAGGTGGCCGGCTAGCGTTAGCTCGCTCTGGATGTGCCTTTCCCCCGGCTAGCGCTAGCTTCCCACCTAGCCGACGAAGATGTCCCCTACCCGGCTACGAGCGAGTCCGCCCCGGTCCCCGTGCTGGTCTCGGTGCAGGCGAAGCTCTCATAGTGGGCCGATTATTCCGTCTGTAATAACGTTTCCTGCATATTCTCTGCCGTGTAGCGATGTATCCCGGTGGTACACGTGCGGTAGTTTGAATGCACATAATTGTTGTAAAAGTTTGCTGCTGAGAAGATAGAGCAGAGCCCTGTTTAGCGAGGATTCAAGATGGCTGACATTTCGTTTTTTTCCGGCCGAGATCGGCTAGCTTCGGGCGATGGGCGGGTTTAAAACATGCGGAAGTAGGTCCTACTACTGGTTGTAGTCTTTTGCTCTGGCCAAAAAATCTTCCGATGACGCAAAAATCGTCATTTTGCGTCATCGGAAGATTTTTTCCGGACCCCCCAATGCAGATATCTCCTGTCTCAGGGGGATATGAGGGAGGGGCGCACGGTCATTCAGAAATACTACCGGGTTTCTACTGATACAATGCTGAATGCTAAATCGGTGAAGTATCCCTTTAAGGTAAATCTGAGTGTTTGAATGATCTCTTCTAGCTATTTTAAGACCATGTACCATCTGTGAGTCCCAGACTGCCAGCTGTAACATCCCAACAATTCAGCACCTGTCTCCTGTGCCCTGTCAAGCCCTTAAAATCTGTCACGACCTGTCTGTTGCTAACACCTTGCAGCTTTTTATTTGCATGGCGTGGATTTTGAGCAGTGTGTTTCTCTCTCTCTTTCTCTCCCCTCGTCCATCCATTCTATGTGTGGGTGTGTTGTGTCTTTCTAGGAGAGGGCTAATGTTGAGGCCGAGCGCCGGGCCCTGCAGAGCCTCCAGGAGGGCTACGCTGAGTTGGAGAACCAGCTTCATAACTGTCCCGAGTCCCTGCGGGAACAGTTGCAGGAACAGCTCAAAAGGGTGGGTCGTTAGTCCAACAGAAGCACCTAGACCCCCTGCACCCCACCTACGGACTTCAGTCTGCCGTAGCCTGACCCTTTGAAACTACAAAACCTGGCCCAGTATATCACCACACACAAACCTCCCCACAGTCACCATTCCACCCACAACCTTTTAGTGAGTAGCATCAACCATGTTCCTTCCAGCCTCCAGGCACTGCGTTAAGTTAACTTCTTTTAAACTGCAGGTGATGTGCAATGGCCAGGCTCACAGAAGCAACATTTGGACCCATTATAAATGTATAGTTTGTAAATGTATGTTATAGAGAAAAAGCCAAATAGATAGCTGGCAAGAGGGCTATATCAAGTGAAAGCTAGCTGGTGAGATAGCCTGAGCTAGCTTTAGCTAAAGCATATAACTTAATTTACTTACTTATTTTTCTTATTTATTTTCTGAATTTAAACTTAGTTATTCCACATAACTAAATAAGACAGTTACTAAATCCAATGCATTGCAGAGACTCAGAGCGCAGATGCAAAGGACCCTGAAACGCTGAACAATCAGAGCAGAGCTTTTTTATGTTTACATTAAAGCATGTAAACATGTTCTGGTAGAAACGCAAAATACAAGTATGAACTTGAAAATGAGCATAATATGGGACCTTTGAACTAGTTAAAATGGACAAGATGAGGGGAAAACATGTTTTGTTGGTTGATACTGTTTTTCCTCTTGCATTCTGTGGAGATGATCCAAAGACAGACTGCAGTATCTGTATTTTTTAAGGTATTACCGTATGTTGGTTAGAGTGCAGCAATTGTTAAAAAAAAAAAATGTTGAGGTCAAATAATGAGCCTAAATGGGCATAAAATGAAGGCATTACAACCTTTCTATCTGCCACACAGTTTTCCAGCCAGCCAGCCTGAAAACTTTGAACCCTTTTTTCTCACTCTCACTATTTCTGCACTTACTGCTAGGGCAGTATATGTGCTAGGCCTCCGCACATGCCACCACACATAGTGCTACAGGCACCTTTAATCCTTTAGCAGGGGCCCACTACATATGGTTTTACAGACACACACATACACACAAACTCTGTGTATTTATGAGAAGCTCCCTCAGTGCCCCTCACAGACGTGCTGTTGCTCCAAGCTGCAGGAATTTTCCCTCCTCCACACCACACCTACATGCTACTGAAACCCTCCGGTCAACATAGGAGCACACACACCGCTCCTGGTCACTTCAGCTGCTAGTGATGCATTTTGGTAAAATATGCGTCCTGTGATACGGTCGTGCTGCACTGCATGTGTGATTCTGATCTGCATCTCTTCTTTGATTTGTCATGGCTCGCATAATTTGCATAACTGCTCACTAATCAATTAACATAGGCCCTGACTAGATCCATTCTCTGTCTTCCCTCGCTCTCATTCTGTGACTTCTCTTATCTAAATGAATGTTGAAAAGAAAAGAAAGATGAATCATTTTTACCAACTAGAATAGTTATTGTAAGCTACCTATTTTTAGCTATTAATTGTTGACAGTGATGCTCTGTGTGCAAAATCAGACACTGATTCAGTAAAGCTGTATGTAGAGCTAGAGTCTTTATTTTACTTAATTTGTTTGGCTCACATTCAGTGAGAGAGCAAACTTTGGAAACAACTTTGCAAATTTTAATGATGAACAGATATGGTTTTCAGGCCCAGTACCCCAGTACACGTCAATCTTAGGTGCAAAGTAGACAAATGTCTCAACATAGAACAAACGTTTCTTTGTAATGCCTACAGTACATTTTTGACATTTTGAGTTCTTTGTTCTTGTTTTGACCACTTGCAAAAATCAGTCACTTTCACATCAGACTGCATGTCAATGACGTTACGGGCTGTCGGGTCCTTCACAAGTGCTACAAAGATTCTTAAGAGCATATAGACTCAAACATTTGTCTCCCTGCTGCTGACTGAAGTGCTGTAAAATGTAAGCTTGTCAGCGACAACAGGAAGGACGGGCTAAAACCTGAGATAAACTTCTGGAATACACAGTAGTACAGATATTTACATTGAAGCCAGCAATGTTTTATATTAGTATTTTTATATTTACTGTACTTATAGTTTGTAGTATTTGTACAATCATTTTAGTAGCCCATATTGTAGGTGTTTATTCTTTAGCAGTTTAAGTAGAAAGTGATGGAGGGAAGAATCAAATGACATTAGGTCAAAGAAATCTGACCACAAATCCAAACAGTGTGATGTTGTTGTTTTTTTATGTATATGACCATCCCTTGCCTCCTGTGTATTAGAGTACATCTAATTACCACACACACCAGTCACTGTGCTGCAGTAGAAGCATGTTCTTTATGACAATCTGCTTGACTGAGCACGGTGTGCTTGTACTTGTCCCCAAAAAGAGCTTCAGCCATGCTGTGAAAACGTCAAAACTATTTTTCATATATAAAAGTCAAGGTGTTTTTGCTTTACTGTCAGCAGCTATGCTAGTCTGAGAATAGTGGATGGCTTTAAAATGAGCAATGTGTACAGTAGGTTTATCTGTTTATGATGTAACCGCTGATGTTGTATGTGGGCCTCCATCAGGACGGAGAGGCGCTGGAAACAGGAACCAAAAAGTTTGAGGACTTGGAGTTTCAGCAGCTGGAGAGAGAAAGCAGCCTGGAGGAGGAAAGAGAAACCATCAGCCAGCAGCTGCTGCAGGAGAGAGCAGAGTACCACAGCAGTGTGGCCAGGAGGAAGGTGAGGAAACACCCAACAAACTGTGGGCCTATATCCTTATGATGGTTTGTACAGTATTAGAGTGCGGATCTGGCCGCATTTTTCTGTCCGAGCCCAACCCGCGTCCGACAGAGCAGTAACCGATCCGAGCCCTACAGGCATTAAGATATTTATGTCCGAGCCCGACACAGCTAAAATCAAAGTGTTTTTTCTCATACTAATGACACATGTATGTTTGTTTGTGTGGAAAGCCCACTTTTATTAAACTACTGTACGAAGGCATTCGGAATGTCAACAGATGAGCGCATTAGCGCACACGGGGCAACAAGCATACGCTAATAAGCTCTTTTAAATTTAAAATGTTAACCTTTCCTGATTACTTCCTTTCTGACCATGGTCAGAAAACCAGGGGAGACTCGTTTCGTCCAGGGCCGACGTTATAAAATGAATAACGTTAAGGTTAAAATCCCGTTTCTGGTGAGCAAATGAATGAACTTGGCTTTCAGTCTGGGGTTTATTTCAGACACCACACACACACTGTGTACAAAACTTGAACTTAGCTCCGGTCGCACACATCTGCTTCCTCTATCTCTCTTCTGCCCACTTTCCACACACACACACACACACACACACACACACACACACACACACACACACACACACACACACACACACACACACACACACACACACACACACACACACACACACACACACACACACACACACACACACACACACACACACAACACAAACACACACAAACACACACACACACACCTTATCGCGCTGATGTGACCGAGCCCGACCCGAACAACATTTCTAAATATCGGTGCGAACCCAGCCCGTCGGGGCCTGTCGGGCTCGGGTCGGGTATCCATCCTCTATACAGTATGCGTTTGTGAAGCAGCCAATGGCAAATAGTTCTGCAGACATTCAGTACCTATTTAGTTTGATCATGCTCATACCAAAAGCCTTTAGAAGTTGAAAGTAGTTTTCACACCAGGCAGAGAGACAGCCGCCAAACAAGCCGCAACCATCTGGAGACAGTTTGCTTATTTATTATTTTACTCACTACAGAGGCGTCGTCAGTTCATGAATTCAGTATTTCTTTTTAACAATACTGTTATTTAAATCAAAAGAATACCACCATAGACATTTGGCGTTACAAACATGGAGGTTTGAAGGTCTGTGGAGTTTCTTTTAGTCATGCATTAATTTTGCACCGCTGCATCCTTCCACTCTGGTACTCAGAAAGTTATACAATGCTTTTAGTGCTATTGTCACAGCACAGCTTGTATTCAGGCTTTCATTATTTCTGCCTTCTTTAGGAGAAGGTGTCTTCTCTGGAGAACCAGGCCCACCAGCTTGGACTGCAGGCATCTCAGGAGTGCGAGCGGCTGGCCAAAGACCGGACCCTCACACTACAAATGGTCCAAAAGGTACAACTGTGAAGGAAAAATAGTGATAATTGCAGAGATCTAAAAATGAGCAGTTTACCATAGTATGGTATTTGGGGCTAGATTTAAAGAGTTGCTCCTTAAACAACTAACTTATTGCCTTTATGTTCCAGGAGAAGGAGAGGCTGTCGGCCCTGGAGAAGAGATACCACAGCCTGACGGGTGGAAAGGTCTTCCCCAAGTCCTCTTCTGCAATGAGAGAAGTGAGAGAAGTACACACATATACACTCAGTGCTCCTGGCCTAAAACAAAAGGGAGCTTTGATGACGTGTAGATGATTCCTCACCACATTTACCCCTTTAACTCAGTCATTTGCAAACTTGTTGGTAATCATTTGAATCTAACTGTTCAACACGCCTGGTGTAATCAGACTAATGCAAAGATGTTTGATGGTTATGTGTGTTTATAATGTGGAGTTGTTGATAATTCATGTGTAGAGCAAACTAATCTTGTAATGGTCACTACATTAGTGGACTTGATGTTTCACTGAGGTTTTAAGGGAGGGCAATTGACAGAACACCTGTTTCACACATTCCCTTTATTTCTTTTGTGGAAACCAGAACTAGGATCTGTGTCCCACACATTTTCTGTAAGCATTAAAAGCACTTATTCCTGAATCGTTAAAACAGGAAGCGCTCCGTATCAGCGAGGCTGACCTGTTGTTGGAGGATGTCCACTCCTCCCAGCATTCCCTCTGTCGAGCCTCTCCTTCCTACTTACATCCCTCCCCTCTCTGTCAGTTGTACCCCAGCAGCCCTACGGAGGTAACCAGACTAATGATCCCTGCATGAAGCCCTCTGCGTCCCGCTTTGTTGTCTGCAACTCACCCCAAAGGTCACCCATTGTACTGTTAGTGTCCTGGTCACACTTCAACTCTAATTGCACCTGTGACCTACTGTGCCTGCCCGGGTTGCATAGTTATGTTAAAAAGAGGAGCCGGCACAGTAGCTTTCAGTTCAAGTTGGGTGTTTTCTGTTCCGAGCCCAGGGATGTAGTGGAAGACACATAAAATCAGGAGAGAAACAGGAGAGTATATAATGATACAATGCGGTCACAATTTCAGCATCTTCTTATTAACCACTACATCACTGGTTGTTGTAACAGCCTGTGTGTGACATTCTGTGTCAGCCGGATGTGATGCTAAAGATGCGCTTTCTGTTGCTTGGTGTGTTTCCGTTTGTCTATCTGTTGTCGCCGTGCATCTTTTAGCTGTAATACCAGCACTCGAACAGTCGGGTTTAATATGGTATCTGTGCTTGTATGTGCGTGTTAGTGTACTGTACATAAGAAGTACGGTACAGTGTTATCCTCATGGCTTCTCATCCTGTCTGTCCGCTGTTGGCTGGTGCTTAGGAGTACATGAAGCTGTCAGATGTCTATAAGATGTACGGCAGCAGCGGCCTCCATGAAAACAGCAAGCCCGTCTCTCACGGCCGCTCGTTTGCCCTAGATGCTGCATTAGCTGGCCCCTGCGAGGTACCATCACTTCCTGTCTGTCTCTTTCCTCTGTAGTTTCTGTCTTAACTCTCCTTCCTCTGTCTCTCGCCATCATTCCGTTTCCATGTTATGTTGCTCCCTCTGCTGGTTTGCTGTTAATCAAAGTGACTGTACTGTTGGCTTTGCTCTCTGCTACATGAGCCTTTGGTATAAGCATCTTGTACTCACCCCTATTTAGCTGCAAGGCGGTATTGCAGGAGACACTTAGCATCTATGACTACATCATATCAGCTGTACAGAGGGTTTATTTAGGGTTGGACTAATAAATGCAGGTTAGCTTTGAGGCATACAAAATCTGGTACCTGTGGTATTCACTTTATTTTTGGCGTTGTATGGCAAAAATTTGATAATAATCTTTCAGCATATTGTAATTCAAGGGGTCTGAGAGAAAACTAGACTTCTGCATCTCCTCTTGGCTCTGTATTCAGGCTTCAGAAAATCTAGCCATCATGGGAGACTTTGGTCAATCACAGGTCATTTCAGAGAGAGAGCGTTCCTATTGGCTGTTCTGCACATGCATTGCCCATGCAACAAAGAGGGGAGAGGGCACGCTGCAGGAAGAGGTCTCACTCTAATTAGAATTCTGGCGTTATGTTTTCCATTCTACTTGCTGCAGCTCTAATAACTATAAAATTGCATTGCTCTGTTAATTATAACCCAGGATAATGATACATCTATGAAAAGAGGCCAGTGTTGGTGTCATATATCACTCTAAACCTAATGTTGATCGTGTGAAACATGTTGCCATATGCTGTGTGTTGTTATGACCCTCCTCCCCTCACACAGGAGGTCTTGATATGTTTCCCTTCTGCTGCCTGTCTTGCTGACATGTATGTCTTCACTGTCTCTTTCTCCTGTCTGCGTGTGTTTCCTTTGGGAAGGAGTATGTGACAGTGGGCCAGCTAAATCAGATGTATGGGATGCCAAAGGTGGAGTCGTCCCCTACTTCCCCGCTTCGCCAGCCCCTGCAGTCTGGAGCAGTAGACCCCGCCTTCTCCTGCCTCCCCTCTCCTCACGGCTCCTCCCTCTCTCTTTCTGTGGAGGTGTGTTCTCCCTTCCTTCCCTCCCTCCTTCCTTCCTTCCTTCCTTCCTTCCTTCCTGGCTGCATTTGTTTATCGGCTGTAACCAGTTCAACCAAAAAGTGTTTGCTTTTGTCCCTTGTTTTATTTGAATTTATTTTTGAATTTATTTAAGTCATTTGTGAAACAGAAAAAAATCTACAAAATTAAACATGAATTGGTGTAGCAGAAATGTTTTTTTTTTCATTTCTCCTGCCCTGTTAATTATCTCAACCTATATCTGTTTCCCAAATTCATACTACATAATATTTCTATACAGTACATATTAATTGTCATGATACTGTATGCTGTTCTCAGCATCCTCATGTAGCTCCTCGACTTCATTTGTGCATTGTGGGCGAGTGAACACATACTAAAAACCAGCCTAGAATTAGTATATCTTATGGGACACCTTTAAAGTCACCATATTTGGTGCACTGGAAATATAGATACATAATTGTATCGCCTCTGAAATTTGTACTTGCATTATGTTATTTGTCACAAAAGAAATATTTTTTGAATACATGCAACTATCTGTTTTGGTGGAAAAAAGGAAATGTTATGCACAGTTACAGTTGGCCTATATCATTTTAAGTGTTACAGGATAATACAAGACGTATATCCTGTCACTGTAGAAGCCCATGAAGACTCTAAACCCTTTGATCTTACTGTATTTCTCAGTCAGGAGCTCTTGCTGTCTGTTGTACTGCAGGTTTGCCTCAAGTCACAGACTCCCATTGTTTCCAAAGATTCACCAGACGTGGCTCACAGTCATACTGCTGATTTTACTTATATAACCCATCACATTTGATATGATGAATATATCATTTTTCCCACCCATTGCCTCTGCATCATTAAATTAGATTGTGTCAGAACTGAACTTGAATAAACTCACTTTTGTCAGTTGTGCAGTAATGAAAAAACATCTATTTAATGTGACAGCTGTATGATAGTCATGTTAGCAAGCAGCATGTCTCAATCAGCTGTTTAAAATGGGTTTTTATGAACAGTGGGTGCTTGTAACTGTGGTAAAAACAACTCAGCATTAATGGAAACAAGAAAACAAAATTATTGTTCTTTTAGATATTGTAAACAATAGGGATACTGTATGCATTAGGCTCCAAGGACAGCTGAAGTGAAGTAAAACAAAAAATTAGATAAGAACTTAAATGTTCTTATGAGAAACTGGGTCATTGCAGCAGCAACATAGAATTAGAATAGAGACATGAAAAATAGGGATATAGTAGCTGGAGGGTATGAAGCATAATGCTGCTGACAACAATAATATGTTGAAGATATTTAAAGTATTAAAAAAAACCTTAATTGCAGCTTTTGAGGGTGTGTAAAACAAATGTTTCTACCCTCTTCCTACTGAGTGCTTTCTAATCTCTATTTTCTTCTCTTCTTTGTTTCCTTTCTCCTCTCTCCTCTTCGGTCTCTCTTTGCCGCTCCTCTGTGTGCTCCCCAGTACCAGGCTGAGGGTAGTAGGCCTCACCTCCCCAAGCTAGATTTAGAGCAGTGGTACCAGGAGCTGATGACTTGCTCCAGCCAGCTCTGTCCTTCTCTGCCAGCCAAGTCACTGTCAGGCCGCAGGCCTGTGCTGCAGGTAGAGGGCCTTTCTTCTTTTTCCTCGTTTTTTCCACTCATTCTTCTGCTGTTTGTGTGTGCTGCTATTCATCTACCAACCTTCAACTTACTTCAACTGTGTTAGGAATAGAAAAAAAGTCTTTACACGTCATGTCTTCCCTCTTGAAGCCTCTTAAAAACTACTAGATAATACAGAGCTATTTAATGAAAGGGACTAGGCGGTTGTTCCAGGTGTGTGTGTGTGTGTGTGTGTGTGTGTGTGTGTGTGTGTGTGTGTGTGTGTGTGTGTGTGTGTGTGTGTGTGTGTGTGTGTGTGTGTGTGTGTGTGTGTGTGTGTGTGTGTGTGTGTGTGTGTGTGTGTGTGTGTGTGTGTGTGTGTGTGTGTGACTGCAGCCTGACTCCTTAACCTCCTAAGTCTGTTATTCTGAAAATGTATACTGCCAATTGAACCTCGATTTATTAATTCCAGCATTTTATTTTAACGTCAGTGTTCAGAAGCACTCACAGCATAATGCTTGTCATGCTTTTAACCTTTGTTTTCTAGCAGGTGCTTCGCGTCATCAATGGTGGATTTCAGCTGTGTTTCGTTGTAAAACACCCCGTCTGCCGCCACATGTACTATCAGCCCTCGTCATGCTCTTTGTGTGCTTCGTCCCTCAGGTGTTCCGCTCTAAGCTGGACAGTGATCCAGGCCTCTCTCTTCATCAACCTAAATCAGGCTCTGCATCCCCTCTGCAGCACAGCACAGCAACACTGGGACGCAACTCAAGCTCAAAGGTAGACAGGTTGTTTATTGATGTGGCCATCAACTATTAATTTAGTCTTACATCTCCATCCACTTTAAGAATGTCCACACAATCCCCCCTAAATCACAGATAATTATTTAAACCCCCACAATTCTTATGTATTTATTTATTTTTGACATTTAATCCTAATATTTTGTCTGCTCCCTCTGACCCAGCAGAGCCCCCTGCTGGCAGCCAACAGCACTGGCAGTCTGCCCAGGAACCTTGCTGCGACCCTGCAGGACATTGAGACCAAGAGACAGCTGGCTCTGCAGCAGAAAGGTAACTGATGTGGTCTGCCCCTGAGCTTCACTTTACAAAAGACAACACTGTTCTTAATGGAGCTGTGTGTGTGAGTGTGAGAGAGACAGAGAGAGTTGTGTTCCTTATGCTTTAGTGTTGTTTGACTCAGTGGATCAGAGCAAAGCAGTGTGGTGTTTTAACTTACATTTATCAGCGTCTGCAGTTCCGTTTCATGTCTGTCTGTTTCTGTCTGTGGACTTGTCTCTTCTTGCACTGCTGCACCAAAGAGCCCCAGACCTCCAGTAAGATCACCATAGAGGGAAGCTCAGCAGGTAGATGGATCGCTGCGTCCAGGAAATGATGATTTCTATTGCTTTCTTTATTTTTGTTCAGCGGGATTGATCCTGAAATGAAGTGTTTGTCTCTCCTGCAGAGAATGATCTCTAGATCAAACATCACCCTGTCTGTTCTATTGCTTGGATCATTTAGAAATGGGTAAACTCACTTGAAGAGTTCACCAATGTGTTAATTCTACATTCAGATAAGTTTAAGTGACCATGTAGATAATTAACCATCCAGACAAAAGAGAAGCAGAGAATTAGATGCCAGGGAGCATAGCAGGCAGCCAATCAGGAACCTGCTTGAAGACTAAAGACTGTATGTACCTAAAAAATTCAAGTCTTATCCGAAACTTAAGCCAGTCTGGCAGGTTACGTTTATTGATTCATCCATCAAAGGTAACGTTTACCAGAACTTGACACTTGGCAGCTGTTTATTTCAGGCTCCTCTCTTCATCCTTCTCTCTCAGTCTCTTCCATCTGTGGTGTGTCATTAACTCTTCTCCCACGAACATTTCTTTTCATCTTTTCTTTTGTCTGTAACATCGAAGAGTCTTTCTTCCTCCATCAATCTTCTATGAATTCCTGCTGCAGGATAATAAATCTTGCATGTTCAGCATTCAGTGAGCTCCTCCTTTTGAGTTATCGACCGACCTGGGCACTTCTTTCCAGACCAATGTGCCCATTATCAGGTGCACAGCAGCATGGATTTGAGATGTGAGGAGTTTGATAGATATTGACGTTTGTGATGACAGGACTTTATTATCCTCACGCTTGTGTTACTGAGAGAGGACATACTTGTATGTGTGGTGCATTGTTTATGGTCGGATCATTTGTGTGCTGGTGATGGTTGTGCATTTAGTGGTTCTTCAGTTTAGAATGCTTGGATGAGCTATAGCTAGCATGTTGGTTTAACAGTGGTGATCTCCCAGCTCTGTAGGAAACAAATAGACCTCTGCTGACTTCATGGAGTTGCTTGCAGGTTGAAGTTCCGTTGTCGTTCCATCTGCCACATTGGTTCAAAATCAGAACGTCCACTCATCAACACTCACCCTCCTCCCTCCAGGTCAGCAGGTGATCGATGAGCAGCGTCGCCGTCTGGCCGAGCTCAAACAGAGAGCAGCGGTGGAGGCTCAGTGTCAGTGGGATGCACTCCACGGCTCTCAGTCCCACCTCATGACTTCGACCTCCTCATCGCCCTCCTACTCCCCGATCATGGCCTACAGCCCTGCGCTGAGCCACAGCTCTGTAGGCCCCCCCCCTCTGGTTCACCACTCCATCCTGCACCACCAGCCGCCGTCAGCTGGGGAGCAGCCCTATGACACCCTGAGCCTGGAGAGCTCCGACAGCATGGACACCAGCGTGTCCACAGGGAACAACTCGGCTTGCTCACCAGATAACATGTCCAGGTACAACCAAGGAAAAGACACACACACACACACACACACACACACACACACACACACACACACACACACACACACACACACACACACACACACACACACACACACACACACACACACACACACACACACACACACACACACACACACATTACAGTCAAGGCCAGACTCTCTTTTAATGTTTTTACTCGTAGTCTTATCTTATGTGGCTAAAAGCAGAGTGTGGCTGTTGCCGCTGTTCTCTGGGATTTAAAGAAGGTGATTAAAAGCTTTTTCAGAGGCTTTTACATGTCTGGAGTAAACACTGAAGGGAGATACATTCACAAATACTGTCTACAAAATTGCCCTCCAGACATTATTTAACCTACTTTGAAGTAAATTGAATTGAAGAGTTGATATGTAATTATGTAGTTTTCGGATATAGGAGTTGTTTCTTAGGATACGAACATGTCAGCGTGTATCTCAATCACTTTGAAGGCAGATGAACATTATGTGGTAACACTGAGTTGTTGTGTTTGACTTCAGTGTCGGAGGAGTGGACTCGCTGAAGATTGAAGAGATGGAGAAAATGCTGAAGGAGGCGCAGCTGGAGAAAGCTAGACTTATTGAATCGCGGGTAAGACACAACTTCAAAAGGGAGCGCTACATTATGAGAACTTGATTATTCTGAATCCATACCTGGTGATTAATGAGAGCTCTTTTAGTGTTTCTGTCAATAGCTTTAAATTGATCTTTTTCTTTAAAACAAAAAAAGGTTTAGGACAGCAACTCAAGGCTTTCATTCATTTTTATTGGCCTCCATGTTTTAAACGTCTTCCTCTCTTTGTGTCCTGATGAAGAAGCTTAGACTGAAATACAAATGATCAAATCAATTCTCTGGTCTGAAGCTTTTTCTCCCACATTTCTCTTGTTACTTGTAGCTGTAGTTCTCATCACAGAGCGTGAGCGTGAGATTAATCCAGTGGTCCTTTTTGAAAAGTTCATTATAAGACTGTAGCTCCTTTTAACAAGTTTTATTATTAAGTCAGTTCAGTTGATTTAAACTATAAGGCCACTGTTTTGAATCTGATTGGCTTGGTTTGATGGGCCATGAGGAAATAACAGACTTGTCCCCAATAATAACTACTCTTATACAGAGCTACATACTGTAGACAGATTATATGTCTTTATGTCTACAATGCACTTACACACCAGAAAGTTTTATTTATAAGGGAGTTGAATTAAAATCTCTGACTGTAGGTACATGCCAATTCCCTTATTTGATTGTTCCTCGCTGCTCGCTTGACCTGGAAATCGCTCCGTTCCACCGCCATGAATGCCATTCCAATGCAGCATGCTCTTATTTTTTTTAAGGTGGAAACATAAAGAGAGACTTAAAACACTGCTACGCTGGCAGAGGTTACAGTGCAACTTTATTATTATTTATTATTTAGACAGTGAATACAAACTCCAACCCATTTGTTTGTTTCCCTTCCTGGATACTTAAATTTTTTCAGCTCTTTGCAAGTCTATGAATGAATGTAATGTGCATTATATGGATGTGTGTTGCTGTCTACGCCGGCGTTGATTGTTACCATACCAGCAGCTTTCAGCACAAACAAATGTACATGAATATATGAATACAAAGCTGAGTTCTGGCTAAAAAAAAGAACTCTTACGTAGATCACCGAAACATATTAAATGAAATCTCTCTCCTCCAGGAACGAGAGAGCATGGCTCGGCGTCAGATGCTGGAGGAGGAAAGGAGGAGGAGGGAGGATGCGGAGAAAAGACTGCAGGATGAAACTTTCCACCGGCAGCAGCTAGTGGAGAGGGAGGTCAAGATGAGGTCCAAGAACTTCTCTCAGGTCAGTGAAATGAGACATAATTGAGTCTGCATGCCGGAAAGGTGGAAAATTGCTCTGCCTACCCGACTCTTAACAGTGAAGCTTCTGATGGTAATTTTTTGTGCCAGGGTTCAATATCATTACAGTTGACCATTTCCATACCAAAGTAACCCTATTACCAGTTTTCCTTCAAATTAAAACCTGTAGAAGAACATCATCACAGGACACTAAATCTCTTCATGGACAAGAAAACAATGCAACAAACTAAACATATTTGTATCAGAATATTCCATTATGTAAGACTAAATACTGTAATTCTTGCCTGTTTATCTCTCTCTAACTGGCATTAGAGATGGTATTCCTCCTTGCTGAACTAGTTGTTTATCCTCCTGTGTTTTTCTCCGATTCTTTGTTCTGTCCAGGCCCGTCCTATGACTCGCTACCTTCCCATTCGTAAGGAGGAGTTTGACCTGCGCTGCCATGTTGAGTCGTCGGGCCACAGCGTCGAGACGTGCTACCACGTCATCATCACAGAGAAGATGTGCAAGGGCTACTTGGTGAAGATGGGGGGCAAGATCAAGTCCTGGAAGAAGCGCTGGTTCGTCTTCGACCGCCTGAAAAGGACCTTCTCCTACTATGTTGGTAAGAAGACACAGGGTCATTACTGCAATGGTTTTACTCTGAACAGAGTAGTTTGAACCGGGGACGTTGTAGCTCATGATCAGCGCCTTTACCCCTACGCGTTCAGTATGAGGGAGCTCCTGGGTGGTGCTTATTTGTCTGTTAAGAGGTAGAACATTTTTGTCCATGTAGCCAAGCCAATATCTCAAGCTCACACACAAGGTCTGGAGACATGACACCGTATATAACACCTTGTGTTTGGAAAATGACTTTATTTTTTATTTTTACGCTTTCAGACTAATCCAAAACAAATCTACCTATGGGTACAAATAAAGTAACCTGAACCTAATCTTGTTGGGAAGGTTTTCTCTGAGATACTATTAGTCTAAGGCAGGGGTCTTTAACATTTTTTGGGCCAAGGACTGAAAGCTGAAAAAGAGACGAGCAG
The DNA here is from genome assembly GCA_023631565.1 of Gymnocephalus cernua. NCBI lineage: Eukaryota > Metazoa > Chordata > Actinopteri > Perciformes > Percidae > Gymnocephalus > Gymnocephalus cernua. Next base: position 32,271,598 of record CM042430.1, read on the forward strand.
GGACCCCTACTACATATATTGTATAAAATTGAGTCCTTCAATAACGTGTAAAGCCTTTACACATACCTTTTTATGGTGCCCTATAATACTGAGCTACTATTTACATATTCATATATCATCATGTTTTAATGTCAAACATACACATGGAAGGCACAGTGAATCCATTAGCTTAACTGTATCTGTGGATGCCTACCATAATGGCTACCCTACATGCCAGTGAGCGTATCACCAGTGTTGTTGAGCTTGTTGTTTTATGCAACAATTCAGACATTTTCATTTTGGGGCCCCTCTTTGAAGATCACTGGTCTAAGGAGAACATGTCCCCATTCTAGAAGCCTTTTCTCTCAAAAAACAAAAACAAACTTATATACTCATATTAAAGCACAATGAAAACCACAGTTGTGTAGCGTGTCCCTCATTACATACATACTCACAGCCTCTCCTGTCAGGCTGCTGAAGCGGTCAGAATGATTTCTCTTCTTTGTTTGAGCTCTTCAATGTGACATTTTATGACTCTGGTAATTGGACTGTTTGACAGATGACTTGGACGGTCTTTGGTCTGTTTCTACATTTTGACTGGTCAGGAATTGATTTCTTGTGTGGCAGCAAAACACATCGCACCAGCCCTCCGAAGCTGCTGTAGGTTAAACTTTAAGGGATCAATAACTCCATCAGGCACACTATTAACAGACTCAAAGAATCTCGCTAGCCTAGTAACATTAAAGCTACAGCCAACCCATAATGCATCACTCTCTGTAGGAGCCAATGTTACACTAGTGCTCTCTTCATTAAAAAAGAATATTTGATGTTGTGAATACATAAATGTCTAGTCCTAGTCTTATATTTGAGCCGACTCTGTAAATGTTGCATTTGATTGGCTGTGAATTTGAGAACACTAACACCTGGAACTTGCTCCTCTACTTTGCGTTGTGTGGAGATGGAGGTGTGTCGGCTGTATACGTAATATAGGTGTGTGGACAAAGTAACAGCAACACTGTAAATGCCATGTTGTATTATTTACAGTTTTTGGATTTAATTCCCATTGCAAAAGTAAATTGTTTTCTGACATTTAAAATATATAATATACATTAGAAGTCAGGTACTTGGTCATGTTGTGCAATGTGCTTTGATGTATGTTTTACCCTATTAAGACTTACACTCCATTAATCTGTCCTGCTATTGGACACTTTTAGGTTGGTTTCTTTAAGTGGAGTGAGTGTATATTAAAGCTTCAACGGAGCAGGATGTGAAGCAACAATTTTTCTGACTGCAGATGGTAAACTGTATTTTTGGTTATAGGAAATTCAATTTCAGCACAGGGTCAGTTTTCTTTGATAATCCAGCCAAATGGATACCTTCTTTATCTTATTTTGATCATATCTGTGGAATAAATTCACTCTGTACGAGATAGCCTTGCATGTTGACGTTGGACATGGTGGTCTACATGAGTGAGAACTCTTTACATCCTGCAAGAAGTGGCAAGGAAGGTTTTTAACATGCTGCCACTACGTTAACATTACAATACAATGCAATCCAACATTAGGCTTTTCATGAGGCTGCATTCAGTAATGGAGAAGGTACTCCGATTCTTTACTACAGTAATACTGCACTATAAAATACCTTGTTAAGTAAAGTCCTGCATTGAAAATGTCACTTAATTAAAAGTATTTAGTTATTATAAGCAGAAAAATGGCTCCTTAGAGTATTTTTATTATTAGAAATTACAGTATATTATTGGATTGTTAATACTGACGTCTTCATGTGTAAATTGCATTTGACTGTTGTACGATAGATATGTGACACTTGTGTGTGAGAGATTTTGTCAGAGAAACCCCTGGTTATTTTAAGCAAAACATTCTCGCAACAATATAGAAATATCAGAGGTTGCAGTTGTGAAATGGTAAAGTAGTTTAACATTTAACATATAAAGTGGTAGAAAATTCCCTGCCGTGGATGAGTGACAGGCAGAACGTGCGTCCTCCAGACCTTGAGCAGCAGTACACGGAGCACGGTCGTATAATTTGATCTTGTGCTGTGAGCTCTGGGACACTTGTTCGCTGTCAGGCCTTTGAAGTCCTCAGAAGGTTCTGCTTAAAGCTGCTTAAAGCGTACCTTGTTGAAAGTGAGCCATGGTGAGGAGGTGTACTGAGATTACTTTGGCAGTAGTTAAGATGCGCCCAGCGCTGCACTCTCTGAGGAGGCTGATAGAGATGCATCGCTTGCCCTTGTCTCTGGACCTTGAACAATGAGAGGTGACGAGCATAAGACATGAGCGCCACTAATTCACGTTAATCAACCTCCACCACAACCAGAGTTTTTGGTCATTTAGATGCAGTCAAATGAGATGCAAATGCAGGGCTATTTGAATGCTAAAGAGGTCATTAGCAGATAATAGCTGCGTATTAAAAGGAAAGTGTTATTCCTCGAAATGAAGCGCTTCTGCGTTTCTACCTACTACTCTTAAGTTGGCTTGTGAGTGTTTGCGCCTGGAGGTAGAGAGGGGTGTTGAGTTCCCCACCGGTTCCTTACTGCAGTTCTGCAGTGGCTGATGAAACAAACTGCAATGATGTACCAGAGTAGCGTAAGAATGCAGTCAAGTCTGAAAATACAATGAGAGCCCCATTGGTTTTAAAAACAGAGGAAAAAGTGCTGTGGTTGTCTTTTTCCATCCATCATCACAAACCATAAATTGGTCATGATCAAAGTTTGATTTCTTCTTCTTTTTTTAATGGCTGTATCCTCCTGTCGTTATTCTAGGTGACATGGAAGCGATGCGTCTGTCTATGTCAATATAGTCTGTCTTCCACCAAACCCACGTTCTTTTCCCTCCCACAGACAAACATGAGACCAAGCTGAAGGGTGTGATCTACTTCCAGGCAATAGAAGAGGTCTATTATGATCACCTCCGCAGTGCCACAAAGGTATGTTGTAATGGACTCTGACAGCAATGATTTTCTCTCATCTATTTCACACTGTTTATTTTTTTTTATCCTGCATTCTCTTTCATTCAAAACTTGTTTCTGCACATTCTGTGGTTTGCTTCTTTTCTCCCCCCCCCCTCCCCCTTTTGCTTTGGCCGGCTGCTGTCACAGAAGGGATTTTTCAACTTGAATATGACCAGTGTATGTATCACGCTCTCTGTTCTCTCCTCTAACCTCACTGAACCCTGTGTGTCCAAACCATAGACTGTAAATAGTGGTAGAGACTATAAATTCAATGGCCGATGATGCATGGTTAAGACTTGTATTCCATGACCTCAGACAGTGCACTGGTTTGATTCTTGTGTGAGTTTGTAATTTGAATTGCTAATCCTGCGTGATCCCTCTGTCGATCCCAGTGTTCCCAGTGTAAACCAGTCAAGTGGTTACAAAACAAGAAGCTGCTTATAGCAGAGGAAATATATCCCTTATTACAGTTTTTGTTATACAATATACAGTAGGCTGAGCGGAAAGTCCAGTTAAGGACAATACTTCCTGACAGATTAAAGTTATCAAGTCATTTTAAGGCTTGACAGAAATACGACCCCGTTTGACAAATGAGTAAAAGGCAGAGAAAGCTCAAAGACACTTCTCTGCGGAGAAGTTGAAATGTTCCGTAGAGCCGTAGGTGTAGTTTTTGGCCATACTTCTGTTCTTTATGATCCATGCTGCGTGCTGTTTGACTTGAGCCTTACACATCTTGTCATTTGTATTTTTCATCTTCAAGCCAAAGCTGAGCTGCTGCTGCTGCCTCCTCATCTTCAGTGTGTGTGTTTGTGTTTGATGGCCTGTCGCAATGCTCCGCACTCTGACTTACTGTGTGGCTCTGATCATGTCTGGAACTTTTATTTTACTTGTCACTTCCAATGTCACATTACAGAGGGTAAAACTTTAAAGTCTGATGCACTTAGAAGACAGAAAGATGATGGTTTAGAAGAAGAAAAGTGATGCAGATGAGTGGAACATGTGTGTAGGGGTGAAATCAGTTTTATAATAGTCTGGTTGGTTGCTCTTCCAAAAAACAAAACAGTTTTGTGGGGGAAACGGTCGTAAAAGTTTAGTTTTTCATGTAGTTTTTGTTATAGACTGTTGTCATTCTCATATTTCCGTTAAATCTGCAGATCGGGGGTAGACTACTGTGTTTTTGACACCAATTCATTGACAGTGCCATTGCGGGCATTCAGTGCTTCTTAGGGCCAAACTAACCCCAGTCCGTGCCTCTCATGTATTACCTTTACAGTTCAGACACAGAGCTCAGCAGTTCTTTCTAAAAAAAGAAATACCTGGTGATCTTTGAAAGAACCCAGGCGGTGGTTTAACAACAACACTTTATTTCCAGAATCCTCAACCAACTCTTCTAACCATCAAAGATTTGTTTTAACCTTTCTCAAGTTGTTTCCTAACATGGTAACTAGAAATTGCATTATGATTTTGCATGACACAACAAAAATATGAACATGTTATTTTGTATAAATATATAAAATACTAAAAAGGAGCATCAATATAGACAAATATTAGTGAATTGATACCATTGTACAAATTGAGCAACGACATGTCATTTCTAGTTTCATTAACAGATTAAAAATATTTTTCTTTTGTGCAGTTCAGTGTTGTTAGCAAACAATTGCTGTACTTGTTTAAAAGTTAGTTGCTGTTGGGTGCTGGGCAGCTAGTGTTCTGTACTGTACGTTTGTCACTACGAGTGACATCTTTCAAATTACATGTTAATTTGATTAGTTAATAAAAAAAAAAATGTAATTACTGCAGCCTCAAGGATTCTGGAAATACCTTCAGAACGGCAACAGGAGTTATGTTTGTCAAAGATTGAAGCGTATCTAATTTTTGTAGACATTTTTTTGGTAAGCTCTGTCTCTATTTTGAATGTAATGATAATACATTAGATGCACAAACTAGGGCTAGGACAGAACAGCTTCTATAACAGCATTTAGATCACTGGACACCCAAACTCTCCATTTTAACACAGGCTGATACTGCAGTTATTAAACATGAATGCAGAACTGTGTGGACTCTCAAAATGTCTCATTAGATTCAGTTAAATTGAAGGTCTCATTAACAACTAGTGTTGTTCTGATAAAACAACTATGTCCTTCAGTTTGTAAAAGGTTGAAATTGACATATATATTTAATTCAATTCAATTCAATTTTATTTATAGTATCAAATCATAACAAGAGTTATCTCAAAGCACTTTACAGATAGAGTAGGTCTAGACCACACTATAATTTACAAAGACCTAACAATTCAAGTAATTCCCCCAAGAGCTATATATATATATATATATATATATATATATATATATATATATATATATATATATATATATATAAACTACATACCTGCTACATTTCAGTGTACAGAACAATGAGAAAGCAGGGAGTCAGTGGGGTCTGTAAACGTGGCAGTGGGACTACCACTAGGAAGGTCTGATTCTAGTTTTCTCTTCCAGAGCCCAAACCCCTCCCTGACCTTCTGTGTTAAGACCCACGACCGGCTCTACTACATGGTGGCCCCCGCAGCAGAGGCCATGAGGATCTGGATGGATGTGATCGTCACGGGAGCCGAGGGATACACGCAGTTTATGAACTGAGAGACACAGTGCAGAGAGCGCAGGTGACGAGCAGATCGTTTCGTCAGGGACTCTTCCATCACAGACTCTACAGGCCCTTCCTGTTTCCAGTCCACAGCGGACACAACGCCTTGTTTGTTACTTTTCATTTTTAATCTCACACTTTGATTTTACTATGTAGATGTTTTCACCTCCACATTTTCTACGCGAGTCAGTTTGGATTGAAAAAGGGAGCCCTTGGAGGACACACACATCTGTATATAAACCAAAATGTATACCTGTCAAAGACTTTTAAAAAGCCTTTCTATATTGCCAAATGGAGATCTTGTAGTTACTGTTTGTTGAACCTTTTGTATTATTTGTTTCCTTTCTTTATTTTTTTTTACTTATAGAGAAAATTGCCAAATGACATAATGCCAATGTTTTGTTTGAGTGTTCCATCATGACTATGCTCAGTTTAGACAGAGTATAAAATAATCGTAATTCAAAGGGTTAATCAATTTAGAAATATATTTGAAAGATTCTTATTCAAAATGTATGAATGAGGAAAAAATAGAAATCCGTCAACAGGGACTGGAGATGATCTAAGAGTCCAGAGTAACCATGAAACACAGTAAAACATAGCACCCAGTCCACAAGTCACTACACCTTAGTGCTGCTCTTAGACTAACTAACTTGAAATCTACAGCACATTAAGGTCTTATTACTTCACATAGGCTTACCAAAGTAATTGGAGTTATTTTGTAAGACTTTGACCCACTACAGCTCAGGAGTTCACTCTGCAGTTCGCACTATGGTTCAACCAATACAGGGTTTGAAAAGTTGGTACTGATATTATTATGAGCTGCTCATAAACATTATTTTGTGCAGTATTTATAATATCAAAAATATTATGACATAAAAACCTCTACTTAATGCAGAATAATGAAACACATTAGTTGGACTTTTTTTTGGGGAAATCCACTTATTTCCATCTAGCTGTATTCTAAACATGAAGCTAAAGCTAGGAGACGGTTACCTTAGCATAACGACTGGAAGCGGGAAAACGGCTAGCCCTGGCTCTGTCCAAAGGTAAACATATCTTCTTACCAGCACTTCTAAAGCTCACTAATGAAAATTATATATCTAATTTGTTTAATTGGACAGTGAATTTTACCAGTGCTTCCTGTCTTTAAAGCTAAGCTCTAGTTTCATTCTCTAAGCTCTAGCTGATTTTGTTTTGCCAAAGGTTAGATGAGAAGATTGATACCACTCTCCTAAATATGAAGCTACTGTCAGCAGCTGGTTAGTTTAGCTTAGCATTAAGACTGGGAGACAGCCAGCCTGAGTATGTTCCGATACTCCGTAATCAGTCCCTCCAGAAAAACGCAGAGTTTTTTTGTGATTGTTGCGGGGAAAAATTCTTGATTATGCGACACGTTTTCTTAAAAAATGAAGGAATATGCGGGATATTTATGCGGCGTATTTGAAAAAATGCGGCCCCAGCATAAATATGCGGACTTTGGCTGATTATGCATTGAATTATGCGATCACATGATCGCGTTTTTCTGGAGGGACTGACTAATTCATATGTTGTATCTTGCTTGTGTAATTGGTAGGTATCTTTTCACAGAGACAGGCTAGCCTCTTCCCCCTTCTAGTCTTTATGCTAGGCTAAGCTAACTGACACCTGACCATAACTTTAAATTTAGCATACAGACAGGAATAAATAAGCATGTTTCCCAAAATTCCCCATAATTCTTAAAAAGAAAAGTCTCCATCTGCTTCCAGCCTTTGTGCTAAGCTAGGCGGTACAAGCCAGCCTCAACATGCCTTTAAAAAAAATGTACGTAATAAAAAAGTAAGGAGGAAAATCAGTTGGAGGACACTCACCGGATGATATCCAACACTCAGAAGTTGACTCCCAAAAAGCCCAGTGTATTGATCTAACCACAGCTGCCACATTCTCAGTGTACATGTAAATATGTTGAACATTATCTCACTGTCTCTGTACGATGCCGCCATGTTGCCAACTCAAGGTGCAAACTGCATATCCATGTGTGCACAGGTACAAACCGAAAATATAATCTATTTGCCAAGTAGCCTTTAGCTAACTTGATGATGCGACAACACAGCTGGGAAGCAGCCATCATCACTGCCAGCCTAAAGCAGCCACCACTAGAGTGTGCTACAGAGACCCCACAGGATCAACGATGCGGAATAATGCAATTCTCAACTGTGCCTTGACTATGTGTTGTTGTGGATCCTGTGTCTGTGAGTCCAACAGAGCCTCACTGGAAGGCTACAATCGTATGAACGCATTTGAATTAGTTTCTGAGCTGTAATGCAGTACAGGTTCACATGAGGGGACGTCTGCCTGTAGCCTCATTACAGATACTGAAGGCCCTGAGCACAGTGGGGATCAGCTAGTTCACTGTCATTATTTAAACTCTTATGTTATTAAAGGAGCACTCCCCCAGTTTTTCAGTTCACTGTGGTCGTAGGCTGAGTAGAGAACACTTGTATACTGTCTTCTAATGTCGTTGTTGAGTGTGTCATCATTGAGCTTGGAGACTACAAATTCATAACAGAAAGCCTGTGTTACAAACTGGGGGCATGGAGGTTGTGTATTTGCCAGTTAGGGAGAGTCTAATAAAAGGCACTGGTTGCATTATGGGAAATTGACTCATAAGAGAGTAAAAGTCGAGATGTCTCGAGCACTGCTGCTTCAATTTGTCTCGGTTCCCCCAACTGCGATACTAAATAGCTAGAGTGCTCCTTTAAATTTGAACCAATCAAAGATGCAGAAAAAAGCGTGCGTTTAGTGTGTTGCCATTCTTTTGCACATTCAGTAGCAGGGTTAACTCATCACAACTTAGTTTGCCAACTTTTTTATTTGCAAAAAACTGGCTTTAATGTCCAGTTTAGGTTATACAGTATATCATGCAAAGCATTTTTCACAATTATGGGTTCTTAGATGTAAAAAGAACTGGCAATATGAGACTATATACCCTCTGGAAATTTGGTTATAAAATCAATACTTTCTCTTTTTTTTTTTACATTACTAATTATTGATTGTAGCCGTATTATTCCAAAAATCTGTTTACTCAATTTTTTATTTAATACCACAACTCTGAATTCCAACAGTGATAAATCTTGACTCCCTGCTTTAAATCCCCACTGTGAGCGGAGGCCTGCGTGCATGAGGGTGGATGAAGAAATGTTGTACTTCAGCTTTAACCGACTGTAACTGACCGGGCTCGCCTGGTGTCTTTGTCGTCAAGTGTTTATCATCACATTGTGAGTGTATTGATTGGCTGTGAACATGACCATTTGTAGTTAGCAGATGCCGGATGCTGTTGTCAGTTTTGTAGAAGCAGAGTACAAAACTACGCTGTGATTTTCGGAGCATGTGGAACTGTTGTTTAGTTTCATGTGTTGGTACAGTGATGATCATTTATAGTTGTGGTGCCTCAAATAGTGACACGTTTACTTCTAAAATAAATAAATAAAAAAAAATAAACAAGACTAGTGAAAAGACCTTAATATATTCTGTCCCCCTTGCCTTTACTTTCCTGTGCAAACCAAACTATTCAACACTGTTAAGGCTGTTAAATCATGTCTGTTGATAGTAGGTGGTATATACATTACTGTTATCTATGTTGATGAGAAAGGAAACTAAATATAATGTAAAGAGGATGCCCAAATAAAAAAATATCTTGCTATTGAAAAGAGATGAAACAGTATTGTATGAAAAGAAGTACACTTTTTTCTTATTTTTGTCATTTTAGAAATTTTATTGTCAGTCAGTTACATTTCAAATTGTATGGTAGTGATGTATCAGTCTACCTTTTTTATTTTTATTTACTGGTACAGCAGCGCACACACACACACACACACACACACACACACACACACACACACACACACACACACACACACAACTCACCAAGCATTCATGAGACTGTACTTTTTTTCTTCTTCTAGAAAGTAGATCCTGTTTCTCACACACACACACACACACAATCAATAGTCGTACCATACTGTGTTATTGGTACCCTGTATGTCTCATGCGTTAACTTTCACGTATGAATAATATGGATTTTGTCAAATCTATTAAAAACAGAACTATTACAGAATATTGTCTTGTCTTGAACTCAGTGGGTTATAATGTGAAGGTTCCAGTGTTGTGGGGAGCGACGGCAGCAACTACCGCATGGATTCTCATGCTGACTGATTATTGGTTCATTACTAATAGTCATAATTGGAAGAACAAGGAGGAGCCTACCATGGAACAGAAAGTAGAACAACTCCCCCCCCCCCCCCCCACCCCCCAAAAAGCTAAAAAACTAACAGACAGTAAGCATTTGTTCCTAAAAAGTGGAATTCACTCACAATCAAACACAGCTAAAAAAAAGTTTAATAGGAGTAAAAACAAATAAAGAAACAGTCTAAAAAAAAAATAAACACCTAGTTTGTTTCTCTGACACTGATTCTTCCAACTGAAAGAAGTCCCGCGTTGGCTATCCTGGATTTTACAGCTCGTTGATGCCGTCACCTGGAAGAAAAACACTTTATTTACCTGTAAACTACCCGGATACATTCACTGTTTGCAGACGTTTGACTTTCACCATTTGACCAGCTTTAAGAAAAATAACATTCACGTGGATTTTGTTTTTACATTCAATTATATATGATACATTAACTGGCTAGTGAATGTTGATAAAACTTATGGAAAATCTGAGATAAATTGGACAAAGTCAGTTTTGGAAAACCCAAATTATCTGACAATTCTGCAGTGACATAATGTTAGTGTGTAGTAGACTGGATGACAGTTAAGATTAATTCATGTATTCATTAAGAAATTGAGTAGTACCTCCTATATGGAACTATTTAGTCAACAGTTTGACTTTCAAACTGTACATTGCAGTGGTGAGATGAAAAGCATATTCAGCATTAATCCCTTTTCCTTAAAAGTGATAGTTTGGATTTTTTGAAGTGGGGTTGTATGAGGTACTTATACATTTATAAGTATAAGGGTTTTAAAAGTTAGTTTGGATTCACCAAAGTCACACTAACACAAAACTAAATGATCAAGGCAGCGGTAGACCAACAACTGACGGAACAACGTTGGTGCAATATATGGTGCAATATATATATATATATATATATATATTTATATATATATATATATATATATATATATATATATATATATATATTTTTTTTTTTTTTTTTTTTTTTTTAGGTGGCTGAAATATGTTTAGCTGCTGTATCCGTCCACAGCAGTATATTGCTTAGCTTCCGTGTCAGCACTCCTGTCTGTTTTTCCCAAACTGGGGGCGTGCACACCAACACGGCCATCTAATATAGGTAATACACTGACTATAGATAAGTACCTTATACATCATTTGTACATATTTTAATATCAGCAATTTATACCACTGATGTTGCGGGGGAATTCATGCTGTTTTGGCCATAATAACTGGTTCAGGTATAATACTGTTATGAAACACTGTGATGACCCTATATGAACTCTGTCAACACAGAGCATAAAAATGTTACTTACTTTCTGCACAGGGCGAGTTGTAGTCAGTGACTGCCTCATCACCTGGAAATATCAGCAAAAACACATCAGATATACAGCAGTGTCACAGAGTGGAAAGTAAAGTGAGTAAAGAAAAGTGACCATCACATAAATTTGGACAAAATAACAACAACTAAAATGCATTTCTTGCAGAAAATGCTTGTGAATGCTGAAAGCTAAATTGCTAAAGCTAAAGTGGATTGCTGGCAAAATTGGGTAAGAAGAAAGTGAAGTAGTGAGAATATTACAAATTTCATTGAAATGTTGAATAATACCAATAATGTATTAAACAAAAGTAGAATATTTGGAATAGAAAGTGTTTTTTTTGTTTGTTTTAAAAGAAAGGTCATACATAGTATAGCATGACAAAAGTCATAGTATAGGTATGTCAAACAAGTGATGAAAATTCATAGTGTAGTATGTGGTAGGTTTGTTATATTCTAGCATGCATGTGTCAAAGGTATTTCATCTATTCTAAGAGATCGCCTATGTCAGGACTAAGCGTCAGGTGACAGAGTCTCACAGAAAAATAGTTTGGAGTGTGCAAATCTATTACAAGCATGTGCCATAAAAGGAGTAGTTTGAAGGCTATTTTGTGTCACCAGAATCGGTAGTCTGAACTTTGTAAGCACAAACAAAAGTATAAAAAGGATCCATTTGCATGTACATGTCGAACACCCTTGAGCATACCATTTCGTATGATTCACTGTTGTCTCACTGTCACGAGAGTTTGTTCATTGTTTGAATAAAGCTGCACTTGATCTACATCCGGACTCGTCTTCTGTTGAAAGTCTCCTCACATCACTTCTACAGTTATTCTGATATAACAGTATGTCAAAAAAAGTCATGAAAAAGACATACTATAGTATGTTAAAAAATCTTATAATATAGTATGTCAAAAAATGTGACAAAAAAGTGATAGTATAGTATATCAAAAATGTTATAGTATAGTATGTCGAAAGAAATGATGAAAAATGTATAGTATGTCCAAAAGTCACAAAAAGTCATAGTATAGTATATCAAAAAAAGTAATTAAAACAGTATAGTATGTCGAAAAAGTCATTAAAAGTCACAGTATGTCGAAAAAAGTCATAAAAAAGTCTAAGTATAGTATGTCAAAAAAGTCATAAAAAAAGTTATAATATAGTATGTCGAAAAAAGTGATGAAGCCATAGTAGCTATAGTAAGTCAAAAAAAGTGATAAAAAAGTCATAATATAGTATGTCGAAAAAAGTGATTAAAAAGTCATAGTATAGTATGTCGAAAAACGTCATATTATAGTATGTGGAAAAAAGTCATAGTATAGTATGTAGAAGAAAGTCATAGTATAGTATGTAGAAAAAAGTCATAAAAAAAGTCATAGGATAGTGTGTCAAAAAAAGAGATAAAAAGGTCATAGGACAGTATATCAAAAATGTTATGGCAGAATATGTTGGAAAAAGTAATGGTATAATATGTCTAAAAAGTGATAAAAGACTCTTACTATGGTATGTCGAAGAGTGATAAAAAAGTCATAGTATAGTATGTCAAAAAGAATTATTAAAAAAAAGTGACAATAAAAGTCATAGTATAGTACTTCAAAAAAAGTGATAAAAAACTCCTAGAAAAAAGTGTCATAGTATGGTATGGCGAAAAAAATTGAAGTATACTAAGTCGTAAAAAGGGCCAGCCAGGACTGTGTATTGAACCTGGGTCAGACTCTGCAGGGACTACTTGCTGGCTGGCAGTAGTGCCAACCACTGAGCCAATGTGCCGCCATAAAACTTATGTTGAAAACAGTAATAGCATAGTTAAAAAGAATATTTAAATAGTCATAGTTTAGCATGTCGAAAAAGTCATAGTGATAAAGTCTTGGTATAGAATGTCGAAAAAAAAGTGTTAAAAAGTCGTAGTATGTATGTCGATGAAGTGACAAAAAAGTATTTGGGAGCAGTAGCATTTAGCTAAAAGGATTTAAAGATTGCTTCAATGATTTACAATGTAAAAAGAAAAAAACTTCAATTGAATATCAACACAAATGTCCTCAAAGATATTTGAATGTTTTTTTTGTAGCTGAAAGTATGCTGCTGAATCAGCATTCACACATTGAAGCTCTTACTTGTCTGGTAGTAATCATAGACTTTGACCACAGCTGCTTTCAGGTTCCTTACAGGCACGTCCTCCTCTAGTGTCACACTGAGCATCTTTGACTCATCCTTCTTCAGCTGCAACCACAAACAAAAGAAACCATTTACTTACTTAAAACACAGCGCGTAAACATTGGCTGTACTGACGTTTATCAAAATAAAGCATGATTTAATGTGTTTATGAAACTTAATTTCACCATCAACAAAGACACAGTCATTCTGTCAGTGCTTCCTACCCCATCTAAGTAGATGTTGATGAATCCTTCCTCCACGTCCACGCGCTTCACGGAGCGGTCGCTCTTCAGCTACCAAAGCACAGAGCACAGACTGCCATTAGTATACTCCAACATATTAAATATAATGTAGTAATATAATGTAGTATGTATAACATATTAGATGCCGTAGCAAAGCCTGGTAGTATTAGCACAAACGATATGTGCATTAAAGTATAAAAGTATTCTCCATCATCTGGCTGCTCATGGTGTAACTGTTAAAGAACTGACCAGCTTCAGGGAGCCCTTATCCAGAATGTACCCAGACAGCAGTTTGATGTTGATGATGACCATGTTTGTTTCCTCTCTCCTGCCCTGGTACCTACACACACACACACACACACACACACAGACACACAGTCAAACACCACGCGGTAGTGACGCTCACATACTGCTGTGCTTATCAGTTTTTGTCTCTACAATGGTGCAGAAAGACTTTTTTGGCATAATTTCAAGATATTGAATATTTGCCAAACAAATATTGTCTCTTTGCTGCCAGTACAGAATGTTCTAATGCTGTTTAACATGTCTGAACGAGCATCTGAAATAGTAACAGAAACTAAACTTACTAAACAGAATTAACCCAAGTTAAATTCATCATTTTAAGTTTATAAATTCCAAAAACTTTGTAATAATGAGTTTCAGGTGGTGCAATCATAACACTAACAAAGGCCTGTATGCTGGCTTGTTTAAGTATTAAGTATTTTCTGTTATGTGTTATGTCATGGCATGGTTTGCTGATACAGTTATCCAGTAAAATGGATCCTTATCCAGTAAAATTATCCAATGAAGTCCAGAATATTAACAGAAAACAGTATCAACAATACTATTTATAATTTATGTATCCCTGCATGGAAGCCAACTAAACTTCTTAATACAATTACAAGTCAACGATGATCTAATGACATGATCAGTTCTACAAAAACATGTAGACACACACAGACACACAGTACCTGACTGTCACAAAGAGGATGAGCTGGGGCTTGCTGATGTTGCATTTGGCCATGGTGTCAGCAGAGATGTTGAAGGCAGAGAAGTCGGGTGGAGGGGGGATGTTGTAATGCATGGAGATCTGTGGAGGGACAGATCATCACAAACATCTCTTTACAATGGAACAATAAGCTTTCATCAAAAATATAAGTTACAATTACCTTGAAATAACCGTAGATAGAATTAATATTTACATTTTCATTGAAAAATGTTTTATTTTATTTTATTTATTTTATTTATTTTATTTATTTTATTTATTTTATTTATTTTATTTATTTTATTTACTGTATTTTGTTTATTTATTTATTAAGGTAAGAAGGGGTATATACATGTTTTGAGACCCCTGAACGTTTATTTTTACCTCTTTTGGGGAGTGAGTTGTCTTTCATATTTTTTGAGGGGGACAAATCTACCTCTTCTAAATATTGGGGGGGGCATATCCCCTGCATCTCCACCTATGCCTCCAAGTGCTCCTCCTATACTCTTTTGCCCCTAACTTGCCCCTATTTCAGTTCCTGCTTTACGTGTTCTGGTGTTGGCTTGGTCTTTGGCTCATCCTGTGGTTGAGGGTACCTGTGCCAGCACACAGCTCTGCCCCTCAGCTCGGACCGTGTACTCTCCAGGGACCTCGCTTAGCTTCTCCTCCTGGTACAGCAGCCTGTTGCTCTGATCCACCGCAAACTCTTTGTTCAGGCCTCCTAACGACGTCACTGTCACTGTGGTGCTGCCCTCCGCGCTGTAGGTGGCAGCGCCATACTTAGCCAAAGCCTGGAGGGCCACCACAGTGTCCTGAAAAGCAGAGAGGTTAAACGTGTCATTAAAAACGGTTAGGGGGTTAAAGGTTACCTGTGTGTGCAAGATCTGTCCTACCTGTGTGGAAGAGAAGCCCCCGTACGGGTTCTGTTGCTGGGCGAGCCAGCGGACAATGCTGGAGGAGTAATCCAAACCAAAGTCCGGCATGGCCGGACCGGAGAGCAGAGCCAGCAGCACGTAGGAGGTCATCTCCACCTCCAGAGAGTCCAGGCCTTTCCCAGAAGCCCCTGCTCTGTCCCAGTGACGGGTGCCACCTGTGGTGTCATTCATTAGAAGGTTAGCAATGACCAACTTTGTACAATTGAGTTAAATCAGGACATGGTCAAACCCTATACCCCAACCCGCCAACTCCGCTCTGCATCAGCCAACCTGCTTGCTGCTCCCTCACAGCGAGGGACAACTAATCACTCAATGAAATCCCGACTGTTTGCTGTCCTGGCTCCTAAATGGTGGAATGAGCTCCCTATTGACATCAGGACAGCCGAAAGCCTACGCATCTTCCGACGAAGGCTAAAAACACATCTCTTCTGACTGCACCTCTTGGCTCTTTGTAGTTTCACTTATTTAAAACTAATATACTTGCACTTACTACTTGTTGTCTGGAGTTTGCACCTTCAGGGTTGAAAGCACTTAATTGGGAAGTCGCTTTGGATAAAAGCATCAACTAAATGACATGTAATGAAATGTAAAAATTAATGAGTAGGTAGTCTATAGATTTTAATGTTTCGATAGGAAATTCATTATGGAAATTACCATCTCCTCTGTGTTGTTTAACCTCGGGATAATACCAACAGCCAAGCTACAGCTGTTACAAAATGTTCTTTTAAAGGAATACGCCACCATTTGTTGAAATAGGACTTATCACACCTCTAGATGTAGATAGGTGGGCAAACGCATTTTTTGTCTCAGTGCATGCATTGTCTCAGTCCGGCAGAGCCGCTGCTAGCTTAGCTTAGCGTAGTGAATGGAATCCTTTGTTGCCGTTAGCATGTCGTGAGTAAAAGTGAGCCAACAACAACAAAAAACAACCTAATTACTTCTTGTGGCCTGCGTATTCAGAACGAGTACAAATAGCAATGCAAAATAAGACTAGATGATATCCTAGGCATATATTGATTTAGGACTATATTGGGTGGAAGTAGCCGACAGCCGAAGCACTGGTACTTGGCGCAGAGATCACGCAGCTGTTACAGCCGAGGCTCTGACCCAAAACACAGAGAATCACAGGCAGACACAGTGGGCGAAGCACGAAGAAATACAGGAAAGTACTGACGTGAACAAACAAGGTAGCTATCACACTGGGAGCCAAGTTACCACATTGGTAGCTGTAAAGTGTCAATTATACTAGCGCTTCCCTCGGCGATAAAGTCAACTGGGAAAAAACGCTGAATGGCCCCAATAAACAGCTGTCCACAGAGTAAGTGATTACTGTAAACATGATTATTTTACGGGATAGATCAAACCATATTAGACCTGTACTCACACAGAGGTGCTGTGTGATCTCTGCGGCAAGTACCAGTGCTTCGGCTGTCGGCTACTTCCACCCAATATTGTCCCAAATCAATATATGCCAAGGAAATGTCTAGTCTTATTTTGCATTGCTATCTATACTCGTTGTGAATATGCAGGCCACAAGAAGTAATTAGGTTGTTTTTGTTGTTGGCTCACTTTTACTCACGACATGCTAACGGCAACAAAGGATTCCATTCACTACGCTAAGCTAAGCTAGCAGCGGCTCCGCCGGACTGAGACAAAAAATGCATTTGCCCACCTATCTACATCTAGAGGAGATTGTGATGAGCCCTATTTCAACAAACGGTGGCGTATTCCTTTAAGACACCCTTTTATTGTCATTTTGAAAAAAATATATACATTTGGGACACTATATGGAAAGATAACATATAATAAAAACAGAAATGCTACAACAAAAAAGCAAGCGCAGGCCAGACCACAACATCGGGTGACATAGCACTTGCTCAGCTTTCAGGAAGAGAGCCTTTCTGCGGTCTAATTCATTTAACCTTTTAATGACATACCAACTGATTTCACTTGCTACATGTCAATTGACACTTGAACACAGCTTTCTCCTTCTGACAGTTCAACTACCTTTTAGCAAATATAGCAACAAGACATTTTCACATACACATTTTCTTCAGACGGTTGAGCCTTCTCTATCTTTCTAGGTTTGGGTTGATGCTACTAAATGGTAGCACTAAAATTATATGGGTGGGGGGCGGACTGCTGAAAAGTCAGACATGCAGATGTTGCTGATGGCTACACTGTCTTACCCTGTGTGTTGGACTTCTGGTGCAGGTAAGTGATGAGTTTGCTCCTCATCTCCTGGTCCCCAGCCAGAGTGAAGGTGTAGGACAGCAGGGCGGTGGTGTACAGGTTGTCCAGCTGGCCGGCCACTGCCTCTTTCAGACAGTTCAGGCAGTTCTGCACCATGGGGTCCTGTCACACCACAGGCAAACACAAAGATGAGACAATTGGTCTTCAAATGCCTAAATAATGCTGCTCCCCCACCCCTTTGCAAAACAATAACAAGACACCAAAGTGGTACCAGATCCACCACCCGAGCAGCGTTAAAACGCAATTGTAGTATCCCTTTCCGTAGAACATAATTTGCCAAAACGGCCTTTTCAGTAAAAGGGGCAAAATTATGGAACTCTCTGCCAGACCACTTGAAATGTATCCCAACATTAGCCACCTTCAAAACAAATACCAAATTGTGGCTAATTCAGGAACAATATTGCTCTCATATTTAGTTTTTACACTGTGCTCTCTCTGTATACTTTCTATATTATTTCATCTCTATCTTATTTTTAAGAATGTTAATCTGTATTTTTATTTTTAACCAAAAGCCCTACTAGGGACAAGTGTCGTGAATTAGCTTCAGCTAAAAACACTATGATACATACATCAGATGTCTGTTTAAGCTTGTCTATGTTTTTTGTATTTGTCCCTATCTATGTAAATTTTAATAAATACGCTTTAAATAAGTCTAACAACCAGGTACTTCAATTGACACCCGCCAACTGGCCAAATGTCTGTAAAAATGTACTTTGGCGGGTAACCTTGTCAAGTTACTAGTCAATTTGGCTGGTGATGAGTGAAGCAAATAACACTGTTTGAATCGGCAGGCTGCAGAAACGATGCAACAAGTCAGTGTTGCCAGATTGGTCAGTATTCTACCGAGAAATGTGGGCGGTTTTCTGTGCGTGTGTTTGGCTTGGAAAATGTAATCTTTATCTGGCAACCCTACTTTAGTACTCCTACATTCCTACATTTCCTATGAACACCACGTCGTGACATGTCATACAACAGTTGGCTACGTGCCCAGTGTTTGTGGTATCAGTTACGAGCCGGAAAAGACAAACAGAATGTATTAAAGTTAGTTAGGAAAAACAAACAAAAAACGTGGAACTATTTTTCGTGGAGTTTAGAAACCAGAAGAGCATACGAGGAAGTCTGCAGACACAGTGGACAATGAAGATGACAGAGGAGGGGGAAAAGAAGAAAATGAGGAAAATTTGGCTAGTGGTAACTTCAAAAAAATATACTAGCCATGTTGGCTGGTGATCAAAAACATTCATTTAAAAGCCCTGCTAACAAGTGAAACAATTAATGAACCGATTTCTCTGCAGGCTTTGATGTTGTTGCAAGGAAACGTTTTTAGTAATTGCTACAGACAAATTTAGCCCCCAAGACAGACTATTAAAAGCTGAAGAGACAACAAAGGAACACAGGCCGACATCTCTGAAAGGCAGTAGTGAAGAGATATCAAGTGATTACCTCCGCTCGATATTTATCAGGGAGCTTATAGTGTTAATTCTATCTAACAGCTCTCACAGGTGACTGTGGTTCCTTTCTTTCTACACTCTTTGGATGGCCAAGTTCATTTGCAGGCCATGCTCGGACCTCCTGTCTAAAACTAAGAATTTCTATTAAATGATTCAATCTGAAAAGGTTTCATTTATGTAACATAAATAAAGTATCCTGGTTGCCGAAAATTTTAAGCATCAAATACGACAGGAAATATACCAGTGTTGGTTTCCGAGGTTATACATGTTTAAATATTTAAAATGAGGGCAGACCCAATGACTTAAGCAGGTGAATATCTCACAGCTGCAGCAATGCGAGGCGTTCAGTGTGAGACGGAGGGGGGCGCCGTCAGACTCACCGTGGTGTTGGTGTCCAGCTCCAGCAGGGCAGCGGTGATGTAGGCTGTCAGGGACACATCGTCACTCACTCCTCCCTGTTGAAAACAGGCGCAGAGCGGAAACAACCTCTGTCACACATATAGCTTTACTTCATGTTAGTGCCACTAAACTCGTTTCAGTTTAGTTTTTCTTAAAAGGATGTCCTTTTTATTTAGTTTCAATTTACAATAATATTTTTCATTGCATTTTTTTCATTTTCGTTTCAGTTTATGACGTACTAAATGTGAATGTTTGTTTTCAAAACTGATTCAGTTACTGCTGATTGAAAGCATTGCTGCTTTATTACACCTGCACAGCAATTGGCCATTAAACTCTTGATTAAATTTAAAACTGTGCACACTTCAGTTTGTCTCTTTCCTTGTCTAAGAAAATAAGCACCATGATGAAACACACACCTATCGACTCTCTACTTACTGTAGACAAACTAAGACTGACCTAAGCACATAAAAGTCGTATATGTAGCCTTATCTGGCAGCCATACCCCAGTATGTAAGATTGCCACTTTATAAAACAGAAAAATATAATTACAACAAAGAGAAGTTGTCTGAAACTATAATTTTACATAAAAGGAATTGCTTTGGACTGTCCTTGGCTTATTGCTTATTACACAGTGTTTTACTGATTACAAATATTAGTCCAAAGTCCTCAGTCAGTTCTTACTTTTATCTGTAACAACTATGTGTACCTGCCTCAGACACACAGCTGTCGTGGCTTTTTGCTTTTAGTCGGCTTGGAAATGCTGTACTTTAATGGGGATATTTTCTCTGCTGTGTGTATGTGTGTGTATGTGTGTGTGTGTGTGTGTGTGTGTGTGTGTGTGTGTGTGTGTGTGTGTGCGCGCTGCTTGCCTGCAGGCCCGTGCCATCTCCGCTCTCTGCACACACTCACAGCTCTCCGAAACTATGCACATTGCTCCTCACGTTGAGCTAATTCTGTGGTTTTGTCTTATAAGAAAATACTAAACGACCAAAAGCAGATGATGTGAACGATCTACAACGTTCAAACTGATGTCATCACCTTCATGCCATTGTGGAAGAGTTTCCCCACAGATCTGATGCAACCGTCAGTCTGCTGGTTTTTGGACAGCCACATCCTGGCATCTTTAATGTGCTTGTCATGCACAAAGATGTATGGTCTCGCTCCACCAAAGGACTTCATCACAAACGCGGTCAGCCTGGAAGTTTAAATACAGAAAATGCACACAAGGTTGGTTTTTTTTAGAAAACAAATCTAACCCTGTGAGCCTGTGTTGGTAACCCCAAAATGAACCCAGCTTCAGGACAATTACATAACAGCCTCCTGTCTCACACTAACACAGAGCGCTGGGCCAGAGCTGCATCCACAACTAAACAATAATCTGAGCCGCAGAGCCCAGCAGAATAAAGACAGCTGGAGCTGACAGAACACCGACATTTCATATATTTGGATCATAATTCAGATGCAATGCTTCTAAAGGAAGCCAGTTATAGCCATTTTACATCATACTACACATATTGCATTGCACTGTAATCAGTATGTACAGCATGGGTCAACACTGCTTGACACTTTATTGATACTTTAAGGTGCACAAAAATAAGCATTCATTCATTTTGGCCACTTGGGGGCAGCAGAAAAAGCTCTAAACACAACATTGACATATTACCTTATAGAGTTCAACGTGTTAAGCAAACAATTATTCATTTACACACCCAGCAGACAAAGAGCTACTGTGGCAATCATCTTGAGTCATGTTTTGCCACCACGTAAATTCAGTCCAAAATACACTTTGGATTCCTGAAAAAAAATATCTTGACCTGTAGGTTCAGCACTGCAATCAACACGTCACATTACACACTTTACTTTAAGCAATTCTTCATATAAAACATTGATTAGTGCGGCTTTTAATAAAGAAATCTATTTATTGCTCACACTTTAGTGAGTCCTTGTTCGAGGGTCCTGGGATTTTAAGTGATTTGGACTAATCCAATCTCCTGTTGGAATTATAATGTAATTCAACACTTGAGAGCCCTAGTTTCTCCTAACCACAAACACACACCCACGCACACACTCACCAACTGCCAAACTGCCCAGCACCCTTTCAAACAGCAAAGGGTTTGTTAAATCCCCTGAGGCACTGTGCTTTAAGCCCATTAAATGCAAATATTAATATTTTCTTTCAGGTTCCCCATAAAGTAAATTAATAGGATGCTTGCTGGTGCCAACCACTAGAAAGGACACACTCTGTGGTGTGTGTGTATGTATACCTCCCACTGTGTAAGCATGTCATTTGTATTCTTTCATCAAATTAAGTGTGAGATTTGAGCTGAAAATATTCACAGTTTAAACAGAAAAGCTCAAGATAAATGTTTTTAAGTGTTCTATAACCACTGATGCAACTCCAATATATAACAACTTATAGAAATGAACATATTCTATTATTCAGATTATTTTGGTACGTAAGTTTCAGGTGTGCAAGTTCCTCCTCAGTTTACAGAATATTTATACATCTAATTTTTAGTATTTGGGCTTTTTATGAAACTAAAATGCATTAATAATAATTGCATATGTGAAATATAATAGAATAACTATTATTTTTTTAAATAACACTCATAAATAATTCATATAAAAATGCCTCTTATAATTTAAAAAATGTGTTAATGTATAAAATGTGCATCATCATTACTAAAAAATTACAATATGGCTCAAATGATGTTTCTTATTTTACCTACAATATGACAGTTAGTTTCTTTTGTTTATTTGTGACCAGTTCCTATATGCATGTACATAGAAAATGTCATTACACAACATCATTATCTGTATCCTAAGCAGCATCTGCTAGTTATGTTACTGACCAGGTGTTTCCAGACTCATCACTCTTCCCAAAAGCGCTATAGGAGCCGTCATCATGCTTGTACGTAAGCTCCCTCTGATATCCTACAACACACACAGACACACATGAACAAAACCATCACATTTACAAAAAAAGCCCCTTGACACAGACAGACAGACAGACAGACAGACAGAGCTGGTGAGTTGTTTCACATGCCGGTGAGCGATGATACAATCCCGGAAGGCTGCTTAAATAATAGATCCAAGAGACTGAAGGTTCACCAGATGTCAGAACCATGCACAGCAAATTATAATACGATGAGGCAAGATTTTACAACTTTGGAAAGTTATCACTGTGACTCTCATATTGGTGATTGTGAGATAAACTGAAAAAAATGGCATTTTTCATTTTACATAGTGATCTACTAAGAACGTGCTATTCCATGTAGGGTTGGGCCATATGGCCAAAATCTTCTCTCCCAATATACAGTAGGTCATTTCATATTTTGAAAATGATATATATCACAATATCAGGTAATTCAATAAATAGTCTATATGAAATAACCACATGATAAAAAATACTTTTGTATTCTCCTGTGTGAATTAAATACTTGACAAATGAAAAGCAGAGTATTTTTGCTCAGCCCTTTAGCATGTATTTGATTGACCAATGCAACACCTTGAGCCATGTTCCCATGTCTGAACACAGCCAGCCTCCTCATTTATTTGAAGGGGACATTCATGATTTCCTTTAACCCTCAACTGGTTTAGGCCAGACTAATGACAACAGATACAGAGGCATTATTTCCTATAGGGGACACTTGAAAAACATTTTGGGAACCGATGGAGGATATATGCAGACTGGAATAATCGCCCAGTGTCTGTCAAGAAAGTAAGCATTCTCACAGCTCCATCTTTGAACTTCAGACTCAGACATTTCTTTTCCACATTCACTGTCCCGTCACAGATGGTACACAACTTACCGCTCTCCAGGAATTGCGTTGCCTTGTCCTGAATATCCTTGGTCAGCTGTGCCGTGCTTTTCAGGTAGTTGAGGATGAAGATGTTTGGCGCAAACAGCACCATGTTCTGTTCCCCGCAGCCGTACGGCATGGCCAGGAGCTTGTCCAGGTTCTTCATGGCCCGGCCCATCAGGTCACCTGCAGAAGCAACCGGAGGAAGATAAGGCAGACTCCAAAATTACACCCTGACAACTTCTGGTTCTTAGCAGGTTGGACGGTTAACATATAGTAGATACTGTAGTGTTAGCTGGCCCATCACATGCAAATGCTGAGTCTTGACAGCTGGACTAAAAAAATGACTGAGAAATAGTGTCACCAACCCAGTACAGAGACAGAGGCCCTGGCCGATCCAGCCACAAACATCTCGGGCATCAGAAGGGAGATTTTCTTCTCCACAGGTCCCTCTGGCAACACAAAGAACAGAAAAACACATAAATGATACACAAAGGAGAGAGCTTAAAAGGAACAATTTCACATTTTGGGATATGCGCTTGTTTACTTTCTTCCCGAGAGGTAAGTGCGATAATATGAAACTTACTTATTGATGGTTAGCTTAGCATATAACCCCCTATAAAACCACAGCTTGGCATTTTTCCACTTTGTTTTTTTGTTTACTTAAAACACTCAATAATAAGTGAGCTTCAGAGGACACAACCGGGCTAGCTGTTCCCCTCGGTTTCAGGTCTGCTGGCTTTGTTACATGTGTCAGTGATGTGGGATTTTATTTGAACACTAACATTGCAATGATTCAGTGTATTCAATGCAGCAACCAAATTACAACAACCATCTGTTCCATTTCACACATTTCTGTACAGTACTCATCTCCCATCTGACACAAATGCTTCTGAACAATAGTGAGTTGCCAATTACAATCAATCACCCTCACACTGAACTATGAGAACTTCAACCTCTGAGCCTGAAACAGGTCTCCATGACAGAATTAGTTCTGAATGAGAGGATCAAGATGGCTGTTAACCCTGAGATAACGAGACGCTGATAGACGGGTCGTTTGTGAGCGCTTACCTGCAGGACAGAGGAGAGCGTTATGACTGACCATCTGTGGTGTTCCTTCAGCCTTTTGGAGAGAGACAAAGAGAATGATATTGATTACATCAACAGGCAACGTAACACGTATTGTGTGTGTATCTAAAGTCTGATATAGCTCATTCATTGTTGCAATAGAGTCCTAGTAGAACATAAAGACTGCAAAAAAGCTAGAATAAAATAACAGGAGATACACCATTTCATTCACCATGAGGGTGTTGACTATATCTTCGAGGTTACTTTCATAGAAAAAAAACAAGTATATATTAGAGGTGCAACGATGAATCGATTAGTTGTCAACTATTAAATTAATCGCCAACTACTTTGATAATCGATTAATCTGTTTGAGTCATTTTTGAAAAATTCTAGTTTCTTCTCTCCTCTGTGACAGTAAACTTAATATCTTTTGAGTTTTGGCCAAAACATGACATTTGAGGACGTCATCTTAGGCTTTGGGAAACACTGATCATCATTTTTCACCATGTTTTGACATTTTTATAGATCAAACAACTAATCGATTAATCGAGAAAATAATCGACAGATTAATCGACTATGAAAATAATCGTTAGTTGCAGCCCTATATATGTCTTTATTAGTAATCAAACTGAGGTTGTTCTGCTGTTTGTGTTGTGTTTGACAGTCACTGACCTCCACCAGCAGGGTGCGGATCACTGTGTCGATTCGGCCCATGTCGGGGACGGTGGCCACCTCGTTGCCACACAGAATATCAGTCTTCAGGGCCTCTGCGCTGACCTTCAGATTCACCTGACCTGTGTGCACACATACACACCCGTGTTATTTCGAAAGCATAGCTGTATTGATTAGCACTCCCTGTCACAATGTCACATTTTGTGTACGGAGGCAAAACAGCTTCCCGTCTCCTTTTTTCAATCCAACTCATTATCCTCCCTTTTCCTTCCCTCCCGTCTATGTTTTCCTTCCTCCCCTTGTTTCCTATCTTATTCGCCCTCATTAATCCCCATTTGTTGCCTTATTATGGCGCTCTATCTCACACCCCCTCCCTTCTTTTTTCCACAGCCCACAATCCTTCACACAGAGGACAAGTACAGATCACCCCTCGAGGGAGAGG
The DNA here is from genome assembly GCA_023631565.1 of Gymnocephalus cernua. Lineage (NCBI taxonomy): Eukaryota > Metazoa > Chordata > Actinopteri > Perciformes > Percidae > Gymnocephalus > Gymnocephalus cernua. The sequence continues at coordinate 32,297,115 of CM042430.1, forward strand.
TTTCTGAGTGTTTCGTCAGTGATACTACCTGACTTGTTAGTACAAGTGATTGTCAGCATTCCTCTAAGGGGGAGTTAGAGGAGCGCAATTTGACATTCATCAGAGCCTCGCCTCCATCCCTGCTGATGGAGGCTGATAGAATTCCTCTGCTTTTAGGCCAGGCAGCGGTACAACAACAGCCCTCTGTCTTTGCTTCCAGCAGTGCAGACGCAACACCTGCCAGGGCCCTTAGTACAGATTAATTAGCTTGTTCTGTCTCCTCTTTGTCACTAAAAGTGTACGTTTGGCATGGGATGGAACAAACATCAGTATTTAATTAAATTAAAGATGTGAAGATTGCACTATATTGGTAGCGACATTAATAACAGTCACTTGGAACTATTTTTTGTCATGACAAGGCAGGGAGAGCAGAGCTGAGACACTGATACATATTTTTGCATTGAAAACAAAATTTGAAACAATTTTGAACAAATATTAACATAAAAAATCAGACCCTCTTAGTGCAAGGTTGAAGAGCCTCTAAAAGTGCATTGAGACTAACACATTAGGATCATACCAGTGTTTTAGACTACATTATTAGTTCACACACACACACACACACACACACACACACACACACACACACACACACACACACACACCATAGTGTCTTAGATCTGTGAATGCATGTTGTGTACATATTCACAAATGTATATGCATAGCTTTCAGGCAGCCACTTCTTTCCATTCAATTCTATATAGTATGTCTACTTTATTTTTTGTCAAAGTTAGGTCATTAGCTGCAATATGAATGATCTGGATTGTGGGCAGAGCTGACTTGGACAAAGGTGATGCACAGAATTTAGTAAATTAAATAACGTTAAATTCACCATAAATAAAGAGTTTTTTTTACTTTGAGTGTTGATCATTTAGTCATATATATTTAATGTTGCAAAGAAATACTTTTGATTTGGGCGCCCGGATAGCTCAGATGGTAGAGCAGTCGAGGTTTACTCCTCGATGCAGCGGGCCCGGGTTTGACTCTGACCTGCAGCCCTTTGCTGCAGGTCATTCCCCCTCTCTCTCCTCTTTCATTTCTTCAGCTGTCCTGTCAATAAAAGCCTAAAAATGCCCAAAAAATAATCTTATAAAAAGAAAAATACTTTTGATTTGAAACCAAGTTTTCAGTCATACCTAATGCAGTTGGAGTTACAATCCATGAGAAGGTCCTGCTCTCCTCTCCGCACAGACACACACTGTACTGGCAGCCATCACAGTTTCTGAAGGTGTACTGGTCTGAATCAGCCAGTGCAATCTTTACCTGCAGAAGGAAAGAAAGACAAACACTCAGTTTCAGAAATAAAAATATATTTGAGACATACTTATGCAAAGAGATACAAGTTCAAATGTAACTTCATCAGTGTCTCTTATTATCGTACCCACAGAATACACCATCATACTTGTGAATCCATTGAAATAAATTCCATTGGTAAGATTTAAATATTTACCATAATGCACTTGGAGAGATAGTTGAAGACAGTGGCTTTGAGAGTAAACACCTCCCCTCGGATGACAGAGTAGGGCAAGGTGAGACTAACAAAGAACGGCTGGAAGGCAGTCAGACCAGTGTTGGGCGACACACCGAAGCCCACAGAGGAGACACAGAACGCTCCAGCTGCCCACTTAGTGATGGTGTCGGGGACGGTCTTCTCCACATTCACTGACCCACTGTCTCTGTACAAACATATGAGCAACAGTCAAATGAAAAAGTTCCAAGTAGCACAGAGTTGCCCTGAAAGTTTTATGAATCAAAACAGGAATATGCTCAGCAAACTTCATGACAATCTGCATTAGTACATAATGAGATATCTTGTGTGTTTGACATTACATCCTCTGGGGAGTTTGAGTGCTTATTATATTTCAAAACTGTCTTCGGTGGTGGAAATAAAACTTTGTTCCTGCACCCGAAGAGTCTACATCCACGCAAGCTCTGTGAGGTGCACAGAGGTAAATGCTAACATCCACATGCTAATATGCTCACAATGTCAACCTTAACTTTGCTAATGTTAAGCATGTATACAGTAACGTTTACCATGGTCACAATCACAGTTTAACATGTTAGCATGCTGTATATTCAGTCAAAAGCACAAATGTTAACCTCATTCTGGCGTTAAAAGGAAAAGTCAGAATTTCACCAAAGTCATTAGGATGATTGTCTGGGAACCATTAAAGTCTGTACAAACCTAACATTTGCTAATTAGCCATACACACAAAGTACACCTGAGGTTGATGGAAATGTAGTTTTGCAGGCATTCAGTTATAAACTAAAGTGTACAAAATGCACACGTCTGAAAATAAGAACAATTTAAAATGTGTTGATCCTTTTCATATGATATATGATTATTACCCCACAGGAACTAGGTCCCAGATCCAGGTTTCAGGGAAGAATGTCCTGACGGTCTCCTTCTTCTCCTCCTCCTCCTCTTTACCGCTCATCACACCACCTAAACTCTGCGGCATCATGTTGAAGGCCATGGGAACCGGAGAGTCTAGGACGTCTAGGAACACAGTATATAAAAAAAAACAATTACACAACTAAACTTACCCAACGGAAACCAGCTCCCAGATCCAGGTCTCAGGGAAGTATGTTCTAATGGTCTCCTTGGTCATTCCAGCCTCTGGCTCTCCAGAACTGAGAGAATCCCAAACCATTCCATCTTCTTCCGTCAATGAATCCTCCACTTAAAAGTTTACAGTACATTATATTTCTTGTTCTTGGGTAAAGGAAAATACCAGTGAAAAACTATAACACATACCAGAATCATAGTAAACTAAGTCATATCTCCTTTCATGGCAGTTATAAGGCTTTTTCACATCAGAGTTGGTCACAATTTTGATTCCTATTTCCTAGAAAAGGAGAGAGAAAGAGAGAGAGAGAGAGAGAGAGAGAGAGAGAGAGAGAGAGAGAGAGAGAGAGATAACAAAACAAAATAAAAGATAGTGACTTGGTTACTCCTGAGTAACACAGAGAATGAAACACAAATTAAAGACAATTATATGTTGACCCAGATACATGTAGATATAGACAAACAGAGATGGAAATGTATATAAAAACTGAATAGATATTGTACGATCAATGTCAATTTCTCTTGTAGCCTATTATTTAAAACCAATGAAAGTGACTAATTATCTACTTTAAAGATGCTGTAGACATCAGTCTTCTGACTGGGCGGTCCAAAGTAGATTGAGCGCTTGGCTCGACTAGCTGGCTCCACATCGACCGCAATCCCTTGTTCTGGTTCAGGCTCTGGTTCAGGCTCTGGTTCAGGTTCAGGCTCTGGCATTGGCACAGGGAAGCAGGGATATGGCTCAAAGTCTTCAACCTCGTAGCTGTATCCCGACAGCTTCTGTAAAGGCAGCTGGCTGTACACCTGCGCAAGAACATTAGCCTGGGTAAGTATAGGCAGCAGGTACAGGCAAGTCCAAAATAGGGGTCTACATAATCACGTCTTAATTTAAAAAAAATATACAACAAAATCTTTAAAAAAATCAATTGAAAGACCTGCAGTAACTCAGATTGACTGACAGTTGAAAAGATGAGTACTAAATAATATTTGATTATCATGACTTGAAGTAGTTCAAATGCAGTTTGAGAGGCTTTACTACCAGACCACACTATCATTTGTAGATTTTAGAATTGAATACTACTATTTCCACTTTTCTTTTCTCTAAAATCAAGGCATGCTGAATGCTTTTAAAATAAAAAAAACACCAAAATGTTGGTAAAGATACAGACGTTAACACAGGTCAAACTTAGCGAGCAGAGGATTGTGCCGTACATAGTCGACAGTGAGTTCCTGCTCTGGCTGCAGCAGGAGGACGCTCTGGTCGATGGCCCTGACGGAGCACATGGAGCCTGGGTGAGCCTGCAGACTCAGCGTGGTCTTCTCAGCTGGAAGCTCCTGGAGAGAGGAGAACTTCAGAGACACCTACACAGGAAACATCAAGGTAGAGAGTCAGAAGATGTCAGGTCACAAGTACAGAATTAAAATAATCTAAAACGCTTATTTCATTGCATATCAAAATTGCTTTGAAAACTCATTTATGGTAGCTTTACGTTATAAAACGTCCAAATGGGTCACATAGGTGGTACCTTGTTATTAAGGCAGAGCTGAATGGGGAAGTCCTGGCTATCGGCCACAGCCTCTCCGCTGGGCATCACAGTGTAAACTATCACTTGGGCAAATGGTGCCAGGTTTGTAACGTGATGGAGTGATATGGACAACTCTCCTTTGTTGACTGAGGCATGAAACGCAGAGAGACAAGGAAATGTGTTAAATGACCGTATGAAACTATCAAAATACATCAAAAGACAAATAATATACTTACTTATTTTGCTAACATTAAATCAGATATTTATGTTTTATTTATACAATCATCTTTACTGCACATGGGAACATAATCTGCTAGGTTAGCCTAGTATCTACTTTGCATATGAAAAAGATGGACAGGAAAAGGGGGAAAGAAGGGAACAATGCAACAATCAAACAAACAAACCGGGGACGTAGATGTGATAAGGTAGGTGCCCAAAAAATAAATCAGGCCTGACCCTATATGAACCCGATTAAAAATCTGAATTTCCACTGTAATTTAAGAAAAAATGTGCACTAAAGACAACGTTTTAGTGCGGTAACAGACATTTGTAACACAATCTCCTTTCGCCTTTTTGTAACTAAATGTGAGAAAGACCAAGGATATGTGTATAGATTTTAGACGTCACAATTCCAACCTTGTCAATACCACAGTTAATGGTCAGGATGTAGAAACAGTTGAAAAGTACCGGGGCACTATAATTTATAACAAGCTTACACTACTATAATTGATAATAAGCTTACCTTTGAATGTAATACCAATATGCTGCGTAAAAAAAGCCAGCAGCGCCTTTTCTGTCTGAGGAAGCTGGCTAAGTTTGAGGTTGACAGGACTCTTTGTTTCATAGATCTTTTATCTAGTTGTTTTAGTCAAAACCAACAGATACTCTCATTCATACCTTCAGCCATCTCACTGCTAAACTTATATAGGATAAGGTCATATCAGCTTGACCACAGCCACGCATGACAAACATGGCTTTTTCAAATTTGAATTTCTTCAAATTAGTTTTGTTTTTTGTTCTTACATTTTTGCTATTTATTGTTGTATTTGTATTGATCGTGTGTACTTGTCACTGCTGCAAAACTGCCCTGCAAATAAAGTTCTACTTGACTTGACTTGACTTGACTTGACTTGACTTGACTATATTCACCAGCTAGTGTGTGAGTTTATCTGAGCTTTTTCAGCTGCCTGCTACCTTCTTGGTTTATTGTAGGTTGTGATCTTTTCATGGGATTTGCTGACAATAATGGAAATGCAGATGATCACCAGATGGCTGCTTAGTTTAAGTAACATTAGTTTGTACCAGTTCCCGCTTTAACAGCCACTGGGACACGACCGTGTTGCACAATCCCACCTCTGGTCATCACCTACATTGAAACATAACACAGGCAGATACATTAAATGTTTTTCAGTGTTAGTGAGTGAGCTTCTGCAACAACCAAAAAACTTTTAGAGACTGAGACAATGGAGTGGTTGTATTACTGTTCAACTTAACGTTAACATAGATGTGTGATCTAAGTGATTTTTAAACCAGATGGATGTAATACTGATAGAAGTTCATTACCCATCACAGTAGTCTTACCAAGTAAAAGAATTCAAGCACTTCCTGTCCTTTCTTTAGCTCCTCCCCCTGGATAATGTACTGAGCACGCACGGTGGCATCTTTGTCACAGGAGAGCATCCCGCTCCCCTGCATGAGCTTCAAAAAACTGCTGCTCTTGGAATAAAATGCTGCCACTCTGTGGTAGGCCGACCTGTACTCTGGTCGACGCATATTGTGCACATATGGCTCATTCTCCTCCGTCTTTCTAGACCTTGCCTGTTGACACAACAACCACAGGTCAAAGGTCACTCTTTTTTTTTTTCACTCAACAGCCACCACTTATCAACCCTTTAATTATTAACTATGAACCGACATGAAACCAATTTGAAAAAATAGATTAATTTAATAAAAATGAAGGTCTGTGTGGTTCACCTCTAACATAATCTATATGGTGGAAAGTTTCCTTAATTAGGCATGGATCGATTGATAAATACTGAACTGGTTATTAATAGGAGGCCCTGAATTGACTCTTCTGAAGAAGAAAAGAAGGAGTAACCAACCTTTAGAGTCACAGTGTCCTGCCAGAGGGCGGTGTCCAAAGAAAATGAAGCCATGCCTGAGGTGTCTGTAGTGAGCGTTAAGTTTTGAGAGTCGCCGACAAACAGATACACGGCCTCATTGGCAACAGCTTTGTTGTCTGGACCGATCACTTTGACCTGCAAACAAGTCAGAAAGCAGAAGCTAACCCACAGCACACCTTTAAGATTTACCAAATTACCAAATGATTTTGCCACTGTCCAGCTTTTCCAGTAGGACTAAAAAAAAATGACTTTGCAGTGCTGGTCATTAAATGGTTAAGGCTAAAGGCTCTGGGAGCATGCATGGTTTCAAAAATATTCATGGAAATCTGTCTTTTATGGTTTAATATATCTTACTCTATACAGTATATAGACCTAAAGGTGGCACAACAGGAAAGCTACTTGTGTCTCCATAATCTAAAGGGTTCATCTTCTGGTGAGCAAGAATGTGATCATGTGTGTTTTATGTTATCTGCGCATTAGATTTTCATATTTGATGTGTACTGCTGGAAATCATCACCTGGTACCTGGTGGCACTAGCAGAAAGGTTAAAAGAAAGGTTAAATTATTAGAAATCAACACCTGGAGATTAGCAATATTTACAGCAAATCTCATAGCCTAATTGTTGGGCTTCCTTGTCATGGACTTGGACAGGTGACAATTTTGATATACTGGCGGCACTAGAGATAATGTTAGGCGTCACCAAAAACACAGGAATTCTGCATAATGTTGGGTGGAAAATAGATGGTTCTTCGATAAAAACAGAAAGCCCAAGCCTGTGTAGATAAAAGTCTGAGGAGCATTTTGGTGAGAAATATTTGATGGGCGAATTCAGTGCTTTTTCACCCAATTGCAGAGATAAAACAATCCGATTTTGCTACAGCTCGGATTTTTTCTTCCGATTGGCTTCCTCTCCGTGACTAAGGTTCATGTGTTTCGTAGAGCCATCGAAGTATCAACAAAAAAGTTTAAAGAATTAAAACGTATGGATTGTCACATTATCCGGGAGACTCTGAGAATGTTAAAAGAAATGTTTTAAATAGAAGTCTGCAGTGGCTGTGGAATTCACCCTGTGGGGACCATGAATGTCTAATATTTGTTGAGATATTTCAGTCAAAACCAAAGTGGTGGATCAACTGACAAATATTCATCTGTGTGCTGTGCTGACAGCAGGCTAAAGCTCCCAGTGGTCTTTAATGAGACGGATTACCTTTCCCTCAAACGAGATGCCAGGCTTGTATGCGGCAGGTACATCCTCGAAGGTGACAGTTCTGATGTGACTGCTGAAACTGGTCCGCCCACTGCCTTTAAGAATGACCCCTAGATGGTAGTAAACAACCAGATCACTGCTCATCAGGAACTAGTGCTGATTACTCACTAAACAGTATCCGGTAGGGCTGCACAATTAATCGCAATTTAATCGAAATCGAAACCTAACCCTAACCCTACAGACTAAAGAAAGAAAATATTTGTTTTGTACAGATCCTCGCAAAAATAAACTATACTATAAACACTATTTTCATTTTTTAAATTTTAATATTTTTCAATGAAAATGTAAATAATGATACACAAATGATCGTTCCCTCCAACATCGTGAATCATATCGCAATTGCAATTAAATATTTTCCTCATATCGTGCAGCCCTAGTATCCGGTCAGCCTAAATGTGTATTCAGTCAAACCTACCGGTGCCGTACTCTTCCATTTCAGCATTCACCTCAAAGCTGTCACCGTAATTGCTGTTGGTGAGGGCAAACTCTGCCATGCTCACAGTTTGTGCAGCACAGCCACCTTTATCCGTCTAGAAGATAATAACAAGAGTCAATTTCAAACCAAAATAAGGAAATAGAATTAGTGAAAGAAAACTGTGATTACAGCAAGTCTTAGCATTATATTGTGGAATTCTCACCGTCAGTTCATACGTCTTGCAGAGGTCACTTTGTCGGGAACTTGAATACCAGTAAAACCAGATGGCCTTTCTACAAAACACTGCCTTTACTGAACCAACAACTGGTTTCCCATAGGTGTATCTGCAGGAAAAAGTAAAAGGATACAGAGAAATGCTTTTTAGAAATTGATCCCGATTTTGGATCTCAGAATTTTTAATTAATATCATCGCATAGACAGCAAGTGTATTATTTACTGAGAAATATCAATATCAATATCATGTCAGATGTGGATGACACTAACATATAATTTAAAAAAAAAGCTAATTCTTCAGTCAAATTGAAATTAAAATGTATTTTTGCTAAGAAATCAGTACACACACACACACACACACACACACACACACACACACACACACACACACACACACACACACACACACACACACACACACGCACACACACACACACACACACACACACACACACACACACACACACACACACACACACACACACACCTATCCGCGGTGTTTGTTTTGTACTTTTAGTTTTTTATATAAAAAGAGTTTTAAGACATACTAAGAGGAACTAAGCCAACCAACTACTAGATGAATTGTGACCATAAAACATTAGATTTGCTGAAAATGTTTTTTTTGTTTTCGAAAACTGAAAAGAAATGCAAAGGCACAACTCACTTTCCACAAATCCTTATCGTTGCCTCTTGGTCCAGGATGGTAATTACGCTGGGTAGCTGAACCTTTACCTCATACTTTGGCAAAACTAAAGCAAAGGAAAGAAACAGAATCAAAAATCTTACTGCTGAAAATGTACATTAGATCTAACACACATTAGTTTGCTAAATGTGACAATTTCTTCTATTTTTGGGGCATGTAACTGCAACAGACCGTATTCCTTGATGTCAAAGCTGTGGGATATTTGCTCTCCTTTGTCCGTCCAGGCAGTGATCATGTAGCTTCCTTGTACCGCCTCAGGAATCATGGGGTGGGAAAGATCAAGGATGCCGCTACCAATGGTCTTATCCAACCACTGGGCAATGCGATTTGAATTGGGATCCTAAATAAAAGACAAGAGGCACATTCATGGAAGGTTGAGTTCAGAGCTGCTGCAGGTGACCAGCATAAGCAACCGAGTTTCAAGATTGTTTTTTATTCTCTGTAATAGCAACATAAATCCTTCTCCGTTCGCTACTTGGGGATTTTCTTTCTGTAATTACAATATCTTAATGAATTAATTATTCAGATGGCATACATTTGTTTATACAGAAACAACATAATTATTATGAAAATGAGTTTGTAACTGTCAGCAACTCTGTGTCCCAGGATTGGATGGTATGCCAAAACTTGTTTCAAAATCATGAATATCACACATATCAGTATTTATTATTTCAAAATCCCTTTCTTTTAACTTCTTGTAAGCTTTTAAAATGCTGTTCATGACTCATCTTGTCAGAGGGTGTACATGCTATCAATGCTATTTTGGATGACTAGTTAATCCCTTTTGTCATATAAAACTTGACGGTCCGAATTTACCGCAGCGTTTTGTCACCGCCCCCGGCTGCTGCCGCCTACTCTCGTCCACTTTACAGGCGAGCTGCACTTCATCTCGAACAAGCCTAATGTTTGTGACGGAGGTGTGAGGGGTGGAGGCAGCAGTTACCACAGTTCCCTGAAAGATTTGATCCCACCCTCCTCGACATGGTAAGCCCCCTACATATTCCGTCTCACTCAGAAATACGGCACATTACAGAACCCAAATGTTCTCTGTCTGTTGGAAGAGGAGGTGCCATGCAGAACCTGAGCCAGTCCCTCATACAATAACTGTTAGTCAGTCTTACCTGGAGCTCCACCACTTTGTACTGAAAAAAAGAAAAAGAAAAACAGTTAGGTAAAAGTTAATAAGCTGCACAATACACACAATATGCAATTAGAATACATCTGTAAAGCTAGCTCATAGATGAAAAATCACTATCTAGTCAATTTTTCCATAGTCATAACTTGCAATCCACAAATAAACAGAAGAAGAATTGGATAGTGGGCAATATACACCTGGCTGGGCAAAGAAAATCACAACCTACAGAGATTTAAATTTCAATAAATAATCCAAAGACTCTCTTGTTTCACCTTTTCAACCCAACAGATAAACATTGTTCAAACCCACAACACTTTATTTTTAAGTTTTAAGTCATAGTCAAGACCCCAAAGTTTGAAAGGGGGGGCAGGTGCATAACATAATGTACAAGACATTGTACAAATGTTAAATGTTATAGTATGTGGTGCAGCTATATATCTTTGATGAAGTGTTGGAAGCAGCAGCTACATAGTGTTGCACACGGTCATAGAGTGTGGGTAAAAAATATGAGGATTTTATGAATTATGGCTGGGGCATTCCATAAGAAAACGATTAATTTCTGACCTCACCCGCTTTCGATTTGAAGACATTTCTTTCCTACATTTTAACCTATATGAGAGTTTAAAATGACCACCCTTCCTAAAGACTTCTTCTAGAAGGGTTCTATCGGTAAGCTAACAAATGTTATTCACAATTTTAGAATAAAGAAAAATGCAAATAGTTTTTTGTCCTTAAAACTTAATTTGCAAAAACGTAAACCGAAAGACTATTGGACAAATTTTCAAGGAAGAACCCATTACATTTTGGAGTGGATCTGTATCAAGGGGCAGATACACTAATTATTTTTCACTTTGTTTAGCATTGTGAGATAGGGCATTTGTGCTGCATTCACGTAGTGTCGGAATAATCGTTAAAAATTAGTTCCCAACTGGGAAAATTCACATTGCATTAACATTGGGAGATAGGGCATGCTTTGGCGGGTGACTGCACTCTCCAAGTGCCCTTCTAGTTTAATATGTTAAACTATGTAGACTCCTCTTTACATCTCCTGAAGTTTCTATTTTGTGCGCAACAGCAGAGTGAGTAGTGAGTAGGTCAGTTTCACACATTAATCCTTAATGTTGCCAATGATTTTCTGTTTCACCTCAAACATGACTTCACTTTTCCCCCATTCCTTTATCATCACATGACTGAAAAACTTAAAATAACATAATAAGGAGGCACAAGTCAGCAAAAATGTGTGCAAATTCATGTAAAAGGTGGGACTAATTTGGACTATTGGACATTAACACTGTAGGTTCTGTCTGTTGCTGTGTACGGCTCCACTGATGAGCACATCGCCCAAATCAACCATGAGTAGGAAAAAGTGTATTGAAATGGAAAGCAATGGGGTCAGAAAGTGATTGATTCATGCCCCAGCTTCATTGTTTCCTATGAGACCATTTCAGTTGTTGGAGCTGAAGGGACTTACCCTCATCATATGATACATTTGAATTAATTTCACGTTCGCTACACGCAGTTGTGTTTTTAGCCTCTCAACACAAACGGAAAAGGCCTTGAGCCTGTATTGATTCAGATGTTTGGGTCAGATGCAGTGTGTGCCAAATGAACTCTGACAGCATGTTTATCACACTACTCCACACAGCGCTTCACGCCCACGCGGTCTTCAAAATCAACAAACAGCCCTCCTTTCACCTCCCACTCTCCTGAACCAAAATAGACCTCGCTCCAAATTCACTGACTGCTTGGTAGAAATCACACAAGATCGCAAAGTTCACTGGTTGGAATTATAACACACATCACACAATATGACATAATTTTGAAGGGGATAAAATAAATACATAAAACTTACCACTCGCTCTACAGGGATGAAATTGGCGTCCATAGAGACGATTCGGAACTGGACTGGAAAAGGAAAGAAGAACAAACAAACCAAAAACAATGACCATCCATTTATTCTCTAAATATACACAATATATATACATAACATCAGTAAGGCAAACAGAAAATAAATGGGAGGAGGAAGGACATCATAGATAGATCTCTTTCACAAGTTCCCCAACTTTATAAAAAGGTGCAATATTAAATGTGTGCAATATTCGTTTGAGAAATACAAGTCCTAATAATACCAGCGGAATCATATTGAGACGACTTGTCTCATTATTTTCATAGCAAATCTACCAGGGTTATGTTGATTCGGTAATAACATGATTCCAAAAGTAACATTAAAGTTGAAAAAACATTCCAAATCCACAGAATTAAAAAAAAATATTTTTTTAAATGCTGTGGGTCTGCTTCATTGTGATTTGATGGATGTTGATTTTTATATTTTATTGCACATAACCTCTACCAAGAACTCTTGAGGAACCACCATTGTTCTGTGTGCAGAATATAGACATAATTCCTAAAGTTGTCAAGTAGCAGCTCAGCATTATGCAGATATTGTAATGTAGTCCAAAATTGCACAAGTGCAGCTGAATTGGTAAGCAGTGCAGAGGGGATAATGTGGGCTGTGTGAACAGTACGACTGCAGCAGAGCAGCAGCAATTCTACCACACAGCAGGAAGCTCCAACACTTTTGATGTCCTCCTAGTGGACATGGTCAGAGTACCACAACATCTAATACTAACCAGTCTGTCCAGGTTTGTAGATAGGTTTATCCGTCTGGATAATATGGATGAAAGCAGGAGGCTCGATGAGGATTTTGGTCTTCTTGTTCATCAAGGCGCTCTCACCCTGAATAGTGACATTAATGGTTGCCACAGTTCTGGTGCGCACTGTAGGGACCTGAAATACCCGAAAACACACATCTGTCAGAGAGGACCGGGGGATATTTTAATCTTCATGAGGAGAGGGAGGCAGGAAGGAAGGAAGGAAGGAAGAAGGGAACTTTTGAATTTAATTTTGTGCAGAACCACAACTTGTGCCCAGTTGAAAAGCACTTTTCTAGATTGTACATTTTGTCTTTGCACTGCAACATCTGTTAACTATAATGGTATAAAATAACTGCTTGGAACTAAATTTATCCGAGTTCTTCTGAAATTGAGCAACTGTCTTCTTCCACTACAACACTGTTAATTACGAAATGTCATCATACTTGTGTAGCATATGTTTTCACTTGCTAATGGAACTGCTATTATATAACAGGGACTGGAACCACTTTGAAAATTTGTGAAGGGCGTTTTTTGTATGTGAGTGTGTGTTGTGAGACTGAGGGTAGGGAGCAGAGGGCAGGGAATGTATTCCAGAGGAATGCAGGTACATAGCTAGCCTTTAGGCAGAAAGCAGCCTTTGTTTAGTTGCGCATAGTCAAATGCCAGACTAGGCCTGCAGCAGGGCCAAACACTGCAGAATGAAGTGAAACTAAGTGCTATTGTCAGAGAGCTGATTGGGGTCGGCAGGTCGTTTTGCATCAATATAGATAAGGCCTGTAAGTTGCGTAACAGCAAGCAGCAGAGTGACAGAAACCAGAGCAATCATTTTCAGAGAACCATTGGCGTTGACAGCTTCAGTCATGGCGCCGGCTGGATAATTAGGTACATAATGGACTCCAGTATTTGTGCCATTAGTTTAATGGAGGGCTATGGGACAAGGAGAAGAATGTAAACTGTGCCTGGAAACCTAAAAACATTAAAAGTTCAGATCTGCTCTACTCTACCTCGCTGCCACTCAAAATGCAGATTTAAAGAGATCCGCCACCATTTGTTGAAATAGGGCTTATCACGGTCTTGCCTAGCTGTAGATAGGTGAGCCAATGCATTTTTTGTGCATGCATTGTTTTAGTCCGGTGCAACACCGGCAGCACCGCCGCTAGTGAGCTTAGCGTAGTGAATGGAATCCTATGTTGCCGGTTAGCATGTTGTGAGTAAAAGTGAGCCAACAAAAGACAAAAAACAACCTAATTACATGCACGGAGACAAAAAATGCATTGGCCCACCTATCTACAGTTAGGGGAGACCGTGATAAGCCCTATTTCAACAAACGGTGGCGTATCCCTTTAAATAAGATAAGATAACACTTTATTGTCCACCTTGGTGGAAATTTGTCTTCGGCTTCTCCAAAACATTTAAACACAACCATGACATTGGATGTTATCAAATATTAAACATACAGCACACTAATACATATTATTAAACATAAAACAACAATTGTGCAATTAGAAGAAACAACAGCAGGTGGAGAGCAAGTAGTAAACAGCCTACAAGAGAACATTTTTAAAAATATCTCGTCTTTTCTAGTGCAGTCATTTTGCATTCAGTGCCTCTATGGCATGGGGAACAAAAGACCTCTTATAAATATTCCGGCTCACCCTCGGGACCCTGAATCAACGGCCAGACGGGAACAACTCAAACTCAGAGTTTAGTGGGTGTGAGGCATCCACAGATATCAGTCTGGCCTTCCTGAGTTCCGTACTGTCAAATAGATCGTTGAGCTGCTTTTTCTGGCCTGCCAATCACCTTCCCTGCTATTTTAACAATTTTGGAAAGCTTGTTTTTGTCTTTTACGTTCAGGTTGCCATACCAAGTGGTTATAATAAACAGTAAAATACTTTCTACCAGGCCCGTGTATGCCACCTCAAGTATGTGTTGACTAATACTGAAGCACCTCAGTTTCCTGATTAGAAACAGGCGCTGGATGGCCCTCTTAAAAATACTCCCTGAGTTTGCACTAAAACTTAAGGCATGATCAATGATTGTGTCCAAGTACTTAAAATGTTCCACTACTTCCACAGAGCAAATACATGTTATATTTATCTAAACTGAAATATGACACGGCACTCTGCAATTTGCCAAACTGTGTGTACATATGTTGAGTCAGACCTGGAACGTTAAGCAGCGGTAAAAGTCCTGTGTGACAGCCTCCACCAAGATGGTGGTTCTGCCAGAGTCCATTTCGAGGGCGATGGTCAGAGCGACAGGCTCGGTGGGGCCGTGGATCTGGGCACACAGGGTCTCCTGTTTCCCTCCTCTCACCTGGGAGCTCACAGTCACTGCAAAAATACTGCAGGTAGAGAAAAGACTTTACATTAGTTGGAAAAGGACATGATGTGCTACAGATCTGAACAAACGTTTTTTTTTAAACCATGCAACAGAAAAAAAACAAGTTTGTTTCTGTTTCGGCATAGCAATAGTCAATCTTATGTATTTTGTAATTGCAATAATGTTTTTGTATCAATTATTGGAATCCTGGATTTTTCTAGTACCCACCAAAGCTGAGCAGGGGAAATTAAATAGCTGTTACTGGCATCACCTGTTAAAATAAGTTAAGCCATGAGGTGGAGGTGAACACTGGCAGACTAATCAAGAATCTTGACATTTAAAGTGGCTATAATCATTATTTCTATACTAACAATGGGTCAAATGACTACACAAATGTGTTATGTGAAAGGTGTCGCTCGAATCTGTAAACACCCAGTGCACACTACCTGCTCAGCTCCAAGTGACGGACACAGTTAGCAAGTAGCTGGTGAACATAGAGGAGCATTTAGCAGCTAAAGATCCAGATATTTTTCTCAGGAGTTGGTGGAGACTAAAACAGAGCTATAAGGAGAGTGAATATTGGACATACATTCATCAAGTGGCCAGAAACACAACTCCAAATAATTGTTAATGTTGATCCCTTTCTACTGGATATGTAAATGGGCAAATATATGCTAATACACTGTTTACAGCTTGTTTCCATAATTCCCAAGTGGCCAAGACATCTGTTGTTGTCCACTGGAGTAGGCCAGTGGACTCATTTATCAATATTTATCAAGAACTGCAGTTTTGATGCATTCGTCAATTACTTGGGTATTTCTATTTTCTGCTACTTCTACTACACTCCATTTAATAAATACATGTTAAACTTTTTTACAGCACATTTGTAAACAAAAAAAAAACAGGCAAAGAACATGTAATTTTGATACTTTTATTAGAATCTGTACTTTTTATTTATGATCATTTTTGAATAAAGGACTTTTACTTGCAATGGAGTATTTTTACATCGTGGTATTGGTACTTTTACTAATCTGACTACTTCTTCCGCCACTGAAAAAGACATATGCAAATCAATATAATATCAAATTTCCATGTAAATTACATGGAAGGACATAAACAATCACTCTGCTGAATATTCTGTGTTTTAGGCTGGTTGGCATACAGTGGCCTGCTGCAGCCAATGAGAAATAAAGGACACATTTAATTAGTTTTTGGTGGTGCTGCTGAGAGTATTGATGTTGTTTTAGCTAGTGTGGAGTGGAAGTTGCATGATGATGAAGAGTTGTTTGACTGATGCAAAACTATGAAAGGCATTTGAGTTGAGATGACCAAAGTGCAGATTATACACAGGGCTGCAAAACAAAGTTCAGAAAAGAATCTACATGCAGATACAGTGAGTTCTGTATATAGTTCTGAGTATATATATATATATATATATATATATATATATATATATATATATATATATATATATATATATATATATATATATATATATTCTTATAGGCTAACCACTCCCCCCCCCACCCCCCAAACACACACACACACACTTCTCTACAGATTGCATAACAGTATCCTGAGGCCAACCACTGAACTTTCTGCCTCACTGGTGGGACGATACTGGATCTTGGTCCTTAGTGACACCAACACGACATTCAATTTTACTTGTCGTTAACTTCATCACGTGCAGCTCTGTTTCTCCTGCAAACATTGGCGTGACGCACAAAGCAAACTTTTGTAGACTGTACAAGATGCGAAAGTTTGTTACAAGAATTTAACTTACGTGTCATTGAGGTGGGCCGATGTCGCAGTTTGCAGGAGCGCTGATACGATGATGACCGCAAACATTTGGAGGACAGGTGCCATGTCTGCAGAGCAGAGTCGGTGCAGCGCCAAGCAGCGGGACAACCTAAGCGGACCGGACTCAACCGAAGGAGGACGTACTTCCAGCCTACTGCGGGCCGGAGTCAGCGAGAGGCGGACAGGGATGTGCAGGGCAACTTGCTCACACGGAGGGGGCGGTGGCGGTCGTTTGCTGTTTATACCCCCAGACCACCACCTACCCCTCCCTCTCGAGTCACTCCCCCCAAATTCGTTGGACCTTTGCAGCCTCCTCCCTATTCCCCAAATAGTTTTACTTCCCAAAAGTTGAATCACCGGTCCTGCCCGCAGCCAGCTCTCCACTCCTCCAGTTTCTAAGGAAGAAATTCCGCACCGCAGTGGGTGAGGGGATACAATTACAGGAACCATTGTGTCTCACATAGGCATGATGACCATGCAATTTTGAGCATCAACAGGCCTGACTACAACAGGCTGTTTGAATATTGAAAACAACAGAGATCCTCAGATCTCTGCAGGGTAAATCCAGACAGATAGACTATCTGTCCTATCTTGAGTTTTCTGTTGCACGACTAAAACAACTTTTGAACGTAGCCTACACACGTTCCACCAAAACAAGTTCCTTCCTGAGGCTATTTTGCAGCAGGCCAGTGGCTCTGCCCGGTGCTTAGCACCGCCCAAGGCGATTGTGATCGGTTTAAAAAAATGTTATTAAACCAAAGCACATCCCGGAATGCTGTGTGTACTCGCCAGACCCTCCTGTGAGGTGCTGTTGAGGAAGGTCTGGCAATGCAAAACTACTCACATGAAACAGATTGAAAAAAAAGAATGTTTAAAATTGATGCAGCATAGGCTAAGCTATCCTGATTTAAGATTCATCCACTTTGTTCTGAGGTGTTTCACAGAGTCACAGAAGACATTAAATGACTATTTTCATAGATTGAATATAAATCCCCCTGACAAGTAAGCTGATCTTGATGTGTAAAGTTGTTGATGGTTGCTGAAGGTTGTCATCATTATCATTGACCTCCCTTTCTCTATTAGGATACTGTAGGCAGATGGGGTGAAGTAGGCCTACCTGTGTTTTTTGGCAACAACAAGAGTCAACCAATAATTGGGGAGGGAGGGAGGGAGGTGAGTAATTTAAACACATCTGAGTAATCTGGCAGAAGACCATTGTGTGTTCAGGACAACTAAAATGAGGCCTGTCATCTCTAAGACACAGGAGAAAGTAAACATGAGGGAAATTTCTTTCAGGATATTAAAAATATTCTCTTTGACCCAACAAACTCCCTCTGTTCATTCCTCAGTGAGGACAGGAAGCAGAATACAGATCAGTCATTCATTTCCATAACACAGACATGGCAAATACCATCAGTAACCCGCATAGCAATACATACAGCACTTAATGAAACTGTTTTGTGTTGAGTTTTTTATTCATTTCAGGTTGGCCACTATACTTGAGTTGACACGGTGACAGTTTCTAGGATGTCTTTCCTCCAGCTCTTCTTTTGTCTTCTTTTATCTTTTGTCTCCTCCTGCCTTTGATCTCTGCTGCTACAAAAATCAATCAAAGATAGAACTGAATGGAACTGAAATTATTACAATACACAGTATTTCAGTCTTTGGTTATACGGACTGTGTGCAGCACTAGTCTTATACTGGTATCAGATTTCTCCACAGTGTTGCACTTGTAGGTTTTGTCTCAGAGGTCAGAAACATTCCTCAGGGCAATTAAAGTGAATGAAATGTTGTATGATGTAGCAGCAGTTCAGAGTAATCAAGTCGGCCATTAACAGCACTTTATGAGCTAAGTGTATGGCTTACATCGTAGCTTCAGTGCGTTCCAAATACCACTGGCAATAGCTTTTATACTTTCATTGGTAATTGTTCAAATGAGCCAGTTTAAACATGTATTCTTTTTTTCTTTCCAGAAATCAGTGTCTTAAAACAACACTGAATAAGGCAGGTCACTGAACTAGAATAAAGACAAATAGCGCTTGATTTTAAGAAAATACTATTTTACATTTAAAAAACGACATAACAACCATAAGAGTCATAAGAATGAGATTACTGCAGTAGTATACATAATATTTCCCAGACTGCCTTTTGGCATCCCTAAAGGAAAATATGTAATCTCGCTGATGGCCATACATGCTTTACCAGAGATGCATTCAATTCCAGTTATACCAGTTTGTTTTGTATGTACTCAACAATCAAAACCTGAAAGAAACCTGCTCCACCCTGCCTCCAGGAGAAGCCAACATGAAGCTATTTCATCAGAGTAACACTCACGAAGGAAATTTTAAACATTTTTGGTAATTGCCAGAAATACCAGCTGTTGGTAGATTTATTTAAAAATAATTGAATCCTTTAAAACTGACACAGTTTGAATGCTATATAATATGAATTCATTGTCAAAGTATATTTAAACAGGCTGTACTGTATACTGTGCACATTTGTTTTTGGTACTGTGTAATAAGTACATTGGGAGCAACTGGAAACTGTCAAAGTCTTTGTAAACTTAAACATACTCGGACAATAAAGCTGATTATTATACTGATTTAGATTCAAATATGGATGCATCCAGATTTTACCATGGCCAGTTTAACATGTCAGGGGGGGGGGGGGGGGGGGGGGGTCAATAGTGTCTCAATTGACTGGGGCCCTTATTGACAACCCTGGAGCCTGTGTATGTACCCTGTTTCCATGGCAGCTTTATGGCATGACCAGACCAACCAGTACTCCTGTGCTGGAATTCCTGGCCCTGGGTTTTCTGTGTGTCAGTTAGTTAGTAAGTTAGTTAGTAATTTCATGAAACACAACTTTATTTTGAAAAATGCACCATCAAAGCATAATATATATTCAAGTAAGAATGTTCTTAAAACTAGATAGAACACAGGGCACATTTTCATAACAAAGCACCTGTATTGGTTAGTACTGAACTAGTTATGCATATTCCTTAAACGTAGCTACAATATGTAACTTTCTGCCGCTAGGGGTCTCTCAACCAAAACAAATGATTGTAAACCACGCTAGCTAGCTACTCAACGAGCCTGAGATATGGCGTTATTTTTTAGTCAAAAGTTATGAGCGTGTAAGACATGCTCACGAGCACATTATGTTATTTCACACGCGCAAAAATGAACCTTCAGCTGGCATGATAAAAGTACTCGCGCACAAATTCAACAACCGAAAGGTGTAGGTAGCTGCGAGCGAGCGCCTGGCTACTCTTACTCTGCTTGTACAGTGGAATCCTGCTCGCGCGCAGCGGCCTTCTGCTCGCGGAGTGCTGTTTTCCTCGCAGAGAGGATTTCTGCTCGCTCGAGTACATGACTTTTGACAATTTGGGGGCGGAAACCAAGGAGGGCACTGACCCTCTTACGATTGGTCACTTTCACACAGGGACATCCTTGATTGACAGCTCTCATTACAGGAAGCACGGAGTCACAGTATCTGACGGAGTTCAGTCATTCAGTTAACACTGCACAGTGGACGGAATGGCGGCGACACCTGAAGATGTAGGCGTAAGTGATATTGATGATATGGTGGGGGCTGTGTGTTTGACATTGTTATAGCCATTTAATCTGAAATTTGTTGAGAATAAACTCATTAAATATTGAGAATAAAGTCGTTGTATTTCAAGTTTTTTTCTCAATATTTAATGAGTTTTTTCTCGAAACACAGCGACTTTATTCTCAATATTTAATGAGTTTATTCTCAACAAATTTCAGATTAAATTGCTATAACACTGTCAAACACACAGCCCCCACCATATCATCAATATCACTTACGCCTACATCTTCAGGTGTCGCCGCCATTCCGTCCACTGTGCAGTGTTAACTGAATGACTGAACTCCGTCAGATACTGTGACTCCGTGCTTCCTGTAATGAGAGCTGTCAATCAAGGATGTCCCTGTGTGAAAGTGACCAATCGTAAGAGGGTCAGTGCCCTCCTTGGTTTCCGCCTCCAAATTGTCAAAAGTCATGTACTCGAGCGAGCAGAAATCCTCTCTGCGAGCAAAACAGCACTCCGCGAGCAGAAGGCCGCTGCGCGCGAGCAGGATTCCACTGTACAAGCAGAGTAAGAGTAGCCAGGCGCTCGCTCGCAGCTACCTACACCTCTCGGTTGTTGAATTTGTGCGCGAGTACTTTTATCATGCCAGCTGAAGGTTCATTTTTGCGCGTGTGAAATAACATAATGTGCTCGTGAGCGTGTGTTACACGCTCATAACTTTTGACTAAAAAATAACGCCATACTGAGAGACAGGTGTGGGTGGGGATTGTCCGGGGAATCTCCCGGGACGGCGAGCCGAGGACGGCCGTTGTGCAGCAGCTGAGCTGCTCCAAGCTGCCCGGAATGATCTCCCCCTTTACTTTTCTTTAATCTTAACTATTTGTTTTGATGCTTGTCGGGCAGTGTTGCCAACTTAGCAACTTTGTCGCTAGATTTAGCGACTTTTTTCAAAAAAGCGACTAGCGACAAATCTGGCGACTTTCTGTAGAAAAGTCACCAGTATTGTCCAGCGAGCACGCGAGGTATTTCTCTCCCGTGGCAGCCAAAACAGTCTACTGTTCTGTGACTGAGGAGCAGAGGAGCAGCCCCTCCCCTCTCTGCTGTCTCCTCATGCACAGCAGCACTGCGCAGGGTGCGGGGCCGGTGCATAGGGCCGGTGTAGGTAGGAGAGACAGGCAGCGGGACGCGGCGGGAGAAAGACAGCAAGCCAGGCTTCTTTGAGAATTCTTTATAGATCTTAACTCCCTCCCTTGGTATAATTTACTTTTTTTAACTTCAAAAGATCTGCTACCTAACTAATAATTATAAGGTAAAATAAATTCCTGTATTGAATTTGTGCTTATTTGGCTAAACATTTCTACCTTGCTAACACAACCACTAAGCTTTATATGAATAATTGCATAATGACGTCACAGATATGCAAATGAGCGTATGACGTCATCTAGCGACTTTTGGGGCTGGTGCTAGCGACATTCATTGGAAAAGAGTTGGCAACACTGTTGTCGGGTTAATTTAGCTAACTGTAAAGACAGAGGGGTGAGAAATTCGGCAAGGAGGAGATTTTCGGCACGAACACCGGTAGCTAGCGCTAACGGAGACGCAGCTAACACTAACTATGGATGGCCGCTGTTGCAACTCAGATCTGGGTCTGGGTCTGATATGGTCTGTTTCCCGACGCTTTATTAAACTGCCATTAGCGTCGTAAGCACCCAGCACCGGAGTTAAGTGCTGTATAGTACTTATACTGTATGGATTGCTGTAATGGTGGCTGTCTGTTGGCTGGCTATGGGCTAACGGTAACTGGCTATTGCTACATGTCCCGGTTGTTGTCAGTTGTTATCTCAGGCAGACAGACCGGGTGCTAGCTGGCTAAACTAGCATTAGATTAGTTGTCTTATCTATACAGCTAACGTTAACATTACTGGTAAACTCATTCGTGGGTTAGCCCAGCACTGCCTTTATCCGTGGTGAAAACAATCATGCTACTAATAACTTTATGAGCGTGTTGAACGATGTGGTAACCCTATAATGTTATCCACCAAGCATTAGCTAGCTAGCATTAAGTTAGCTACTTGTCAACCAACACATTGTAGTAACGTTAAACTGGATCGATATTGATATGTATAAATAAATAAGATATCTGCTGTATTACTGTGTTGCAAAGTGGCATATTATCAATCACAAAATGATGCTGTGTGGCAGAAAAAGCAGTATTATGGTTAGGAGTATTTTTTTCTGTGACGTATGATTTACAATTACGCTCAAACGTATCATCTGGGTGCTTGTGTTTTGAAGGAAGTTACGAGGAACTAGAGGGTGAAAGGTTATATGACGCCACTGACAGGCGACTAGGAAGGAAAGGAAACGTCGGAAAATAAAATAACAGATTTCTCTGGGTTGGAAGTTTGGTGGAAACATTTGTGAGAGTGTAACTACACAACTCAAAAAAAATATATATCATGGGTATGATCGTTTTTAGAGATTTTAATGCAGAAATGTTACATATTGTACCTTTAATAAATCGGAAATTGATACAATAACCAAACAATCAAGGCTCATGCTGCCCTGCCCTGAGTATAAAAAAATTCCGATAAACAACATGCACTTTGGTACATATTCATGGCACTGGCCTCATAAGGGAGCACAGCTGCAATAAAAGCCACCTGAATGTGAATGTGTGTGTGTGTGTGCGTGTGTGTTTTACACTGAGTTTTTATCAGTTAAAACCCCCTTGTAGACTGTATGTGTCTCCTTCCATGTAGTGCGTTTGTTCCAGGTGAGTGTGTGTGTGCGTTTGTGTGTGTGTGTGTGTGTGTGTGTGTGTGTGTGTGTGTGTGTGTGTGTGTGTGTGTGTGTGTGTGTGTTCACAGCAGCAGGCAGAAGAGGGCAGCAGACATTCGGGCTGAGAGCAGACTGTTTGTTTCATGTCTCTCATCTCCAATCCAGGGAGGGGCTCATTAAATCTGGCTCCCCATCTCTGGCTGATGAATTCTTTATTAATACAATATGTTCACCCCGTGCTCCTACAGAGATATCATATAAAAGTTAAATTAACTGTGGCTTGATGATCTCAATGAGATGATCTATTACAGCTAAAAGCTCCCTCTACACGGTCCACTGGAGCCTTTCCAGAACGAAAGTATACACGGAAAAAAACAGTGAAGGAATATCCACCAGCGAATAACAAAGGGAAGTCAGAGGCTGCATGGGGATTTAGATGTTCAAAGGAGCAGCTTACGCCTCTGGGCCATGCAGGGCCCTCTTGAGTCTGAGAATGAAATCTGTTGTTTAACAAGCCTTTATTGGAATCCACACTTCTACCAAAATGTTGAAGATCAGGGACAAACAGAAGCGCACAGCGGCGGTACATGAGCCAGCGATGAGCACAATCCCAGAGAATTTTTGTCAGTGAGGCTATATCAGACTGTACGATTTCTATATTGGTATAACAAAATCCACAGGTTGTGTTTGTGTGTGAGTGTGTGTACAGAGCTGGAGCAGGGATGTGTTGAGCTTCAGGTGGTGGAGAGAGCTTGCTGCCTTTGGTTCCCTCAGTTCTTTTGCCTGTGTAGTTTCTAGAGGTTTATTAAGCACCGCCTTGGTTTGTTTCAAGAGTCCCATGGGTGCTCCAGAGACCTAGACACTGCCTTGTGACTTAAGATTTAAAGGAAGACTCCCTCTCTGATGCTATTACGTTGTTAGGTATCTCCATTTCTGTGACATCCAAAACACTCCAGTTAGTTTTTGCTGACTTATTTGTTTTAATGTGAAATTGCAGCTACTTTCTGAAAACTGAATCGTCTGCGGCCACTTTACTCACTGCAGGATCATTTTCATCTTACTGTGTCAAGCAAGATTTTTTGTATCATTTCATACCATCATTAATTCCTAAAAGGTTTAATGCTTGCTATTTTGAGTGCATACATGGGAGTATAATGCAAAATGCAACACAATGCAGTGCACTTTGACTAGGCCTACCTGGATGGTGCACTCAACGGTCAAAAAGTTGAGTGTAAAACGCTAGACACTACTCACCCTCAACGGTCGCCATCTTTGCTACGTAGCAGAAGCTACGGGACCACCAATGTATTTTCAACAGACAGACCGACGTTGCCATCCCTGGAGACTCGCAGAAACCTTATTTTATTAAAATAACTCTAAAATCTGCAACCTAATGAATAGAAATCAAGTTGTGTCATTTCTAAAAAAATTGTGTATCTTGAAATAACAATGAATAAGACAGGTCACTGCACCAGAATCAAGGAAATTTACAAAAAATACTAATTTACATATTAAATATTATTACAGTGCTATAGCTGGTTTTGTTTTTGTTTTGTTTTTGTTTCCCAGAATGCCTTTTTACAGCTTGCAAAGAAAGGTGTGTAAACTCCCAGTCAGAGGATGATGCATAAGCAATAACAAAATATTATCATTCAATGTTGCAGTTGTAGTTTATTGTTGCAACTGCTTGTTCCTGAGTGGTTGGTTTGTCTGGGATGATGCCATAAGGATCCATGGTGAAAGCCCAGGGGAGCAATGATGTATAGATACACTACAATGATCCAAAGAGCTGCCAGTGCACCATGGAGCACATTTTTAACCATCTCACATATTTAATGTATTAAAATTAAGGTTCAGGAACAAAGACCAGGCCTCACTTCCAGCATCTTTCACCTCAACATTAATGGTTTGCTTCAGTCTTAGTTCAATATGAAGCTACAATCAGAGGGCTGCTTAACTTAGCTTAGCATAAATACTGGAAACAGGTGGAAACAGCTAGCCTGGTTCTCTCCAAGATGAAAAGTATTTTCTCCGAGAACATGATCAGAGGCAAAACAATGTCCAATGCACCACTGTTTCTGTTTAAAAGGTGTATATACCTTATGGTTGTACTTGTCAGCAAGCCAGGCAATTTTGTTGAGATTTCACGCTTCTGGCCCCATTTGTCACTTAGCACGTTTGGCAGCTGCATTGCGTTATGGTCAATTGAGACTACTGCGAACTGAAGAAAATCTACTGTGATGGATTCCTCCTAGTATGACTTTTTAACTTGACTTTTGATGCCTTTAACTGCTAAAGGCAAGACACAAATAAACAGCAAAATGCTTTTGAATGGGATTTCATGTTTGGCATAGACAAAAAAAAGCCAGAGTCAAATTCGCTGTTTATGTTCCCACCTACTTAGCCATTAAAGGTGATTCTGATCCCGATGTATTGTGTGTATTTTAGGCAAAATGTTTATCCAGCTTTGTTATATATATATATATATATATATATATATATATATATATATATATATATATATATATATATATATATATATATACATTTTATAACCATTTCACTTATTTGTTGGTTTCACAGCCCTTACCGCAAGGTGCTTTTAATTCTAGTACTGAATTCAATTCTGAAGACATCCCTTTCAATAAAGAAAAGCCTGTCTTTTATACTAAAGTACTGATGTGATTTTCAAAGCTACAAAGAAAAGGTCTGATTTTATCATATGAACCACACAACTTGATATGAACAATGAATGGCAATTGTATACCAGATATACTGTATACAGATTCAATATATATATATATATATATATATATATATATATATACAGAGTTGTGTATAATGATGAAGCTGTTGTTCCATCTCTTGTTTACTGACGAATGATAGCATGTGCTCTAGTCTCCCTTAAGGCATGAATAAAGTATTCTGAAGTGACTTGAATTGAAAGCACACTCCAACTGAGCCCATTGTGAGCCCAATGGAATCAATCTCCTTCTGGTTAACCTCAGATTTATTACACACCACCAACAAACCTCCATCTGTGTTTCTGTCTCACCTGCATTCGGCTGAAAAACAAACCAACCCACAACTTTACGTTTCTCTCGCTCACATTGTCACATTGCTGTGGCTCCTCAGCTACCACAGGGCTCCTGGTGGAGGTGCTGAGGGAGCAGGGAGAACATTGTTTAAACTACAGTAAAACACAGCTCCCTTCAGCTCCTAGATCAAAGGCAGAGGATTACCAACAGCCTGCTGTAATGAGACCACAATGACTTGAAATCGCTGGGACGGCTTGGTACACTCTCCCCCAACCACAACATCGTTACGAGAGACTGCGGTGGAACACCCTGAGAAAGACAACAGTAATCTAGTAATGTGGGTTTCTCTGGATGTAAACCCATCTGCTCTGCTCGAATCTCGTGTGTGATCCTGCTAGAAAACTGAAGTGCAGTTTAAAAATCTTGAATACATATCTGGCTTTATAATAACAGAATCAGTATTCCTGCTATGAAAGAAGTGCTGCACAGATTTATTGTGATTTAACAGTCACATTTGTATTTGTTTGCAATCTTTAAATCTACACATCTGCAAATATTTTCAAATGTCAAAATAAAACATTTTTCATAATGAGACCTACAGAAATCATAATTTCATCATCCTCTAAAAGATGGTCATGGCCAAATTAAAGGGTTAATGAACTCATCTTTATTCACGTTGCCTTTGTAATTTACATTTGTAAGCAGAAACGATGTAACGTTAATTAACGTTCCAGACTCATTGTGAACAAATATAGAAATTTACAGTGTATTTGACCTTGTGTTTTGTCTCAGAACAAGCACTAGTAACAGATAAAATCACAATGAACAGTGATGAAAGCAGATGTGTGCATCATGGGGATTGGATTAAATTGTCTGAATTTGATGTTCTTCCTTGCTCCCTGTGCACCAGTATTATAATCACCATCTCAGGGTCTAACATGTTCATTTAGGCTCATGTTTAAAGCAAATGAATTAATTTGCATTTGTGCTGTTTGTGTGTGTTTGTGCTGCTCTGTAAGTGTGAACCAGCCGCTCTGCGGTGTTGTTGTATGAATGCTGTAATTACAGCTGGTTTTGACGTTCCCTCGGTGCCCGGCTCCCTTTCGCGGAGATGAGAGGAGAAAGTGACACGCTCCCTCACATGTTCTCCTCTGGGAACACTTATCAAAACAATACACCAGCCATCATTCAAACACAGCCCTGCATACGTTGCCACTTTGAAGTCTCCCCATCCTCTTGTTTTTTTAATCCCCCTCGCCTTTTCTCTCAATGTAATCCCACTGTAACTGCAGGGATTCTTCACAATTCAGGCCATTTGTTCACACAAATACAACACTTCATCAACAAATAACAATATGTTGGGATCGAGTATTGAATAAGAGGCTAAAGCAAAATGGGTTCAAGTGCTGGCACTGCCATGCATCCCTGCGTCTGTGTTGCCAATCCCTGTAAAAAGTTAATGTAAGCAGGATTCACAGGGAACTGCTGGTGATGAAATTATGGTGTAACTGATACCAATGTGCCATAGTAGAGGAGTGCATGGCCGCCTTCGTCTTTGAAGGAGGCTCTTCCCACCCCACGATGCACTGCTGGAGAGGACTCCGGTATGGTTGTACAGTACAAACAGACAGATGGAGGGCAATACTGCACAAAAAGCAGGCAATCGTTTGCCGCAATACAGAAAAAGCCTGCAAGTTAAGGAATTCATTGTAGATTCACTATTGCACACAACACTGAAATCTGTGAACTCTACTGTAAATATATATACAGTATACAGTAGGGGCTAATATCAAACAGAATATGTTATTTTTGTGCCAAGGTCACTGAGATATTTTTTCATATTTCAGATTCTAACACTTATATTTAATTTCTTCGTATAGTCAATAGTTAATGACATAGCACTTAACTGAATTATGATTTAAAATATGATTGAGTTAATCATTTTCCCTGTTTCCCTGTGTCATTATTACTCTTAAATCTTACGTTTTCAGTTGCTGTTAGGAAAACATTGGAATGCATGAACAAATTGTGTTGTTGATCCATTCATAACTGATCTTAATACATGATTTGTTAGAGGTTATAAAACAGATGAAATATAAAATTCTTGCAGAGGCATTGCACATATCACCACAACTTTTCCTGATCCCCGCGACCTCGATGATTACAAATTCATGCGCGACTAAAGAGGTGCATCATGCATAATAAAAAACTGCACCGTCTGCAAAAAATAGCAAGACGAACACTGTAAACAAAGGGGGTGGAAGAGCTCTGAGGGGGGAGGCCGTAAAAACCCACGGCTACAGGGATGCCAAAAACATGTTTTTGAGAGGGGTGAGCCAGTGTTGCCTATTACTATAGCAACAAGAAGACCTGGCTGCTTCAATCAGCTTTTGGTTTGTCGGGGAGGCAGAGGATAGGCAGAGGAGCTCCAGCCAAGGAGACATGGAGAGTCCTCCTGGTTTTACTAATGAGGGCCTCCACACATCCTACCTGTCACACTGCCTGTCACGCCACCCAAGCAGCCTGCAGAGGTCAGGTACAAGGAGCACAAACACAGTGACAGCCTGGGGAGAGACACATTAAATACCTGTGGTTACAGAACAAAACTTTGACTATTACCTGTTGTGGTATAACATATATTCTTTTTCACATTACAGATGATGTTTGAAACGTGGCAGTACTTACAGATGGAATATCAGACACATTAACACACGCATTTCACTTAGTTTAAATTGCTGTCACCAGAGAACGGCAGTTTTATTGTCACTGTCTGTAAACTTGACTCCATCATCTGTCTGTTTTACTCTATTTGCCATTTGGGATCAATCAATTTGGGATCAAAGTCTGTCCTCCAGCAGCTGGGAGTGACGTTCGGCTATATAGTTTAAAAAAACAACAACAACAAAAAACAGTGTGTAATTAACTTACATGTCTTTACATTTTTGCAGTCATTTTGCTTGCAGTTGTAGCAGATGCATTGTTTTTTTATGGTTCATTAAACTTGATTAAATAAAGATCCTGTTTTGAGAAGCCTGTTAAATGATAATGATGTTGTTGTGACTGAGAAGAGATTTATAATGGCGTCAGAGTGTGAAGTGGCAGGTGAAACTACGGTGAAACATATTTGTGACAGAATTACATGCAGCTATATAACACTCACAAGATTTCAGCTTTTGATATCTTTATAACACTTTGCTTCAACCCCACTAGCATATATATATATATATATATATATATATATATATATATATATATATATATATATATATATATATATATATATATACAGTAATCATTTAATAAATGGTTTATAACATACTATAATGTTGTAATAAGCAGATATAAGGCCATTTTAAGTGTTGACAAGAGTACAGTATTTGTCAACATTATAACTTCTTCTATGAAGGCATCATTTATATTGTTAAAATTGTGTTTATTTTATTGTCATTCAGTATTTGTTTATACAGAAGCCTTCATTTATGGGTGTATGCAGGAGGAGTTAAAGTGTTACCAAATACACACTTTTATCGGCTTACAACTACATTATGGTAAGTTATAAACATCTATGTAGTGCTTATTAATGCTTAAATGGAGGGTTAAAATAAAGAGTTATTGTATTATTTTTTAAATATATTATCATTATTAGTCTGATGATTGTTGACTACTATATTTCACTTATATATCCTACCGATTTTACCGATCGTTGTAAAAGTAGACAGCAGTGAGGTGGACAATTTACAAACTCTTTATCATTGTAAACTACAATATCTGTTTACACATTTCAGTTCTATTCAACGTGTTTCATGACATGATATTAAAAACAAATTTTAAGATAAGATGGTGCTGATATACAGTATGTTGACACATATTCAATTTGAAATGGCTTTCAACTTATTCTGTGTGTATGTGTGTGTGTATATGTGTGTGTGTGTGTGTGTGTGTGTGTGTGTGTGTGTGTGTATGTGTGTGTGTGTGTGTGTATGTGTGTATGTGTGTGTGTGTATATGTGTGTGTGTGTGTGTGTGTGTGTGTGTGTGTGTGTGTGTGTGTGTGTGTGTGTGTGTGTGTGTGTGTATGTGTGTGTGTGTGTGTGTGTGTGTATGTGTGTGTGTGTGTGTGTGTGTGTGTCTTAAACTGTTTTTTTAAACGTTTACTTCACACGTCATCAATGTATCATAAAACACAATTTCAAAGGTACAATGATCAAATGTAAGCCGCGTGAAATGGGGAACCCCAAATAAGCTACTAAAAGCTTTTTGGAGGGGGCCTGTTAACAATAAACAAACAACAGAGAAAGATAAAGAAAATAAAAAAAAACTCAATTTACCATAGACACGTACATAGTCCATGTCGTGCGGCTGTAGGTGAGAACATTCACTGGTTCACCGTAAAAGCCAGACTACAGGTGCAATGTGGGTGGAGCCATTGTTTGATCCATTCTAACTCTGATCAACACTTAGAATCAGTGGCATACTGTATATTGTGAATGTCTGTAAGCTTCTTCAGAGTGTTATACTGCACACATATTGTTGACTGAGGAGATGTTTTAATCCTCTGTATAATCTGTGTTTGTGACCTGTGCATGAATGAAGCTTTGTCTGATTAACTGATCAGTCCCTCTTTGCAAATATCAGCGGGCTTGGATGTACGGATGGAGATACAGGTTCACAAACTGATTCTTATTACTGGCAGGCTTGTCAAAAATGAGCTAGATGGCTGGCAATATGTTATTCCATCTCAGCTTTAACATTTTTTCTTGAGCATCAAAGAATGTATAAAACCTCTCTAAATGTTTGATACTTATTAATTCAATTTGCAGATTCAAATTAGGCATTTAAACTGTGTGTCTGTGTGTAGGGCTGTCTGACTCCTTTCTGTGTGGAGTTTACATTCTGTCTCATGTTCTTCTACATTTCTACACTCCACAAAAGACATGAATGATATACAGGAAAATATATCTTAGGTTATGCTCCTAAAGTATATCTTACATTTAAATACTGTTTATGCAATATGTATCCAATAAAAAAAACATTTGTGTTAGTCATTACACCTCGTAAAAAATGTTGTTTTTTTTTTAAATAGCAATTAGCTTGAGTTTTCTCCTCGGCTCAACTATCCATGCAGTGACGTCAATGTCTGTATATTTCTCATAATTTCACAAAATTGTTTTAAAAAAACCACTGGACTAGATTGGTCACACTTAAAAGACCTTAACTACAACTAACTTCTATGATGTTGAGTAATAGCACCTATGTATTTTTGTCTAAAATATAAATATAAAGCTTCACAAAGTGCAGCAGACAAAGTGGTAAACTAAACTGTTATACCTACATCAAAAGTTAAGTAAAGGGACTTTAGGAAGGTTTAGCTTGCAAAGTATTTAAGTTAGTAAATAGTTAGTTATAAATTAAGTTAATACTATAAGAAAATGTCTGAAGTAAATTAGGAGGATACACCAAGAATTACATGATAAAGGTGATGTCAAAAGAGGGGGCGATACAGAAAATGTACAATTGTAGCCTAATTGATTTGAAGTGGCTGTTTGTGTGGTTATGATCCCAGCTGATGTCATAGTTTCTTCTCACCACACATCACTGGTTATCATTTACAGTGAACCAGTCCCAGGTTGGTGTTAATGTGTAATGATCAGCAATCAGTGTAAGACCGATGGCAGGCCAATGGAAATAAAAAAGTTCCCCCAGATAAACCAATGGTGTGGCCACATTGTTACAGCGTTCAGCGAATCCCCTGCGGATCTGATGCAACAGGGCTGCAACTAAAGTTACACCTTCGAACTGCAACATGATGTCCTTCCGCTACGGCGCTACGAAAACTAGTGCCTGCTACACCGTCTGGTGAATTATCCCTCAATCCTCTACACTGTTTCAGTTTAGAAGTGTGTTTAGGGTTTTATTATTGTATTTAACGTGTTGTCATATTGTTTCGAGTGTGACTGGACTGTTAGGGAAGGCATTTATGCCCATGTTTTTCTGTCAATTACTTTTTCAAGCAGGCTACTCATGTGCATTTTAGCTTCAATAATGACATTATTTTAATACTTTCTATTGCATCTCAAGAAAGCACAAATGATATATGTCTGATATGTTATTTAAAATGAATTATTGTTTTCCATTAACTAAGTAGGCTAAAAAAATGTGCAAATGAAGATATATAATACAAATGATAATACATTAAATAAATGAGGAGAGTTGTAACAGGGTGTGCTGCTTACACACACAAACAGTCTGTGGTCTCTGGATAATGGGAAAGTCCCCAGGTTCATGACGTAACGGCCGGGTGAACTCTGTAAACTGCGGATTAATTTCGGCTGCTGTGATCAGGTCCGGGCACCAGGAGTTGCAGAAGTAGCGGATTAAAAAACTTTCTGTCTGCAAGTCTGTTCGTCGAAATAGCACTTCATGAAGAGTCCCTGACTATCAAAAGGGGAAATATGGCTTTTTAAATCTGTGTCTGTCTTCCTCCTCGTCGTAAAGCTTCGCGTGCTTTGCTGCTGCAACGCACTACAAGACTATTCAGAAACTATGGGGTGAGTAAAACTGCTTTCTAGCTTTAGGGGGACAGCGGAAAGTTGGGAGAATCACGTCTTCAGGTTCGACACTGTTTAAACTAACACTACATTTTATGCTAAATTTAGCTGTTAATTTACATCATTTACAGGACTATTTTAGCCATTATTACATTTTTATTTTTATCAAAAGGGTGAATTTATTTAATTGCTGTGTACAAGTTTAAGTGCACAACTACAGCTTACATTCTGGAAAATAACTTTATATAGGCTATATATATATGTGTGTGTGTGTGTGTGTGTGTATTGAAGTCTGTAATTATGTTATTCAAATAATGTCATGTTTTTCATGTTTTTAATGTGTTTACATTTTATCAATTATTTTCCCATGGTTTCCTTTTTCTCAAAGTATGTCAAGTTACAGTTTTGCACGTTATTGCTTGATAATTATATTGTTGTGACACAAATCAATAATGGCTCCACCGCATGAGGTTGCAGGTGAATGGAAAAGTGAGTGGAGTTCATTTGAACTCATAAAACTTTTAAAATAAATTGAATTTTGTTTTTATTTTTTTAATGTTAAATCTTATTATTATTTTTTTATGTTTTGGGGGATTATTTAGGGCTTTAGAAAATGAAGTGGAGAATTTAAAGGGTAAATAAAAAATTGGCACATTTGTTAATTTTCTTAATTTCCCCCCCCTCCCCCCCCACAGGTCTCCAGGTGTTTTCACAATTCTTTCATCCACCCAGTGCACGGTTTGTGCTTTTGAACAATTTAATCGAAGCAGACGACACAATGGCGGCATCGATCCTTCGCAGGAAAATTCCTCCCATTTCCACAGGCGAGCTCGGCGCTCCCCATCTCAGACAGGCTAGCCACAACCAATCACGGCCCAGGACGGGGGCGGAGCTAGCGGAGAGGCAGCACTTAATTGGTGAGGTTTGCCAAGACGCTTTTTTATTTTTCCACATCCCGAGGTCGGAGCCGCAGTGCAGCACGGGGCTAATGTCGTACAGTGAGTACAGCTAAGTGGATATTTATCGAATGCAGACGATGCTGTTCAATCATTTTCAGATGATCGGTTAGTTGTTCACTTGGATTCTTTCGGATGTATTGCTTGATTTTTAAAGCTTAATTCTTTTTCACATTTATCCTCTCTACCTGCCGTGATTTAAGATTTTTTTCCTGAATTTGTAGATTTTATTTCACTTATTCTACACAAACAGCTGAATGAAAATAATGGATTGCTTTACTGAATATATGATTATTTTAAATTTTTTATAGGTGATGGTCACTCAGATTGGATGACGGAAAAAGTTGATTTGTCTTCATTTGTGTCGACGACTGAGTCTTCTCCCAGCTCATCCCTTCCACCCTCGCCGTTAGAACAAGATGTCAAAGTGCCCTCGGATCTGGAGGTCATGACCTCACTGCTGCAGGAGGAGCTGGCTCAGCTGGAGGACTACTTTCGCTCCGAGTCCACATCCACAACAAACAAGTTGGAGAAATCCACAAAATGTGACAAGGGTGCTCAAGCCATGGGCTCCCAGTCTTATTATCAGTTACCCTATGGCTCGTATGGGACCGGCCAATCAGAAACCAGCCCTGTGGTTGTTACCTTGGCAACAGGGGAACTGGACCTGGCCAGCTTCTGTGGCAGTCCCATCGGCAGAACCAAAATCGCGCGACCCGCTCCGTATAACTACCATCACCGGTACCACCACAACAACGGGCGTCGAATCCTCAGTGAGGCGGTGAAAGTCGGGGAGGAAGTTGGACTTGATACGTGGGGCTCGAGGGGAAGTTACTCAGGAAGCACAGAGTTGTCTGTGAACCACTACTCCACGCTGAAGACAGTGAGCAAGAACAGCATCGGTAGCGTCAAGAAGGTGAGAGAATGTGCTTTATCGTTGAAGGAAGAGGAGAGTTATTGTTTTTCAGAAGGAATGTTTTGCAGCGAAGAGATTGCTCGAGGTTTTTGTCTGGGTGGCTCGTACGACAGCCACCACAAGCGAGAGGGACAGTTGATGCACAACGTGAAGGTAAATGTAAGTTATGACAGCACGGGGCTCGAGGTCTTGCACTGCAGTAAAGATGGAGGACTTTCTGGAAGTATTCCCCAAGAGACAATGGTGGCCAGTGACGGCTACTTCCACCAGTCCATGAGCACAGAGCCTTACCATAGCTTTATAGGTGACCTAGATCAGCCGTCACAAGCACAGGCTGTCGAGCCCCAACACGGCCACTACCTCTATCCAGAATGCCTTGCAGACCAAAGCTACGAATGTCTGTCCAGAGGGGAGGGTGAGGGGACGCTGATGGGTGCCCCCATCCACCGCCCCACCCAGAGGCTAAAGGATGAGCCCTGCTCCGTCAAATCAGCTCTGGTGATGGGCTCCCCTTGTCTGGAAGGCGGCACTGGAGAGAGGAAGCAGAAGAAGAGAGACCAGAACAAAACTGCTGCTCACAGGTAAACAATTCAGTTGTTACATTTTATTTTTTTAGCTCCTCTTTGCTTTTCTTACCCTCTTTTTAAGAACATGCTAAAATTGTCATAAACATCAAAAACTTGTTGTCAGAAAACTGTTATGACTTTAGTTATTTTGTTCAATGTTGCAGTGGATTATAACTGATTATATTTTTTCTTTTTTTGTGTATCAATAAATTAGCGATACCTGAATACTTGTTGTTTCGCCTTGCAACTTTAACAATGCAGGAGTGTTAGGCTACATAAAGCAGCCACCCCACTGCTTTAAATGTCCTGCAGAGTGTAGGAGGGAAATGGAAAGTACCTCACTGCCTGCCAAATTCAGCCCCACCTAACCAAGTCTGGTTTTATCTGTGTGTGAGTTTCATTTATTCGCATCTGTGTAAAATATATGTAGAAAGAGTCTTAATATTGTGGAAAAGTGAGAAGTTGGAAAAAGACGATATTGATCAGTCATGAGCCATGCACTCTGTGAAATAAGCAGCACATCATGTTATCTCAGAGGAGGGATGACCGAACTGTGTGAGTAATCCACCCGAAGTAGCTCAAAGGTCACGCTCACTTGACTCATGAATAAAAATGCAAGGCAGCAGAAACGTGTAAAAAGCGACCAAACGCAGTCCCTTCTATTGCAGGTACAGGCTGCGTAAGAGGGCGGAGCTGGACTCTCTGGAGGAGGAGCTGCATGGCCTCGAGGGGCAAAACCGGGAGCTTCGTGACAAGGCGGAGTCGGTGGAGCGAGAAATCCAGTACGTCAAAGATTTACTGATCGAGGTCTACAAGGCTCGCAGTCAGCGGCTCAAACAGGATGGCAGTGCCTAAAACGCCCACGCTGACCTCACCTCCAAACCTCCCAACCAGCACCAAGAGAAAAATCAAGTCAAGAGCACCAACTGGTTTTTGTCTCACAGGAATGAAATGGTAGTTGCATGATTTTGGTAGTTCTTTTCTAAAAAAAAAAAAATATATATTGTTCCAAGAGGATGGCCAAACAAAAAAACACCTTTCCTAAAAAAGAAAAGAAAAGGAGAAGTTTCCAAATGGGTGACTAAACTATAACAAGCCTTAGTGATGCGGCTCCTAGAGGAAATGCTGAACTTGTCCGTGACCACTGTGATCCGAACTGCACTCACAGCCTTGTGATGACTGAGTTTGCGCTTGAAATGATCGATCGTTTACAAAATGCTCTTTGAATTAGTAGCAGTGATGGAATTTGCTTGTGGTTTTGGTGACACACATTGGCAGCATCAAGGCAGATCCATGCTGAATAAATATTTTATTTTATATTTTATTTTTTACTTAATAATGGTCATTTATCATTTGCTTTAAACAATCAACTGAATAAAGGGATTGCTGAAAAACAGTGTGTAACATGCTCTACAAATATTCATTATCAGAAACATTTATTATTGCTACAATGTTGAGTATTTACACTTCTTTACCCCACTGAAATACCCAATGCATGTTTGATTTTGGAAAAGCATGTGCAATTGTTATTTGAAGGCAATATTCTGTTAACTGCATGGCTTCAAGATCTCCACCGCGTCAATTTAACCGAGTTTACTTTGTTCTTCTCATCAGCTGGCGACTTGTCCCTGAGTTTTGCCCCCGCCAGTGTGTTTCATGCTCAGGTTTTTGGTTTTCCGCTCTGACAAACAGAAACATTCGCTGGCTTTTTTTCCTTTCTCTTTTCTTCTTCTTCTTCTCTCTCTCTCTCTCTCTCTCTCTCTCTCTCTCTCTCTCTCTCTCTCTCTCTCTCGGCTGTATTTTGCGAACAAACAATCACCTGTTGACGCAACAATAAATCGTCGTTGGGTAACGGTACGACTTCATGGGAATTTTGTTTTCAAATTGATCAATTTGATGTATCTGAAATTCAGGTCCATTTAGTAATCGATGTCAATGTCAGGAAATTATACATCAGGTAAATTACAGCCAAATAAACCAGTTATGTAGTATCATTGATCTCTGCCTTTGGACTTGTTTTTCACTGCATGCTGGTCATTATGCATTCATTCTGCAGCCATTAAAACGCCTCGCAAACAACTGTGTAAATGTCATGAACTGCACCCAGAACAGCACAAACACAGAATAAGAAGGGTGGGATTAAGAGATAGAGAGTGATGCAGAATAAACCTACTCTGCCCCTCCCATCTATTCTGTGCCCTGCCCCATAACTGCTGGATCCAGCCCTTCTTTTTGGCTGCAATGCAGTCAGAGTCCCAAGTTATTTCCCAGGATTAACCACTGGATGGCAGCACAAGACAGGCTTTGATCGACACCTGACCAGTTTTCAACAAAACAAGTTGTTTCCCTTCAGATTTAGGTGTGAGGATTGAATTAACTTGTCCAAACACTCAAGGGGAGTGACTCAATATATTCAGAGAAAAAACTAATAGACACTTCTCATGTTATTTTCCCCCAATATTTCAGTACTTTGTGTTTGCACTATAATCGAGCCCCGGGGCTGAGCGGAGTGATATCAAGCTCCGGCAGTCAACAGACAACATAAGTTGCCTATCTCATCTCCCAGCTCATGAAAAGGGTGTGTGCCTGTGTGTGTGAGTGTGTGTGTCTGTCTGTGTGTCTGTCTGTGTGTGTGTGTGTGTGTGTGTGTGTGAAATCTCTTGGTATCTCTCCTAGCAGTCGTAGGCCTTTCAAGTGCATGAGGCAATATCACACAATACTTGCAGGAGGAGGAGAGATGCAAGTGAACTATCAGAATAAAAA
Source organism: Gymnocephalus cernua (assembly GCA_023631565.1). Taxonomy (NCBI): domain Eukaryota; kingdom Metazoa; phylum Chordata; class Actinopteri; order Perciformes; family Percidae; genus Gymnocephalus; species Gymnocephalus cernua. Next base: position 32,335,025 of record CM042430.1, read on the forward strand.
AGTACTGGGTTGACAGAGAATGCCGTTAAATCTATTGATTCAGTCTTCTTTCTGTTTGTTGTTTGATTGATACAGATTTAATGTAAAAACGGATTGTGATGCTGATATTAGATTTATTATGGGATTTTGCAGTGTGTTCAATAAAGTTCTTCACTATACTGTTACATATTAACTTATTCAACATTTTTTAGATAGTGAGATAATTGTCCATTCATTCCTTTATTAGTTGGGCTAAATTACAGTTAGCATAGAATAAATAAATGCACATATAGCATATAAATACAGAGCAAATCAGAGTTATTTAACCAATTAACCAGCATTTCAAATACAACATGTTGAGTTAAAATATATGAATTAAAGTTGTTTTTTTTACACATTATAATCACACAAACATCTGCACTGAGCCAACTAAATAATGTGGACATTTTTTGAAAACACTAACGAGAAATTGATAATTACATAGACATCAAAAGTAATCTAAGGATAAAAGCACAGCATGTAAGGACGAGAATATGTGGAGAACTATATATATATATATATATATATATATATATATATATATATATATATATAGTATATACAGTGTATATACTGGATATGCTTATGTAAGTTAATGTCAGAATAATGGCTCTGCAGAGTGTCTACAGGGAGAAGTGAAATATGTTAATTAATGTGAGCGCACATAGAATCTTTCAGTTAGATGCATTGTACAGGGGCCTCTCTCACCACCAGGTGTCCTTCTAAGCTTAGAAAAAGACTGGAGCAATGCACATAATATCATGTGAATAAACTATTCCAGTCCAGATGTTGTGCTTAGCACAGATGCTTTCTAATGAGGATCAAATAAAGACACATCAGATCAAATACATGTTTATAATCCTATGCGGGGACATTTAAATGTCACAGAAGCAAAAAGAAGAACAAGAGCAGATGCAAAAAAGTAGAATACCAATGGTGGTAGAAGTATTCAGATTCTTTAGTAAAAGTAGTATACCACCTTGTAAAAATACTCGTCTTGCATTTAAAATCTTACTTAAGTAAAGACGTATTATTAGCTAAATGTACTTATGCCTGCAACACATTTCAAAAAAGCTGGGACAGGGGCAACAATAGACTGGGAAAGTTGAGGAATGCTCAAAAAACACCTGTTTGGAACATTCCACAGGTGAACAGGTTAATTGGAAACAGGCGAGTGTCATGATTGGGTATAAAAGGAGCATCCCCAAAAGGCTCAGTTGTTCGCAAGTCAAAGAACGTTTCTCAACATACAATTGTGAGGAATTTATAGATTTTATCATCTACAATCTATAATAGCATCAAAAGATCCAGAGCATCTAGAGAAATCTCAGTACGTAAGCAGCAAGGCCGAAAACCAACAATGACCCGTGACTTTTGATCCCTCAGGCAGCACTGCATTAAAAACCGACATCATTATGTAAAGGATATTACCACCTGGACTCAGGAACACTTTGGAAAACCATTGTCAGTTAACACAGTTTGTCACTACATCTACAAGTGCAAGTTAAAACTCAACCAGACATAGCAAAAGCCATATATCAACAGCACCCAGAAACACCGCCGGCTTTTCTGGGCCCAAACTCATCTGAGATGGACTGACACAAATGGGAAAAGTGTGCTGTGGTCTGACGAGTCCACATTTCAAATACGTTTTGGAAATCATGGACGTCATGTCCTCTGGGCCAAAGAGGAAAAGGACCATCTAGATTGTTATCAGCGCAAAGTTCAAAAGCCTATATCTGTGATGGTATGGGGGTGTGTTAGTGCCCATGACATGGGTAACTTGCACATCTGTGAAGGCACCATTAATGTTGAAAGGTACATACAGGTTTTGGAGTAACATATGCTGCCATCCAAGCAATGTCTTTTTCAGGGACGTCCCTGCTTATTTCAGCAAGACAATGCTAAGCCACATTCTGCATGTGTTACAACAGCGTGGCTTCGTAGAGTGCAGGTACTAGACTGGCCTGCCTGCAGTCCAGAACTGTCTCCCATTGAAAATGTATGGTGCATTATGAAGCGCAAAATACGAGATTGGAAACCCCGGACTGCTGAGCAACTGAAGTCGTACATCAAGCCAGAATGGGAAAGAATTCCACCTACAAAGCTTCAACAATTAGTGTCCTCAGTTCCCAAATGCTTATTGAGTGTTGTTAAAAAGAAAGGTGATTGTAACACAGTGGTAAACATGCCCCTGTCCCAGCTTTTTTGGAACGAGTTGCAGGCATCAAATTCAAAATGAGTGAATCAGTTTAAATATCTTGTCTTTGTAGTGTATTCAATTGAATATAGGTTGAAAAGGATCTGCAAATCACTAAATTCTGTTTTTATTCTGTTTAATGTCCCAACTTCATTGGAATTGGGGTTTGGACATTATGAGCATAATGTACACATGAAGCATGAAAAAACTTAAAAGTTATATAACACAAATCAAATCTAGTAACCACTACTGTAAATGTATTGAGGCCCATAAATATCACAAATAATTGCCAGAACACAAAAATAGAAGTTGAGGAAATGTGTCTGCAGTGTTTGCACTATGAAATACAGTTATTGCACTTGTAGCAAAGACACTATACAACTATGAAGCGTGTGTCTTAAAATGCAGGAAAAGGTTAACAGTTGAGTAGTGTACAGTAAATGTTCTGCTTGGATTTCAATAGAACCTTCCCAGTCAATACACGTTTGTCAATTATAATGTACAGTATGTAGTCCATTTCTTGGGGAAGAGGTCTCATGACACATTCGTTTGCCAGCAGTAAGATAGCTGTGTGTGTTTTCTTGTATTGTGCCTCTATCCTTTATCCCATTATGACCAAGTGAGGACACACGTGTACTGTATAAAGGTTAAGAAAATCCTCCAAATCTACAAGAGGCTGATTTAAAGTTAAAGCACAGGTATAGAAGTTTAGAGGCACACATTTTGTTTTGAAAAAACATATATATATATATATATATATAACTGTCTACACTTCTCAAAACTTTTCAACGCTTACATGGTTCTCTATCAGCATGCTTAATAGTCTGTTAATCTATAAATACATTAAAAGTACCTAAACACTTCATAAATATCTCAGAATCCAACTAGGCAGTGCTGATCAAATATGAATCAAGATTCTGTTACTGCATTGCTTATTTCTCACCTCAAATGTTTTCAGAAACATATAAGAACGTTTTTTTCTGGCTGGTCAGCCAGTGGGTGGTGCTTAGTTCCGGCTCAACTTGGTCACAAACTTTCTCAAGAAAGTAAGATTCCCATTGTCATAGTATACAATTTTTACTGATTTGGACTAACAGGAAATGATGCAATACATGCACAGATGGATGTAAACCTACCGGTAACCTTGGAACCCTACTGCTAATTAAAAAGGAAGAAAAAGGTAAATATCTTAACCTTGTAAACACAGTTGACAACCTTTTAACCAAGGTCGAGTTTTTGTCTATTACCATCCACAATGTGTTTTTATTTTCCCCTGCTGTGAGCAGCTCCTTGATTTCCTTTGGGCATTGTAAACATAATTTATTTATCAAATTATTTTTACAACTCAGAAAGTTTTAGTAGCTTTCTTGTTCTTATTTTTTGTCTTCTTTTCTGTTCTTTTTGTTTTTCTTGTTTTTGTTTTTCCTTTCTTTGTGTTTGTAATTGACTCAATGTCATCGTCGATGACGGCCGCCCCTCAATGATCTCTCGAGTATAAATAAAGGATGAATGAATTGTGGTCCATCAACGACACACTCAAAACCAAGGAGATCTGCAAAGGGAAATCATTGAATCTACTGAATTTTGTTACTTTCCCAGTGTGAATGCAGACTAAAAATGTGCATAGAATTAGTATTCAGCACAGAAGTGGGCCAAAGCACCAGGTAATGACCAATAACATGAGACCTTCCAGTCTATGAAGATATGATAAATCCATCACTAGTAGCAATCAACAACTGGGATTTGACATGCTAAGTGAGCTGATATTCTTGGCTAAAGAAATAAGAAGTAAGACGGAGGCAACACAAGAGGGAATGTGATGCAAGAATGGGAGAAAGGGAGGAGAGGGGGTGGAGGGACCACAGTGAGACTCCAGTAATGGTGGAGAGGATGAGCTGGAGCTCAGTGATGAGAATGGCCTGCAGCTCTCTTCGAGGCTGTGTGTAAACCAGCAAGAAGCTTTTGAATTTATTATGAGCAGCTGAATGCAGCCAGTGGGGGAGGTACAGTATAGTATGAGGGTGGGGGCTGAGGTTGAAGATGCTGGGTGAGGTGGTGGTGTGGTGTGGGGGGGGGGGATGGAGCTGCAGAAGACCAGACGAGTGGTACAACTCTGATTTCAGTCACTAGTTTAGGCATGCATTGTACAATAATTGCAATAATAAGTCACTGGGCTCACTTGGGCCTAAAAAATATCAAGGACAGGGGCCATTTAAATCAAAGAAGGCACATGCTCAGGCAATTAGATTCGTAGACCTGTTGTGTGCAAAGGTGGTATATTGACCTGGTGTTGGCAAGGAGAGAAGCATAGTAGAGTCTTGTCTATGCTGGGGACATACGTACATTTATGTGCTCAGTAATTTTATGAAAATCCGCCCACTAGATGGTGATATATCCTCCCTTATGGAGGAGCAAGAAGAAACTCCAGCTCTGCAACATAATAAAGAAAAATATGATCTGGCAAGTGAAGTAACAGTATGTTGCTCTGAGTGTTAGTGTGACCATCTTCACACTGTGGAGCTATGCCCTTTTAAGGGACAGTTCACCCCAATATCCACAATACATATTTTTCCTCTAACCTGTAGTACAGTATTTATCAATCTAGATTGTTTTGGTGTGAGTAGCCCAGTGTTGGAGATATGTTTTATTGAGATTTAGTCACAGTTAATGAAGTCAGTTGGTTTTGTCTCGTCATGGAAAAAATGCCTGTTGACAAATATGTTTTGTCACAATTTTTGTTAACGAAATGAACACTGTTGGGGTGGAGGCAGACATTTAAGAAGTAGATATCTCAAAGCATGTTCAAATAAAACTAAAACTATATATCTACTATATGACTAGATACCACTAATGGTAAATAAGTAACTGTTTTGTTTGTCATTTGGGTGAACTAACCCTGTATTCCTGTGTATCGCTCCCTTGCCTCGCATAGGTTAGCTTTCCTTAGAGAGTGTGCGCCTTTTCTTCTCCATGCGTATTTTTTGCGCCCCAGTTTGCTCACGCCTCAATAGTATTGCTATTTCAAGAGTGTTACATCCATCTGAAATGCATTTTACAATTGACTTTTCAGTGTCTGTTAAATCTCTTTTTTGGTCAATTTTATCTGAGGTCCTGAGGCTGCCTAATAATTATGCACGCCTTGATATAAGATGTTGTTCCCATTCGCCACACCCTCCCACACTACCAAGTACATGATCTAAACCAGCCATTTAGTGTTATATTATACATAATGTAAGCTATCCTTCCATAACAAGGTAGTAAGTAAAATGGATTTATAAAGCCTATCACAGATGTAAGTTACAAAGGGTATTACACAAAAAACACAATCAGTATTACATGCCCCCCAGATAGTTCAGTTGGTAGAACAGGCGCCCATATATAGAGGTTTACTCCTCGATGCAGCGGGCCCGGGTTTGACTCTGACCTGCGGTACTTTGCTGCATGTCATTCCCCCTCTCTCGCCCCTTTCATGTCTTCAGCTGTCCTGTCAAATAAGGATCTACAAATGCCCAAATAATTATCTTTAAAAAAATGTTTATTACATAACATTACTGGAAGTGCAGACCACATTCCAGTCAACCAAACGCCTGTCTGAACAGGTAAATCCACAGAAACAGCAGACTCTATGGGAGAAGGCAAAGCATTCTATAGTTTATGTGCTATGGACTCAAAAGCTCATTCGCCTCGGGTCTTAAGCCGTGATTGTCAAGCAGACACTAAATTAGATATTTGACAGAACAATTACGAGCTGACAAGTATGGGCAAAGTAGTTGAGCCACATATGCAAGAGCAAGACTGCTCAATGCTCTGTACGTAAGGAAGAATTTAAAACTGAATCCTATTAGTGAAAAGTCCATCTTATCTTACCTTATCTTATCAGCAACAGGGAGCCAGAGAAGAGACTTAAGTACAGGGGTAATATTTAGTTTAGTTTAGTTTATTTGTTTATTTGAGCAGTAACCATTCTGCTCAAAGGGAGTGGGAAGAAGCAAAAGAGCTTATAAGTGCCCACCCCCAAAAATAATACGCTAAAATTTCTCATTTCACAGTAGTACAAAAGTAGTGCAAAACAACACAACGAAACAACATCAAACAAAAAAAAATAAAACAATCAAAACAAATACAAAACAGAACAAAAAATGGATTATCCTAATGGCAAATCATTTCTTATTCTTTATACTTTTCAAAAATCTTTTGTTTGTGTATATTTAAAAAGGTTGATATTTGGACATCGTTTCATCTCCGTCTCCAAGTTATTCCACAATTGCACCCCATTAACTGTAAGGCTAAAACTTTTCAAAGTTGTACTATGTTTCTGCGTCCTAAAGTTTAAATCATCACGTAATTCATAACCACCAGTACGTTCTTGGAACCTTCCTTGTATTTGGCTTGGTAACAATTTGTGCCTTGCTTTATATAGCATCTGTATCGATTGGAACTCAACAATGTCATAAAAGTTCATGATCTTAGATTTTAAAAATAATGAGTTTGTGTGGTCCAAAACCTCAACTTTATGAATTAGTCGGATAGCTTTTTTTGGACCACTACTATTGGTTTTAATGTGCTTTTATAAGTACTACCCCATACCACAGAACAATAATGTAAATAGGGCAAGATCAGAGAGCAGTATAAAGTATGCAGAGCTTTGATGTTTAAAATATGCTTTACTTTTGCAATTACTGCAATGCTTCTTGATATTTTAGTGATTAAGTATTTAATATGAGAGTTCCAAGTAATTTTATCATCTTTAATAACTCCTAGAAATTTGATTTCATGCACCCGCTCTATAACAACACCCTCTATCTGAATTGCTTCCTGAGCATTGGAATTACCGTTTCCAAATATCATCATTTTGCTTTTACTCAGATTTAGTGATAATTTATTTAGTTTGAACCACTTATTAACACGTTTGAGTTCCAAGCTTACAATTTGACGCAGTTGTTGTAAATCGTTTCCAAATGCCAAAATATTTGTATCGTCTGCAAACAAAATAAATCTAAGTATTTGAGATGTTTTACAAATATCGTTTATATACATGTTAAACAATTTTGGACCCAAAATGGAACCTTGAGGTAAGCCACACACAATTTCTTGATAACTTGACTGATAATCTCCTATTGTCACATATTGTTTTCTATTCTTTAAATAACTAGTAACCCACTGTAGTGCTACCCCTCTAATCCCATACTGTTCTAGCTTATTAATTAAAATATCATAATTTATTGTGTCAAATGCCTTACTTAGGTCAATAAATAACCCTATTGCATATTTCTTGTTGTCTACAGCATTAGTTATTTCATCAATTATATCAAAGAGTGCATGTGAAGTTGAACAATTATTCCTAAAACCATACTGGTTATCTGCGAGTAATTTATTTCTTTCAATAAAGCTATCAAGTCTAGAATTGAAAACCTTCTCTAAGATTTTTGAGAATTGCGGTAAAAGGGAAACAGGTCTATAGTTAGTAAAGAGATGCTTATCTCCTGCCTTAAACAGAGGAATCACTTTGGCTACTTTCATACTATCAGGAAATTGGCCAGTTTGCAACGATAAGTTGCAAATGAATGTTAACGGCTTACAGATACTTTCAATAACACATTTTAAGGTCTTCATATCCATATCATAATAGTCTGTCGAGGTTTTATTTTTACACCCTCTAACAATGTCCAATATCTCGTTTTCCTTCACAGGTTTAAGAAACAACGTATTAGGATTTGTGTCTATATAAAACCGTCTATTTGACCTAGCCTTGATGCAGCATTCTGTAATACTCAAGACATCCAGAGCAGACATAAGGAGAAAAGTGCATTACATTTGTCAATGTGAGCTGAGATGGTGTGTATAAGTATCTTAAAGGGATACTTCACCGCTGGAAAGCTGAATATATCTCTAAATTGGGTCACTTATGTAGCAGAAATGTGAAAAAATAAATTTAATTGGTGCCTTCTAGGCCGAGAAAAGCCAGAAAATGTGTTTTTGGCTCATATGGATGAAAGACACCAAATCCCAGAATGCACTTCGCTTCGCTGCTTTGAGTCCACTCCCAAGCCACGCCTACCGCTTGACAGACAGACAGTGAGGCATTCGACTCAACTCAATGTGTTTTATTGTTATTTCAACCATATACACAAAACAACGTTTCATCGTGGCTCAAGTGGTGTTACACATTTAAAATATATAAAAACTACATTATATAATAACGACATACAAAACAGGCTACCTTTAGTGCACACACACACATTATAGGCTCCGTAAAGTTCAGCTAAGCATACCAGCATTAAGCTTGGTGGGCTGTAAACACAGAGTATAAACCCAGCCGTGAATTAGCGTGGAATGTAGAATGGTTGCCATGTAACAGTCACAAACTCCAGCGGTTAGCAGTTAGTTGGATACAAATCACCACATTTCTGCACCAGTCCGTGTTAACACAGCCCACCTTCATACAGAGCATCTCTAGCTCGGATCGTCGGAAGGCTAGCAGGCCTGGTAGCTGGACAGTCCGGTTCACTGTTGTTCAGCCATGTTTCCACGAAAGCAAAAAACACAGTCTCTGAACTCGCGTTGGGAGCATCGTTGAAGTTGAATGTAGTCCAGTTTGTTGTTTAATGAACGGACACTTGCAAACAGGATTGATGGGACAGGTGGCCGGCTAGCGTTAGCTTCCCACCTAGCCGACGAGGATGTCCCCTACCCGGCTCGGGCCATCGAGCGAGACCGCTGGTCTCCGTGGCAGGCGAAGCTCTCGTAGTGGGCCGATTATTCCGTCTGTAATAACGTTCCCTGCATATTCTCCAATCTGTACCGATGTATCCCGGTGGTACACGTGCGGTAGTTTGAATGCACATAATTGTTGTAAAAGTTTGCTGCTGAGAAGTTCTTAATACATCCATGAGAGAGAGCCCTGTTTAGCGAGGATTCAAGATGGCTGACATTTCGTTTTTTTCCAGCTGAGATCGGCTAGCTTCGGGTGATGGGCGGGTTTAAAACATGTGGAAGTAGCTCCTGCTACTGGCTGTAGTCTTTTGCTCTGGCCAAAAAAAAATCTTCCGATGACGCAAAAATCGTCATTTTACGTCATTGGAAGATTGTTTTCCAGACCCCCCAATGCAGATATCTCCTGTCTCAGGGGGACATGAGGGAGGGACGCACCGTCATTCAGAAATACTACCGGGTTTCTACTGATACAAAGCTGAATGCTAAATCGGTGAAGTATCCCTTTAAATTTGGCAGTTAAAACTACAGATCTCAGTTTACTAATATTTGTATGGAAAAAAAATGAAATAACCAAGATCATGCTGAACACGTGTTCAAGATCTTGAACACATACAAACTCCTTCTACTTGATTTAATTTTCAGAATTTGGTCTGTTTGCAATCATTGGTTTTTGTTGTGGAATTTAGTTCCTAACTGAACAACTTGTTTGCCTTCTTGCCTATGTCCTTTTCCCGCCTCAGTCTTGGTTTGTTGTGGTTGAAAATCGGAAGTTTCTCAGAAGCCTGAAGAAGAGGAGATACATAGCTACGTAACTTTATTTGTGTGTAAAGTGGTGAGTAAGCCTGACCTGAGTTAGTCTCTCAATACTTATGAAATGATCAGTCACATTATGTTATATGTTGAGAATGTGGGTGTCAAGCTGTCTTTCATGTGTCTCAGTATTACCTAGATTTGTTGGGGCTTGTTGGGCCAGCGTGGGGAAATGACTAGTTGCAGCAGCTGATAGCTGTAGGTGTACAAAGTTAGACGTGCCAAAGTTAGATGGAAAACAGCATTTACTTGCAAGAGTACAGTGACACATTCTGTGGTGATAATATAATAACATAATACTGAACAAGATCATTTGCCAAATGTTGAGTGAAAAACCCAGGTCAGGACTACTCACCACTTTACACACACAAATAACGCTTTGTAGTTATCTGCTCTTCTTCAGGCATCTGATAACAAACAAACTAAGCGACTGAGGTGGGAAAGGGACATAAGTGAGAATGCAAAAAAAGTTGTTCAGTTAGGAACTAAATTCCACAACAGAAACCAACAATTGCAAACAGACCTAATTCAAAAAATGAAATCAAGTAGGAGTTTGCATGGGTTCATGCATGTTTGCCTTCATGATCAATGGCAGAAAGACAACAGGAAGGGCAGAAAGAATGCCATCAGACTGGTTCCATATTTCACTTTGATGAAAGGTATAACTACATAAAGGTTTTGTCTAGGTAATACTGAGACATGTGAAAGCCCAAGCGCCTGACAGCTTAAAGGAACCTAAATTGATATTCAGGCCGGATCAAAATTTGCGAGGGGCCAGATTTGGTCTTCAGGCCTTAAGTTTGACACGTGCCCTAAGCATCGGGGCAGCACACACCATAAAGGAACACGGCAACTTATTGGGACTTTAGCTTATTCGCCGTAACCCCCAGAGTTAGACCAGTCCATACATAACCTTCTCATCTCTGTGCGTGTCGTAACTCTGTCTGACGGCTCCACCGTTAGCTTAGCCTAGCACAGATCCTGGAGGTAACCGGCTCCAACTAGCCTACTGCTCCGAATAAGTGACAAAATAACACCAACAGGGTCTTTTTGTGAATGTACCCGAGTCAAATTTTTGTTTAAAAGCAGAATTAGGACGGAAGCGCCACTTTTAAGAATGACCGTATTTTTGTTTTCGGTCAAATGGCCTTTTGAATGGGAGTGCTAGTGCCACTACTATGATCACATCAAAATAGCTATTTTTAAAACACAAAGTCTCGACACAACATGAAACTTTGCTGTAAGTATCATCAGGGGCTCTACGCATGAACTCCAGTATTGAGAACATTGTTTGTGTACCCAGTTTACTAAAAAGAAAGGTTTTGAACAACTCACTTCAGCAGTTGGTTTTTCCACTCGCTACCATTTTGCCAGTCAAAAAGTGTTGATCTCTGAATGCGAATGTAACAGGGAGGAGAGTATAGATGGAAAGCTCCTAAAGCTTAGTTCCATATAAATGCACGGATTATTCGTTGTTTTGTCATTAGTGAAAAACAAAATTGACCTTGTAGTTGAAAAAGGAGCGTCATATAAGAATGACATTTCCTCCTATGGAGTCCGTTCGTTCGCATTCGGAGATCAACACTTTTTGACTGGCAAAATGGTAGCGAGTGGAAAAACCAACTGCTGAAGTGAGTTGTTTAAAACCTTTCTTTTTAGTAAACTGTGTACACAAACAATATTTTCAATGCTCGAGTTCATGCGACTGGATTGGTTTTTACTTGTAAACCATGTCTGTGTTCTTCATATTTATGTAGAATTATAGTTTGCTCTTCTTATGTAAAATATGCGGCTCTGGTAGATGTTCGCGATTGGTCACAAAGTGCAAACACCGCCTCTTATGTGAACGCACGTCTCTAGATTGGGAAACCCTGGGCCGACTGAACTAGTTGTTAACCACCGTCGTGATACAGGTTATGCGGGACCATGGTTGTTAGGGTTAGTGAAGCCGGGTAACTGAAAGAAATCCAGGGCATGTTGATCTTGATTCGTAGTATAGGCCGCTGTTCAAGTGGCCACTTGAGGCTGGCTCCAAAAGGGAGTCATTTCCCATAGACCTCATGTTAAAATGCTCAACTTTACAACAGAAATAAATGCGTCACATGTGGCTAATTTAGACTGTAGGCTTTATTCATCCGGCCTCTGCTACACCTTTTTGCCCATTTTTGGATTAGTCGGAAGTTCGGCGACGTTAGGCACTGCCAGAGGGCAACGGTTGGAGCCACCGGGAGCTGTCCACTTAGGCTTCTTAGAAACCTCTTGGTGACGTCATGGAGACTATGTCCATATTTTATAGCCTATGTTACTAGTGTTTTCTATGTGCTTGTGCATCAGTAGAAAACATGTTTACCTATCTGAAATCATGTTATGCTTCCTTTGGATTATTCAATGTATTCTTCAGAGATAGAGATAAATAAGTTGAAAGACAATGTTTACTTAACCTAGAAGTTTATTGAGCTCTTTAAGATTATAATGCACATATTGTTACATAAGCGTGAATTGTAATGACAACCAATACACACCATCAATGTGAATCACTGCATTTAAAAGAAATGCAGTTTTACCCATCATGTTTGGTCAAAACATAAACTGCTAAATAACTATTATCACACTGCAATTAGCAGGTGGAAATGATCGTGATCCTTGGCACTTATATTATTTTTTATTTATGTGATCAGATGTCTTGAATTGCTGTTAGTGGTATTGCAAAACTGCAAAAAACCATGACATCTTTTGAGAGCAACTCAGCCTGAGCTATAACAATCTGCATGATTCATTAAATATCACAAGATTATAAAGTAATACAAATTAGTGACATTTTTTAAAGTTGAAAACTGAATTACACAATGACTCCTAACGAGTTTTCTACAGTAAACCCACAGTTTTCTCACATTTTCAGTTTGAAATAGGAAATACTCCAATACAAATCAGAATCCCCAACCCGTCTGTATACATTAACACAACTGTAAAAACTTAACATGAAAAGGTGGATGAACGATGACATCCCTGCAAGGCAAAACAAGCATCTAAGTATCCAATTGCACTTTCAGAAGAGAATTGAATCCTTATATTATAATCCCCCACATAAGTATATACATGAATATGTAAGATACTGTAAATGAACACAATTATGTCTCTCATTCAGGAGTAAATAAGTTCTTGATTACATTTTAGGACTCTCTCACGATTAAATGACTCTTTATTTAGCAATAAAAGATGCCCTGTTGATCATCAATATACATATTAAGATATTAAGAAAGTCAAAACATTTCATACTATCTGTGGTCCACCACTTAGTGACCATCTATAATTCAGAATACTCATCTTTATCAATAGTAAAAATGCTCCTTTTTTCTGTATAGAAATCCCTCATGTTGTGAGGTTACATTAATGTTATCCTTTTCACTGTTGCCCATCACCACAATTACAAAACTATAAAGAATAGATCATCACATAACTACTTACACCTTGTACTACTATTTGCCTTAGCAAAGTTTAGAAAAATACTTATGATAGACCAATCAGAGTCACAGTTCCCAAGAACACCTGAGAAATGGCAGAAAGTAATAATTACTTTTAGAATTACATTTTCTAAAACCTTTGCAAGGAGACACACACACACACACACACACACACACACACACACACACACACACACACACACACACAAAAACTTGACAATATGCTAGGAGGTAATGCATAAACAGAACCAAAACTCCCTGCCAATGACTGTTTTCACATGTACTTACTCATGCGAAGGCAGTCAGATGAAACTGGATTTACACCCCATCTAGATTCATTACATTACTAAAACATGCATTGTCCTCTAGTGACAGACATTTTGGAATTTACTGAATACAGCATTGAACTACAAACAGTTGCACTGCTGCCTTAATATTACAATATAACCTAAAAGCTTGAGGTCTTATTTCCCTCTCCGCTAAAAAAAGGAAAAGAAAAAAAAGAAAAAAAAAAGCTATTTGGGGGCCAGGTTTTTAAAACATTACTGGACCCCTAAAACTGGCAGGAACAAGCCAATAGTTTACACTATCATATTAAAAAAAATATTCTCAAAGGATTTTACATCTTGATCTTCAGACACACTAACTGAGGACATCTTGTTACTCTAATGTAACAAACAATGGAAGTTTCACAGAAACCAACTAATGGGCACCTAACGTTTCTGTGCAGGTTACAATAAATACCTGATTGCAAGTCAGGCATTTTTTCCACACACAAAACCCTAAATGCTTTACATAGCAGGCCTAAAATCAAGCTAGAGAGAGAAAACAAACTCCACTGGTTATGGTCTTTCTCCATTTGAATTCAAGCCTAAACCAACTCGCAACATTACTGTTGGGTCTCCAGAAAGCCCTGCCGGGTGGAAATGCCAGGATTAACCAATCCTAGGTTGTATACTCTGGCTCTTCTGAGAAAGAGAGGAAATAAGTCAGTTAGTCATCAAAAGTCTGTATCAAAAGTACAATGAGTGTCCCTAGATAGAGTAGCCTAAAAAAAAGCAATATATAAGACTAATTTTGAAGTAAATATTATTGTAACAGCAAGCCCAAGTTTCTTTTAATTGAGCGCAGTAGAAACTTAATCTCAATCTTTTTGGGAATTAGACTGGTTGAACCAGTGGCCAATGCTTAGAATGGTCATATTTGGCCTGAGGGAGGTGCCAGAGGAAAGACCATGTTGTTACTTAAATCAAAAAAGGATTATTGTCTGTACAGTGGCGTTTATAGCATATCAGACTCAACTCCACGCTGTCAAAATATGGCTCAACTTTCAGTTTGAGCTGTCCTTTGCCAGTCCCAGATGTACTTCAGTTCATTTTGCTTTGGGCTTAAGCATTGTACTAACACTACACTTTGTTGTAAAAGTATCTGGTCTTGAGAGGTTGTGTTGGACAAATAGAAATGTTGGCAGTTTTCATCCCTTCATGGTACCCTATTTGTTATCAAGACTTTTCACTCTAGAACCAAGTGCTCCACTGGAGGAGTGGAAGTGCAGTCCCTAAAGGCATTATGCTAGCTTAGCGTTGACAGCAAGTACATCAAGTACAGCAAGTTTAAAGTAAATTAAAAAAGTGCTCCCGCCTTTGAGTCTAATCATCTTCATCATCTAAATTTCTCTGTGACACTTCTAAAGGATACCAGCATACTTTACAATAGCATACTTGACAAGGGAACAGGGAGGAACAAGTCCTGCAGCGTCGTAAATACTATGTACATTTTGTTTACCAAGTTTAGAATGGACACCCACTCATTATTAGTTCCTGCTCTTAATGGTGTGCTGCCACGCCAAAATGCTGAACTACAAACAAGGACCAAGTGTACTTAGTGTCTTCAGCACTGTTTAATCAGTTTGAATGTGCCCTGACGACAACTGTTAGCGGGCTGTGGGCAGGCAGCCAGAGCCAGAGTTGCTCGGCTGCTGCCGTCACAGAAACTTAATGGCTGGTTAGGGGTTATAGCTTCAGTAAAAAGTGAGTAGATTTCCCATAGCATGATCACATGTCATTCAAAATAATTTCCTCCAAATGTAGATTTGGATCATACTTAATGTCCAGTCATTGCAGTGTAATAATACATTGTGACATTTCTGATTTAATGTTTTTTCTGCATGTAAAAAAAGTAGTAAAAGAATATCATACCATGGTATAAAAGTAGCTGCCCATCTGCAGCAGACACTCTAGAGTTTCCATCATCTGCTCTTGGCAAAGTGTATGGAGACTGATGTGATTTTGGGATTTACTGCTTTCCAGCTCACGTACTGTGGCTTTCAGAGCCACAGAAGCACACTGGAAGACACTCATTCCTGAAAACACAAGCATTTGGATGACTGGACTTCTGAGGAGCCTTTTATTCACTACAGCCAGTATTTTAGATTTCCTTAATGTGATTTTTATTTGTGTGTATGAAACAAATACACAAACCAAACTCTTGTTTTCCCTTTCTATTGTTATGTTTTAAAGGGTTTTAATTTTTATTATTTTATTACCATTTTATGTATCCTAATATGCAGCCACTCTTGAGCATCCCTTTTACTCTAATTGTTAAGCACCTTACAAACCTGTTTTTGGAAAAGAGCTTTACAGTATGAATACAGTTTATTATTATTTAGTAGCCTCAGGGATTTGAAAGGTTACGGTACTTACCAGAGTTATCAGTGGCTTCAACGTCAACATACACACTGTCCATCATCGCCTGTCTCAGAACCTTAAAGAAAACATTGGTTAACACTGGTTAAAGAAAGTTTGGTTTGGCAGGGGAGTTCAGAGCAGCTCCTGCACAGAAATAAACTAAGATTCATGTCCGAGATTTGGGCGGAGCTCCAATAAAGCAGTCCAAATGTGAATATAGTGTAAGGCAGCACAAATATGTTGCCATGTTTCTGGACATCAGTACCACAGCTGTTGTGGCCCTGGTGCTCTAAGATGAGGATAAAGGAAACAGATTGGTGGACAATGGAAGTCTTGAGCGATTCCAGTAATGTAGATTACTGAGAAAAACAAACCTTTCCAAGATGTGTCCCTACAACGTCATCATATTCTACACTGCTGATGATTTGAACCACATAAGCTAGAAAGCAATGCACAGTAGGATGTGAACAAGAGAACATCTGTTTGTGTGATTGGTGGAGGTTGCACAAGATTTAATTGAGGTACACCCACTTAATTTAGCATGCACAACGCTTTGGCAATGTGTGGCATTCAAGGAACACATACCTGCCGCCTTCACATGGCTGTAGGCAGACAGAGTGTATTCTTGCTGTGCAGTTAAATGTAGAGTATTTACTGGTTTAGGAATGCATGATCTAAAATAGTGCCGTACACAAACTGTTATTTTCAGTATCACTTAATCTGCCTATTATTTTATTGATTCATTGATTTGTTAGTAGTCTATAAAATGTAAAAGAAAATAGTGAAAAAACATCATGCTTGTTTTGACCAAAACACAAAAGACATACCGGAAAACAATGAAATCCTTGAACTTGACGAGCTGGAACCAGCAAATGTTTTGTCTTTTTTTTCATTTGAGCTGTGCTACAAAAGTGACCACAGTTGGAAGAAAACATTGACTTTAAAGAATAATGGTCGGTTACACATGTCCCGGTTTTGCTTCACCTATGAATCGCAAAAATACACGCTGTACACAGTCGGTGTGTCTTGCAAAACCGGCTACGTTGGTTTTTGTCACAGCTTTTCTTCTGAGCTGTTTTAACGACTTCATCTACTAACGCCAACACAGATGAAACCTTTCTGACGTGAACACCAACACACATGTACCTGAAAAACTTGTTAATCTGGATCAAAGGAAACCACGACTGGAACACCCAATACCTTCTGACAAACGGGTGAGCTGCGAGCCGCAGAAATGAAATGTAAAGAGGAAAAAAAAGGAACAGTCAGTAGACAGGTTGTCCCGCACGCAGTCATTCTCATGCCCAATTGACAGGTGATGTTTTCTAAAAGTTGAAGTGTTAGTTTCTAAAATTGTTCATGTAATTTGCTGCCTATCCGTGTCATACTTCAAATCCTGGGACCCAATGATGAGGCGCATAATTCGCTCATGTTTTGCTCATATCCCATCAGTGGTGTCTGAAATACCACTTGTCACATAAAAAGAGAAACAGAGACGACACATTTTGATCATTAGAGACGAAAACGAGGCTCTAACCTCCAGGACTCTGATGTAGCCTTTCTCAGCACTGAGGTGGAGGCAGGTCTTTCCTGAGTTGTTTGTCTCATTGACGTTGGCCCCCAAATGGATCAGATCCGCTACCATCAGGTGGTGGTTGTGCTTTGCTGCATGGAGGAGGGCAGTCTGTGAACAGAGAGCCATTAACATCCAATTACATTCAACATTGAATTTGTTTTCTTATACCTGTGGTTAAGGCTAGGGGTGTAGAAATTAATCAATGCATCGCGATGCGGACAAGGATGATTCTGCATCGATGCAGTGACAAGACCATAATCAATTACTGCCTCCTGATGTTACTTGTTGAGTTTCCGGTCGCTGCTTTTTTGTAATTACGAGATCCTGATCTCGTAATTTTGAGAAAAGATCTCGTAATTATGAGATCTTGATCTCGTAATTTTGAGAAAAGATCTCGTAATTATGAGATCCTGATCTCGTAATTTTGAGAAAAGATCTCGTAATTATGAGATCCTGATCTCGTAATTTTGAGAAAAGATCTCGTAATTATGAGATAAGGATCTCGTAATTACGAGATCATTTTAAACACCTGGAAGCAGCATATCTAGTTGGGGACATTCTAAAACCTTAACGTGGTTTAATGTACCTAAACAATGATCAATGATTACCACATTTCTCTCTCATATTGCTCATCGTAACCACTGCAAACTGTCAAATAATCTAACCCAAAGTCCAATTATTACGGACGTTAGCTGACATCAAGCATTGCTGTTCCATTAAGGGTATTGTAAGGATAATAATAAGGGTAATATAAGACCCTTAATGGAGCAGAAACGCTTAGTGTCAGATAACGTCCATAATATTTGGACTTTGGGTAAGATTTTTTTAAGTGGTTATGATGAGCAATATGAGAGAGAATTTTGATGATTGATCGTTGTTTAGGTACATTAAACCACGTTAAGCTTTTTCACATTAGACTTATAAAGCCCATGAGAACCGTGGAGAGTCAACACCCAGCCGCTCCGCTGCCCTGTTGTGAAGCAGATCCATAAAAGGACTTTGGGTTAGATTATTTGACAGTTTTCCGTGGTTATGATTAGCAATGTGAGAGAGAAATGTGGTAATCATTGATCATTGTTTAGGTACATTAAACCACGTTAAGCTTTTAGAATGTCCCCAGGTGTTTAAAATTATCTCATAGTTACGAGATCTTTTCTCAAAATTACGAGATCTTTTCTCGTAATTACGAGATCCTGATCTCCTGATCTCGTAATAAGGTGTTTAAATTTTTATTTCTATGGTGAATGCAATACGCTTCCGTAGTGTTCAGACTCCGCTGCATTCAGGAAGTGTCTTTTTTAAGAGCAGATACAATAAAAAGGGGAGTTGATATATAGCTGACTGCTTGAATGTGTTGATGAAAACCATGTGTAGCAATATACAGTATAATAATATTGAGGAGGTGACTCATTGTGATGCATCGTGATATCGAACCGATTCGAATCGTTGACAGGATAATCGTAATCGAATCGGGAGACCAGTGAAGATTCACACTCCTAGTTAAGGCACCAATAGTATCCATCAGACATAACACTGAATAGTTACTAATATGTTTGATTGCACCAGTGTAAATGTAGCTGTAATATGAAAGCGAAGAGTTTTAGGTTGCTGCTACTTAAATATCATCCAGATACAGTATACATTTAAATACTCCTGCCATTATTGTTCAGTATGCATCATGCAATGATATATTGTGTAAACTGGCTTTCCAATTGCAGTTAAAGCAGTATCTATGAGACTTACCACCTAATTGTACATATTAACATGGAGGCAAATACAACACATTTCTTTTTTGTGCCACATTGATATATACTGTATATACACTGTACATAAAAGCTTCTGAAATGTGGTTGAAATAACCACAGGGAAAATAATGATTTATATACAAAAACTAAGATTGTATCTCTAATATCTTGTACTGTACCATTCCCTCAGAGTCTTTGAGGTCGAGGCTGCTAAATGCGGCCATCCTTTTTGCGATCGCATAGCCCAACGCCCTCTTCCCGACACACGCCACTTTATGGAGAGCTCTGAAGGGACAAGAACAATAAGACATATTTAGACAAAAAGTAGTACTTCACAGCAAAGGTATTCACTGACACAAACAACATTCAATCTTGTAAGAGGATAACAGGTCTGAACATGGGTTATATACCGTGTAGTTAGTAGAGGCGTTTCATAAAGCATGCTGAGAAAGAAGAACATAATTGCAAGAAGCCTGAGGGCCTGAGTGAGATCAACAAACTCAACCACAGTAGGTCTTTTTCACAGCGGCCATTTTGACTTAGACGAAAAGCACATGTGTTACTAGTAAGTGTCCCAGTAAGCAGGGTTTTATAGTAACTTAAACAGGAACTAAGCAATCAAATATGTTTTGTTACCTGAAATTAAATGAAAATGAATACCTTCAAGAAAGACTAAACTAAAACTATATTGCCAGGTTAAAAAAAAACTAAATAGAAATATAATCAAAATGAATTATTTCAGTTATATATTCCAGCTATATTATATCACTACTGAAAAACAGCATGCATTTCTGTCAACGCTAATGACAATGAACCACAGAAATTGAACAGACTTGATATGAGATGGCCGTAATGTAGCTACATACTTCTGAGACAACAAAAACTAACTGAAACTCCTATAAAACTGAAACTAAATGTATAAAAACTAAACCTTTCCAAAAAAACTGAAACTATACTAAAACTAGTAAACACACTCTAAAAACTGACTAAAACTAACTTAAAATGAAATCGAAAAGTCAAGACTAAAACAAAATGTCAGCATTATCATTAAGTAACAGCATTACAAAGCTAATGATACGACAATCTCAGCCCTGGTTTTAGAACTGTTCATGTCTTTAAACCACAGATCGGAGACATTAAACACAGATAATCCATTCATTATGAAGAAGACGGACATTAAAAGAGAAAGCACGGAGCAGCACAAATTAAACGTATATAAAGAATGACATGTTACAGCAAAACCACTACCATAAGTGATTCTCTTCCTATATACATGACAGAACCTTTAATGTTCCACAGTCTGATGTAACCAATTTGTCCTGCGGAGTGGCACAAGGGTCAGTTTTGGGTCCCATTTTGTTTTTACTGTACATTTTGCCACTTGGTCAAATTATTGGTTGTTTCAAGGATGTATCATATCATTTCTATGCCGACGATGTCCAGTTGTATTGTTCTTTTAATGATGCCAAGTGCCATCGTTTGTCTCTGATCCTAGAGTGTGTGTCCTCCATCAAAGAGTGGCTGGCCACTAACTATCTGCAGATAAATTCAAACAAGACTGAAAAGCTGATCTTTGCTCCAGACCATAAGATCACGTTGATCAAACAGCACCTTGGCTCTCTGGGCCCCTCTGTCAAACCCAGCCTCAGAAACCTGGGGGTTGTGTTTGACCAGGCCATGTCTTTGGAGACACACTCAAAACAGCTCGTCTGAAATTGCTTTTATTATCTTAAGAACATTTCTAAAATTCGCAAAGTGTTGTCAAAGAATGATCTGGAAATGATAATTCACGCTTTCATATCACTAAGACTTGACTACTGTAACTCTGTGTTTACTTATCTGAATAAATCTGCTTTAAACAAACTGCAAATTGTTCAAAATGCTGCTGCTAGACTTTTAACAGGTGCCCCTCGAAGGTCTCATATTACCCCAGTCTTGTCAGCTCTCCATTGGCTCCCTGTAAAATTCAGGATTGATTTTAAGTTTTAGTGCTGACTTTCAGGGCCTTAAACGGTCAAGCCCCACAGTATATCCTAGACCTTTTGAAGCCGTATTTCCCTAGCTGGACTCTTCGGTCCTCTGGCCAGAATTTTTCTTGTAATCCCTAAGACTTGTTATAAGACCCGAGGGGACCGGTCTTTTCAGTCTGTTGCTCCCAGACTGTGGAACGCCCTGCCCCTGTCCGTGCGTCTGGCTGACTCTGTTGTCTCTTTTAAAAAGGATCTGAAAACATGTTTATTTAGGAAAGCTTTTGGTTGATGGGTTTTCACTAGTGTCACTTTAATTTTACATATGTATATACATTTTATACTGTTTGTTTTACCTATTCTTTGTACAGCACTTTGTGATTTTATCTGTGAAAAGCGCTTTATAAATACATTTTACTTACTATAAGGAAAGCCAAAGAGAATTTGTTGGCAGCCTGTTGACTCAAACTGCAGATCTCGCCTCATAGCTGGTTGTTACAGCGCTCTGGGTTTTTGGGGGGTCAGTTTTTGTTTTTATTCATTTTTAAATGTCACACTTTTACAATGGAGATCCTCTTCAATTAGTGGATGTACTGCATAATTTCCACATGCATACAACACCAAACTTACGTCCTGCCGTGTCCATCGGGGGCCAGCAGTGCAGCGTCAGAGATGTCCCTGAGCTGGCTCTCTTCTTTCTGAAGCTGGGCCCAAAAGAAAGCAGAGTTGTTCTGGTTCCAGTCGTGGACCTGGGGATAAGCCCACTCCTCCCCTCGTCCACCAACTCTTCCAATGTTTCTGATGTTGGAATGATGGAGGCTGGTGTGCATGGAGTCTGGAGGGGATAGGGCTTGTTGGTACTCTGCTGTGCCTGGGGAGTAGGTCATGTAGGACTGGGGGCTGGGGATCATTTCATCCGACTCATCACTATTGTACCCAGAACCTTAGCGAGAAGAGATGGCATGTGAGGGGTGGTAGTAGTTGCTGTTAACATATTCATCAAAGTTATATTTTAAAGAGTAACTATATAAATGTGGATCGGGTCCCCATGACTTACCAGTTGGAGACCACTCAGGAGACACTGGAGGTATGGAGGGGAACAAATATTGGGGAGGGGACAGGCAGGTGTTGCCAGTTCTGAGATCCTCCTCCAGCACCTCAACGATTATTGCCAGCTCCTCCAGGCTTTTGGTGGGGCGTTTTCTCTGCAAGCCAAAGGCAGCCAAGGTATTTTTTTTTTTTTTTTTTTTT
This sequence comes from Gymnocephalus cernua, assembly GCA_023631565.1. NCBI lineage: Eukaryota > Metazoa > Chordata > Actinopteri > Perciformes > Percidae > Gymnocephalus > Gymnocephalus cernua. The sequence goes on from CM042430.1 coordinate 32,357,454, forward strand.
AAAACTCCTCAAAACAGAGATGTGATTTACAGTTTTCCTGGGGTCTGGGCTTTTCAACACTCACCTTGGCAGATTGCCGTCCTTTGCGAGTTTTGACTCGTTGGTTGTTTACTGTGGAAGAAAAAGTTTAAGGCTGAGCGTACTCAATATGTTTTCACTTAAAAGTAGAGGGAAAGCGAGTTTAGTTAGCATACTGCAGACTGGGTTCTTACAGGTTTTTGTTCCTTCCTGTTTCATGAGCCACACAACCTCTGTATCTATCAAGAATAAACACTGACATTCACAAGTTTGGAATGAGCTGGTATATTGATGATAGTTTGTGCCCCAAAGGAAGATGAATTATTAAAATGTCATATAGTCGATGTCCCCATAGTGTAGCATACTGTTGGAACTTGGATTTTGAATTTGCATTATTATGCAGTTGACACTGAAACAGGAACCTGTTACTTTTTAAATCTGCACACAGTGTGACGCTAAGCTTCCAGTTTCTTCTACCAATGACTGGTGATTTCTTCTATTCTTATTTAACTGTTGCTCAGAGCTATCTTTATCTCTTTCTACCCTTTCGATTGTCGATTGTTGAAGTCAATCATCAGTTAGCTGAACAATTGCACAGCGTTTTGTTCTCCATGTACAAAACAAACCCTTAATAACAACTATTTGTAAAGAGCATGAAAGACCATTCAAAAAGATAGCGTAGTAGTCGCAGACATCTGACTTACTGGACCCAATCAGGCTTTTGTGGGAGGTGATCCAAACTTTTGAATGTGTAGCTCTAAGGAGGAACACAAAAATCTGCAGGACACCACACCTAAATTCCTAACGCTCATAGATGTAGGTTTTACTGACCTTTGACTGCTTTTCCGTATATCTCCTGCATTCACACATTTGTGTCATGTGAAAAAAAAAAAGTTGAATCAGGGTGAGTTGTCTTTTAAATGCTTTTTGGTAAAGACATTTTGGTAAAACTTTAAAACCTAAAGCACTTATGGATGATTTGTAATGATTTGTAAGATTGTTGCTATAGTGTTACTATCAGGAAACATTTCCACATATTAGAGTACATGTTTGGAATTGCATGCAGCAACCAACCAACCAACTGTAAACATACAATACAGAAAGTAAAAGTATCCATCAGAGTTGGTGTAAAAATAAAACCAAACGTGATTTAACTCTTAGTGATTGTGTCTACATTTTGACAAAATTACCTGAAAATCTTGAGGTTTACAGCCTTGGGCTACTCGGATTTTTCTCAGTAGATCCCTTACAGGCATTTTGACACGGACTCCAAGGTAGACCTTCTCCCCCCCATACATGGAAACTCTTTCACCTGGTGAAGAAAATGGATGGTTAACCTCCATGGCAGGATCAGACAACACAACATTGACAACCAACACAGAATCAGCTGTCCTTTCATATTACACACAACTTCAGACGGAGGAGGCAAAATGCTGTACACAATCCCTCACGTCTGTCTCTGCATTGGGTCATAATTGGACTATTTGTAGTCTAAGGTAAGCATCAAGATGACAGGAACAGTTAGCTTGTTGTCACAAAAGATATTAACACTACTCTGTTTTCTCTGACTCCATTTGAGCTATAAACACAGTAGATTAGCCTATTATTAATATAAACAAGCTCGAACTGGCTTGAAATAGCTCTTTCAGTATGACACCAATTGGCAAAAACCTTTCCAACACTTCAGGCGCAAACATGATTCTTGTATCCTCTGCCTGTGTCTGTGAAAGTAACTAAATATGTCAAGTTAAGTACTGAGTTGATCGCACTAACTCGAGTAGCCTATATTTTATGCAACTTTATCCACTACATGATATTGTAAATTCTAATTCTAAATTTACTTTTCACTTGATGATTTTACAAAACATACTCAGTTTGCAGTTTATTAGCTAAATCTATCTGAAACAACAGTCCTGCAATAAATCCTACCTTCGTGGAGGCTATACTGAGTTAACTGTTGTCGAGAGGTGTTGATTCAAAGTTGTGTACATTCTGGAGGCTGTTTGTACTGAACAGAGACGTTTCTACAATTCAGTCTAACACGCATTAAATGAGAGTATTGGAACATTAATACGACTGCATTTGTAGGCTAATATCTAGAATTCAATCTAACGTTTAAACGCCTGCCATAGGCCTATAGGTAAACGCCATACCTTTCTGACAACCGTCCACATCCTGGACAGTCAAACCAGAAACAGGTGTGTGTGGCTCGGCCAAGTCCGCCGCGGTTTCCCCTGGCAGAGGAGAGAGCCCAGCCCCCATGTCTGTTGTTTCATCTCTTCTTTCTCGTGGCTCCTTTCGTTTGTACAGTCTTCCCATATTGTACAACTACTGAAAAGGAAATGTTGAAGTGAGAAAAACGGGAGTTCAGCAGCCTTCTAGTTCTAATGTTAAAACAGTACACTCAGCTCAGTGCATCATATCTGGCGTAATGTTGGCACGTACCAAAGACAGAGGAGGACCACGCCTGCCTACTGATTGGTGAAAAGGTCGACGCCCACACTGAGTTGGACATTTCAAAAGTACCTGCAGCTGAACATAACCAACCATAATAAATGTAGGCATGATTGATTTTCAAAATGTAAAGCAGACTCCCAGTTGGAAGGAACAAGTCTTAGTAGGATTCATACAATAGTCTTCTGGTCGACCGACTGAATGACAGACATACCGACATTAGCGGCTAAAAACTTGAAAAAGGGAAGACCATTTTTTGTTTGAGAATGGGTTGAAGGCGCTGTGGAGATGAGTTAAACATTAAAGGTCTAATATGTAGTATATTTGTAATGAATCCAAAAATTACCCCAATGCGCCATCAGATACTAAGTAAACATGCTAAATTGAAATACTATCTTTTCTGACAACAATGCTAATGCCAGTATTGTTTTGTTGTATTGTTTATGTTTTGGCCTGTGTGTTGTTATCAACTGCCCAGTTTGACAGCCAGGCCGGGTTGCCAGATATACCTGTAAACATGTAAACCCAGCACGCTACAGCTGTAACGTTAGTACAGCCATGAAAGCAGTAAACAAACAAGCAGGATCAATGGAGAACGGCAAGGTTGTGTTATTTTTTAGCTGTTCTTACAGTAATTCTAAGCTGAAATGTATGTCTGTCAGTAGAGCGGGTCCCATCATAGTGTTACTGAAGACAGTGCACCACAATACATCTTGACATTAGTGAAATGCATAAATGAGCGAGCATCATGCATATGACAAGTATTATTTCTGATTAAACTTAGCTATTTTTTGTGAGGAATCATCAATCAAAGAACACTTAACATACTCAGCATTCTGCCTGCAGTACGTGACAGTCTGACAAAGAAAAATTATTATATTATGCACTTCTGACTTCATCTGCAGATTTAAATGCCTTCACATTTGACAGCATGATGAGCGTAACAGTGAAAGACATGACTGGAAGTGATGTTGCAACATTGATTGGTGAAGGACAAAGGTTACAGACTCTTGGAACTCTATGTTCCAGTTAGGGATAGATACATCTTGTTTAAGAGGCAGCTGTTCTTCTTATAGGCTCTGAACAGTAACACAGGGGTTTTCAGTTAATCTGGCTGAATCTTCCCAGGACTGTGTGGGTGTATATAGACTTTGATTGATTGATTGACATCTTCCTGAGTCTCCTGTTAGCTTTGTTACACCTAGGGTGGGACAAATTACACCTTTATCGTTCCTTATTGGTGGGTGAAGATCTGACCTAATAAAATCAAAGCTCCGGCCCACCTTTACCACCTTTGTTATCAGCCAGAATAACTGGAAACACCATTGTGGATTTTCAGAGGCTTTCTTTTCATTCTGCATGTTTTCAAAAATCATTTAGTAAGATTTCATGAGGTGGTCAGGCCTTATCTGGAGGAAATAGTCATGGAAGCATTTGGATCCTTTACTTTAGTAAAAGTACCAATTCCACAATGTAAAAATGCATTTAATATCCTAAACATGTACTTAAAGTATCAAAAGCAAAAGTAATCATTCTGCAGAAAAAGGCCACCGTGACTAATATATTATATTAGATTGGAAATACTGATATCAATGTGTAGGCATCATTTTACTGTTGTAGCTGGTTTTAACTAGGCTACTTAGCCAGGTAGTTTAGTCTTAAGGCTCACAGGATACATCTGCGGGGTCATGTGATGATTTAAAGGTATTGTTCCGATTTTTTGAAGTGTGGTTGTATGAGGTACTTATCTATAGTCAGAGTATTACCTACAGTAGCAGGTGGTTGGCACGCCCCAAGTATGGAGACGCAGACAGGAGAACCAACATGGAAGCAAAGCAATGTACTGCTGTGGCCGTGGATATTTAGAGTATGTTCACCTCTTTGCCTTGCCATCAGACAGCCGCTTACGACTTACGAGGGGGAACTGAAGCCGTTGGATACATCCATGCTCTCTTCTTATTTATTCGGGGAAGTTTCACTGAGAGGAAGCCTCTCTTTTGCAGGAATGCCCTGACAACATCCAGTACACACCATCTGATTATTGTTGCTGTTGTTATTATTAACATTATTGTTATTATCTTTCTTCTTCTCTTATTATTTTTTGTACTAATCTTCATGTAAAGCACACTGAGGTTTCCCCCCAGATATGAACTGTACTATATTAATAAAGCTCTGTCTGTGGCATTTTACACCTTGACAAAAGCAAAACTAACAGGAGGATGGTAGTTAGCACCTAACAAAAGGATCCTCCAGCTCTGAACAATCATGTCATTATTTTAATATTCCAAACCATTATGTTCTTTTGGACTGGTCGTGATTGGGTATGGTCTGTTTGACTGATCATGTATTACCCACTATGAAATGATATCTCTGTCTGCTACAACCAAACTTCCAGCCTCTCTTGCATAATATTTCTTATCAAGCTCCAGTTTAAGTGAAGTGTGTATGGTGTTTTGGAGCTTTGGAGTTTGTGTCCAGCCCTCTACCGCCATCTAGTGCTTTAGGATATTCTCACACGGTCTTTGTTTGCATGATATGTAGCTATTGGAGTTTACCACCAGGTGGAGGTAGTGTATAAGAATGTAACAACTCTTTCCAGCGTGGACTTGCCCCTCTGACAGTTTGTTCCTGGACTTTTTGGATACATTATTTGGGCTCCTGCAAGTTATGTTGATATTCTTTTATTTATTTCTTATTCTGAATCCATTTGCTTTTACTTTTTCAGGGCAACAAAGAGCTGTTTCTGTCTGTCTTTCCATCGGTGTACATAGAAAGAAACAATTAATAGTTAGTTGCCTGTGCAGACATCCCCACCACACAATGAAACACAAGTTATAATTGATATTATTCAAACAAATGTGATAAAATGCCTCCATGGTAAAAAAAGGAAAGAAAAAAAAGAAACAGTGTGCACCATTGTGCCCTCAAATAATATGAACTACAGGACACTGTGTGTATGTGAGTTACTTTGTTTGCTATTGTAGAAACTGTACAAGTCCTCACTTGTGTAGATGAGCAGGTAGTGCTCATTATGAGTTTTTGTAGAGCCAGTGAATACTTTCACTGCAGCTCATGGCAATGCTTTTGAGTCACATGCGATTGTGAGGAACCTTCCTACACTGTGACTGAGAACCCACACAGTGTTGTTCCCTTAGTCATTGGATACATTCCTAATAATGGGATCATGTTGATTATTATCGCAAAACATCATTCTCACATTCTTAGTTCTGAGATAATAGTTGCCAAAGCTGTTAACGAATTTCTAATCTTCAAATATTTAACCCGGAAACATTCTCTATAAAGAAAAATAACACCACACAAGCATGCAGTAACATAGTTCAAAGTCACCTCCTTGTAGTTAAGTCTGTGTTGTTGGTGTTACATCAGTAATAATATGAAGACTGGCTTATATTAAACACAGCTTTTTGGATGTGGATCGGTCAAATTAATGAGTGAGTGCATGCCCAAGCTTCTCCATCCCACTAAATTAATGAGAAACCACCAACCATTGAACTATGAGTTACTCCTATCAAATGACAATTTATTTTACGCATAACTGAAACCAGATACATTTTTGATCCATTACTTAGTCTGTTTGAATTCAAAGCTGCCTCGTCACCTGAATCTAACTTGCAAATCTTCTTCTTTTTATATGATGGTTATGAGTGTTCAAATGTCATGAAAGACAGTTGTCCCCCCAGTTTTTTCTCTTTAATAAATAAGATAATGGGACAAGTCTATGCAGTCTGACGGCAACCTGTCTGTCTGCTAAATGCATGTCACTGGTGACTTGGGCAGAGCAGTTCTAAGGGAAGCTGATGTTTAACTAAGATAAACTGTAAAGCACCTGGCGCAGTTACCCGTGCCCCTTGCTTAGAAACTGCAAAGGGAAGTTCCATAACTTCCTGAAAATGGCTGTCATACTGATGGATGTCTTAATGTCTTCAAGAGATCATCAAATTGGGCACATTTTAATATAAATCTTTTTATTTCATTTTATTTTTTAAAGAAATCTACATCATAAGAAGCCCTTATTTTTCTTTCTATTAAATGTCACATCATTTTCCCTGTGTTTTATGTATGATTGGTATTATTGTAGGTGTTTTTCTGAAGCATTTACAGTAATTTTAGCTTACTCTACAGGATGGCTGGCCTCACCCTGCATGATGGACGTTCAGTAGTTTGAGCCTGGACTAGGACTAGTGGTGGAGGAAGTATTATGTTACTAGTAAAAAATCCTGAAATCAAAATGTGACTTAAATATCTAAGTATTATCAGTAAAATGTACTTTGTCCTTAATAAATATACTACGATTTCATGGCTCATGTGAGGGTTATACTATTCAATTTAATATCATTATATTATTATTGCTAATGAATTCATTTGTAAGTAGCATTTTAGTGTTGTTGAGCTAATTTTGCTAGTTTTATATATTCTTGCTATAACTATATGTCACATGTTATGAGATCATCTGATGCTTTTAAGGTAAAATCTTAACTAGCAACTCCTGCTGTCAAATAAATGTAATGGAGTAAAACGTACAATATTTCCCTTTAAAATGTGGTGGAATGGAAGTATAAAGTAGCAGGAAATGGAAATACTCACGTTCAACTACATCAAAATTGTACTTAGAGTATTTGAGTGAATGTACTTAGATACAGTCCACAGGACATGCACAATATATTAAATCTCCACCATGACCTTGGTCTGGAAAGCAGGGAGAAAATGGATAGATGGGTTGATGGTTTTTTTCCAGTGACTTCTGTCTGTTGTCAGTTATTGTTATTGGTACATGTGTTTTCTTTTTGTTCTTTTTTAGTTTATAAAAAGAGTCACCAGTATAATTGTTAACAAGTTTTATTTCAGATGAGATACCGTTCCTATATTTGATTTGATTCTCTTAAACTGCATCTGCTCAAAGCAGAATCTACATTTTATTTCATTATCTTTTGCTTCATTGCTCTGTTATTATATGATGCTCTTTGTCATGCTGCATATAAACTTACAACAGAAAAAAAATGAATGTCCATAAATGATTGAAGGGCCTTTAATCAAAAATAAGTGACCAAAGTTTTATATCTGACTATACAGAAGTAATTCCACTGCATGCAAGGTAAATATTAACCTAATCCAGTCAACTCAAGGGACTTTCCAGGTGTGTTTCATATTTTTTCTTTGACCTGATATAGTCTTTCCACTGCAGTGACTGCCTGTGTCCTAACTTCATGTGAACTTACGAACGTGCATGAACTTGTGTGATGACAGAATACTAACACTAGCTGGATATTATTTCATCCCCTCTCACTGCCATTTATTCAACAAGAGCAGCTGTGCAAGCACTGCAGTTTTTTTCCTCTCAAAGTGTTTGTTTCAGGCCTCTGAGCTAAGATCATGCTCAGGTGAAGGGACAACCAGCACTGTCCACCCACTTTATGCAACAAACATGATATGTGTGTGTGTGTGTGTGTGTGTGTGTGTGTGTGTTGTGTGTGCTGAGCATGACTTAGAGAGTGAGAGAATTTAAAAGAAAGGTGAAAGTGAAGCCATAGCCAGCAGAGCAGATTTATTTGCTCTGCAGGTTGAGGCGTGTTTTAGGGGCTTAAAGGCTTGGCATGTACACACAGGTCAAGACCAAATAGCGTTGGAGCATGCTCACACAACACAAACACACACACGCACGAACGCACGCACGCACGCACGCACGCACGCACGCACGCACGCACGCACGCACGCACGCACGCACGCACGCACACACACACATGCATGACGCACGCATGCATGCACGCATGCACAGAGGCCATGACCTCAGTGTCCTCAAATGTGATAACAATATGCTAAATGTACGCTGGCTGCTATGTACAGCGTGTTTAAGCAATATACAAATATCTGTCTAGCTGCTAAATGCTCCACTGTGTTCAGCAGCTAGTCTCTTACTGTATCTGTCTGCTGTGGATTAAAGCAGTGAGACTGAAATAAAACGGCAAAGTTGTGCTCCGTGAAAATCTAAACAATGAGCTGAAAGATGCTCAAATGCTCTGTAGAACTGTAGAGTTGGTGATGATTCTCTCCAAGTCTGTTACTATGATTGACCCCTTTCACTTTACAAATATAGTAGTCATTTGATCCACTATTAATATAAAAATATTCATTAGTGCAGCTTTAAGTTTACTTAGTTTACTGGTTACAAGTTTAGACAAGTACGTTGCTGCTTGTAGCTATATTATTTTTTATTGTTAGTGGTATTATCAATATTCCTGGTTTGAATGCAGCACTTTAGTTTTCCCTGACAGGAATTAGGGTCAAAAGAAAACAATGAGGGTTTGTAAGTGTTGGGGCTTTACCAAAAGTAAACTGGTTGGAAAACCCTGAGCAATGAAACATATTGCTTCAAGGTCCCCAGGTTGGGAACCACTGATCTAAAGGGATCCACAGGTGAGACACCTTACTTTTCCTTTTAAAAGTCAAGTAGTAGGATTAACTGGGTTTATAATCCTCAGTGTCTCGAGGGCAAGTGTAGTTGATGTGAAGCTCAGATAGGAATCCACTGTCTGGGTCAGTAGTGAAGCTACTGATTGAGATACCAGCCCAAGCCGTTAAAGTGTATTGTAAGCAGTGGCGATACTATTAGTGCTGACACCCAGCCCACAGGCTAAACTGCAGCTTACAGTGAGAAATGACTGTTGCCTTCATGGACAGATGGCTCCATATCTCCATTTTCTTTTTTAATTCTTTTTGGAGGCCAGCTATCTGCACTCTAGCACACTGCTGAAGCAAATCCAGACTACACTTATTTGAACACCATTGTGTCTGAGTAAATATCTCATTATGAACGAACACAACCCTGAGATCTCCCCTCTTTGCATCAGCTATCTACATTACACCACACTTTGCATCACTCACTGCACACATTCAAAATCCAGCAGTACACAAAAGTCAAGTCACATAGTGAAGTAATGGACGTGTTGGAACTGCCATGACACCTGGTCTGAAGATGTAAGTCTGGGCTTTTTCTCTGCTCTGTGTCTTACATTGCTTAGCATCTTAGCATGGTGCTCAGGACAGCATGAGGGGCAGTGTTAGGAATTTAGTTAACCCACCTTTCATTTGCAGTTAACAGGTTAAAATGTATTTAAGGCTCACACAAACTTATGATGTTTTTCCTGTAATGGCAGTTGTTTGCTTTCTTATAATCATTGACTGTGGATGGCAATTTACAACACACAGGCAACTAATTTCAATTTTTATCACTGACAAAGTAGGTGTAATTTATTATATTTTTAATTCCTACAAAATAAAAGACATTTAAATATTTAAAAAATAAGTCAATGTTTATTTAGGCACTGAAACATGCAGCCGTGTCTGAGTTTCTGCTTGTGGTTTTTTATGCGTTGCTGGTCAGTGAACCTTGAAGTACATGCAGGTGTTTCCCTCATGCCTGCTTGATAGACAACCCAGGCCAGTTTCAGGCTCAGTGTTAGCCCAATATTGAATTGCATTTTTTTCTCTTGAGAAAATCTCTTGTGATGATGTAGAAAGATGCATTGACAATAATGTTAAAATCAACTTATTTGCAATCTTCTTAAATGAGGAGTAAACATCCTCAGAAAGAAGGAAAATGCAGCCAAGCGGAACATCAAACTGTTGTTTCTGTTTTGTTTGAAAAAGAGATTTGACAATTCTCTCAAATTTAGAGATCCCTAGTATTAACAAATAATGTCAGCTGTTAGTCTTCCATATCTCATTCTTGTTGACCCCCCCAATATAATTTTAGTATGTGATATAAATCTTAAATAAGTATTTGAAGTAAAATTTAATGTATTTATGTTTTAGTAAAACCTTTCATCTTAGCTTGGCTAACTGTCTTACAAACCTCTTTCGAGTCTCGAAAAGAGGAAGCACAATGAAATGACAATGAAATGACTGGAAACAGCACAACTGCCTGCTGTATCAGAACCATACTCCATCTAAGCACACTTTTTTACATTTAGTTTGCACCTGTCTAAAACAATGAACTTGAAGTGAACAACTGACTACATATGTTTTAATTAAATGTGAGATATCTCTTTACAGTCATAAATAGGAGTTTTTACAACACATGGTACTGTAAAATCTTACTCCAACTTATAACTTGCATGCATCTTGTTTTACAGTGTATTTTAGCCATGGCTGAGCGCAAAACCAACTGTGGTTAAATGCAAGCTGGCTAAATCCTTTCATTACATATGGTTTCAGCACAGGCTATAACGCTATGTTTGTGTTCAAACCATGGTCAAATTACCTATAAACCACAGCAGGATCTCCCTGTTCTTAACTTTGCAGTTGCTGGGAGCTTGTAGGGCAAGTGCACTAGAACTTCAGTCGATTCCCCGGCTTAAGAACCAATTAAGCCGTGTGTCAGTTGCTGATACGCCTTCCCCTTAACCTGATCCCTAACTCCAGCCAGCCAGAAAACACTTGTCTCTGATCAGCCAATCAGAGGACAGTGGAAATAATACATTTTGACATGTTGGATTATGCTGTAGACACTTTGGTGTGATTGTTTGACCAGCACATGAACTTGAACAAGATGTTGACTCACCTTAATTTTTTCAGCTGAGACATTTGAAACCAAACCTGCTGTCTCTTATTAATATATTTGGTAATGCAATACGTACACTGCAAGCTGGACTAATTCTCTACTCACATGCCTAAACAGGCCAGCATCTGCAGACTCTCGTGTTCAAAATACCACAGCCAGATATGGCAGCCAGTAAGATCCGGCTGTAGGGCTCATATCACTCCTCAAGCCCCAACTGCAAGTTTATTTCTTCTCATTTCCAGCAGCAGTATCAGGTCATTTTCGTGTTACAACACATTAGCAACGGTATTGAACTATTTCTTATGGTTCTCATGTCAGTATCAATGGCAGAGGCAGGTCCAGGACATATGTAGTTAGCCCAATTTTTTAACCTGCACTCAAAAGGAAATGTTTTGAGGGAGAGCTATTTCTTGAGGAACAACAGTTTATCTATCCACACAGCAGTTCAGTGCAGCATGTCCAACTTTGAAGAACAGTGTGCACAGGGATTGGTTTAGGTTAGCACAATGATCCTGAATCTGGCAGCCTCACTGCAACAACAAGACTTGGGGAAGTTGTACACAAAGTGCACATGGCAAGATCATAACATAACATTACAAGTCATTTGATTAAAGTACATCTAAATGTATCAACTTTCACTCTGTTGTTTATGATGGGAAATCAAGAGCGTTTTCTAATGTCTAATGACAAGCTACAATTCTGTGTAACTTAGTTTGATAAGGAAGGCTGGAAAGGAAGTCGGTCATACACATACAAAAACAGTATTTGCATCAACAATTTTTTAAATGGATTGTGCTTTATTTGTCTGTGATGCATTAAAATGCTATCCTCCTTCTGTTTCATCTTGGCATACTGTGGCCTTTTGTTTCTCTTTTTTAAATGTTTTATCTCTTGTAGTTATGATTCAATTTAAATAGCATCAACACTGAAACTATATGCATGAGGGAGATTTGTGGTGAGAGCTGACATCCCAGGGGGATAGTTAGCTAGCTTCAGGCTGCTATAAAGCACGTCAGTCACCCGCCACTTTGATTTTCTTCAGTTTAACTATATAACATAATCCAGATAAGCAGTATGCACTGGGAGAAATGTAAGTACAACACATAATTGCTGTTTTCTCTATATGATACACAGTAACTGTAAAATCTTGCAAATACTTGCTCCTTGATGCAGATTGCCATGATCTTATATGAAACTAATCTATTGATTTGAACAATTATTTTAAATCTGCTTCGATTTCATTGAAGGTGGTAAAAGAGCAGCAGAACATTTTCTACAATTTAAAACAAATACTGAATTGTTCAAATAGGGGTTTCACCTATGTGTATATTACATTTATTGTCACTTAAATGAGGTAAACACAAAACTATGAACATAATATTATGTATAATAATATGCAAGTCAGTATGATAGCCTTGCAATACTGCATGTATTGCAAGGCTATCATACTGACTTGCTGACTTGCCTTTGTCTAGCGCAATTGTTCTTTCTTTTCATCCATGTCCATTAAGAATAATAATCTGGTTGAATATTGAAGATCTGAGGTTGTTGTTAGGAGATAAAATTTGATTAAGGTCAACTTTTCTGCTGTTGTATTTTGGGCCAATTGTAATAATTAATTTACTGTTCGCTGATCAGAAATGTAAAACGTAAAGTTACAGATGATGTGTCCAGTGCTCAGTTTATTTAGAACATTGACTTAGAAGTTCAAGTCTGAAAGTTTGTTTGTTTTTGTCTGGAAAGAACAGTAGCTATATGCCAACTTTTCCTGTTGTAAACTTGTTGTGTCGGACTCTTTTGGAAAGAGGAAGGTGGTCATTTGGATGTTGGCTGTGTGTCGCTATAGGGCTGTAATCTTGATAAAATGCAAAATGGCAGCAGGCTGCAGCTGTGGAGCTTCCTCTTTTTTGTTGGTTGAGTCCCTATGTGTGTGCTATGGTGATTGTTTGTCTGCCTGTGTGTGTTCATGTGTAATTGTTAAAAACAGAGAGAGATGAAAGACAACAACATCCTCCGTTCATTTAAGTTTCAGTTCAAGATTTATACTGTAGCAGACTGTGTTGCCATTTCCTTGTGCTTTTTGAAATGGAGCTTCCTGTATATCGGAAAAACCTTTTTCAGAATAAAAGTTCTTTAAAAATAGATACAGACAAATAGGAGGTGCTAGATTATGATATTTTTCTATCCAAATATCTCCAGAAGTAGCAATCAATCTTTATAAAATACCTTCTGAGTGACAAGGGAAAGACATTCTAAAGCTATCTTACACTTGTAATGAAAAGTCCTCTTTCTCAACCCCAGGCTTTATCCAAATGGATAACCAGCATGAACAAAATATAGAGTTGCTTGATAACATTTCCTCTGAGCTCTTCAGTTTAAATGATGACTTATAACATTTGTAACTGAACCAATTCCTTCAGTCCCTTGACAGTAATCTTTACAAATCTTTTGTTACTGTTGGCGTGTGACAACCTTACTTCCTGACCTCAATTCAATTTCAATTTCAATTTCAATTTCAACAATGGCCATGTCCAAGGTGGCACACCAGCCCTTCTGTACGGCTGCTATGCAATTAGTCAGTATTTTATTTGAACCATGATGTGAAAACCTTGCTTCCCACTTTCCAATTCCAAGTAAACTGACAAGGAATATCTTGTAGACTTACAGTTATTAACCAGACAGGGTTGATTTTAAAGATGACCTCTTCCCCAAACAGTGATGTGCAATCATGGCTCTTAGCAACTGTAACTTTACTAATGTTTGTGGCCCTGTCAGCCCTTAATTGAATTTGGGAAGTTTACACTTCAACAAAAATTAAGCCCAGATTGTTACATATGTTCGCCAAGAACATTGTTTTGTCGTTTGTAGCATTCTTTTGTAGCGTTAAAAGTGAAACTACAAACTATAAAACACAAACCAAACCTCTGTATTGCATTGTCAAGTATATGACCTAAGCAGCCAAAAGAGACTCAGAATCTTATTTTTGATGTTTTTTTCTTATCGTACTTATATTACTATAGGTGCTTCTATCAATGCTTTAATGTTTCTTTATTTCCACGTCTTCTACATGGGTCATCACCTGGTGTGGATTCTGACATTGTACCTGGAACCAGTTAGCTTTAGCTTTTCTTTAGTATTTTAGCACAAACAGAAACGGTTGCGCAGTAAATTCAACTTGTTATCAGTCAAGCACCTTTTTATGCAAATATGCTGAGGTTTCAAGAAACAGTGCAGGCTTTATGCTAGCTAAACAACAAACCAGCACGGCCAGCTGTGCATTGAATGTTCAATTTGGGCTTTCTTAAGCAGTGAGGCTGTAGCTCTACTTGTCAGTTACTAAATCAACCCAGCTAAGTAAGCACCATTTCAAGTACCAGCTTAACTGTACACCAGTACAGGTTTACAACTGGCTTAACTGTACCCCGGCTGTCCCTCCCTAACATTCAGGATGCACACTTTGCATCAAAAGAAGCTCTTGTGATAATTATTAAATCACACTTGACGTAATCACCACTGGATGTTGCCAAATCCAACAAAAGCGAAATCTTAAGGATTGACAGCCAACTGTGCAATGAGTTTAATTTGTGCTTTCTTAAGCAGTGAAGCTGTAGCTCTACTTGTCAGTTACCAAATCAAGCTCTTGCCAGTAGCAGTAAACTGACTGTGCTGATTCACTGTGAGGGCAGTCAACACATTAAAACTCACAACAAAAAATTGGGGGTGGTGAACTAGTCGTAAAACCACCATATTGCCTGTGTAAACACACCATTTCAAGTACCAGCTAACCACTTTCTTATTTGTCATCCCTCCCTAAAATTCAGCCATGCACACTTTGCGTCAAAAGCAGCTCTTGTGATAAGTATTAAATCACACTTGATGTAATCGCCACTGGATGTTGCCAAATCAACAAAAAAGAAATCGTTTTGACTTCCCACCAGTAATCACAAACCAGGCACATTTAAATTAGGCCATATGTGAGACTCCTCTCCATGGCAGTCAGATTTATGGCTGAACTAACAGGACAAGAGTTAATTTTCAAAAATTAAAGTGCCAGAGGGCCTTCATACCTGGGTTGTTAGCAGAGAACTGTCAAACTACTGACTTGTTGACCCTTTAATAATCTTAATTAAGTGATGTGTGTCATTTTCATTTCAACATTGGAGGAGCTGCTTGCGTCTCTGCAATTATAGTCGGAGCCCACAACAGTACGCATATACAGTAGCTAATAGTTCTTTGGAAACACATGTGCAGACTGTTTATCCTTTAATTAATTCAGATAAGATGTTAATGTTGAAACCAAGATACTTTTAACAAGACTAAAGCCCTAATATTTGTAAAAAAATGTGATTTAGTATTAGCAGGTACCAAATAATGTACAAAAAACAGAGTTTGCAATTTATACTAATATGTGCCAAAGAACTGTATCACAGTTCATATTAACATTTTCAGGCTAGATAATTTGAGTTATGCTCAAATGAGACTATAAGTCTGAGGACATAATAGTACATGTAATTCATTTCTTAATGCCACATAAGCACGGATGTTAAGATGTTAAGGACTTAACCTTTCTAGTTCAATACAGCGTACCGTGGGCTAAACTATAGCACAAATTCAGTGTGTCGTAGATCTGGGAACACTGCTGTAAACAAACATGATGTATGTATGACCGACAAGATAAGTCTATTTAACATAATTTGTGGGGCTACATGTCTGTCTGTTTACCCATAAAAAGGGAGAGTGGAGGAAGATGGAAGGGCGAGGGTGACAGTCAGAGTGATGGAGAACCATGGTGCAGATCACAGATTGTAATTTCACATACCTTTCTCAGATGACTTCTTGGTTTTATTTAGATGGATGATGGATGCCCAGGTCAAATTCTGTCCAGACTACTACATTCTGGTGTCGGATGAATAGAATGGATGGGATTTTGAACCAATTTGAAGCTATTTTAAGCTTTCTTCCTGCTGCTCTGGTCTAAAATCATCTGGCCAAAGGACTACAGTTGAAAATTAGCCGGCTGGCTAACACTGGCACATTTACAGAAATGTTGATTAATGTGTGTTGTAAGAATAAAGAATATAGTACAGTCCATATTCAAATATAAAGCATGGCGACTATAGTAAGAAACTGTACCACAACTTCCCCTCCCAACTCAGATAGGGACCTGTAGCCTTTTTGTCTATTCGGAATTCAAGAGACATGTTGTGGTGCATGTACGAAGATCAGCCTCCATTGCAGAGAGCTCACGCTGCTGCAGTGCAGCGGAGGAAAATGCCAAACGCTCAGCGACTTTGTAACCTCGGGTCGTACTGACTGATGGCATTGTCTGACATTTCACAGTACTGTTGTTTCAACATTTTTTTAAAGAGGCCCTCTCTGTCAGATCACATTTATTCTCATGCTTATACTTGCAGGGAATCAATGATGTAAACCTTTGGACCTACTGGCAGCTGAAATCTGATGTTTATATATTATATGAATATTCAAATGAATTCAAGTGTATAAGCAAAGATTCTCCTACACGCCGCACCAATTGTATGAAACGGTACACACTCCCTTTCCTACTAAGTGGGAACAGCCTTGTTTGTAAGTTTTATTTTTGCCATTTTAGTGTTTGAATGTTCAGATGACATCTGTGACACAGGAAATTACTCTGAGTTGATAAACCTTCTCTGGTATATGTACAGAAAATCTTTATGATTGTGTTGTTACCTAGAAAAAATGATTTACATAAAACATTATAACAGAGTTGCTATAAGCTCTCATAATATATTATGATACTTTGCAAAAACATTAGAAGTATCACAATTGCCCCTAATCATTTTACTCATGCTTTCAATAACTATTATGGGTAGAGAGGATGGTTGTGGATTGATTGCAGCCTGTGTGGTAATGGGACCAAATTAAAATTGTAATCAAGAAATTATCCCATTAAACATTTATTAATTATATTATTTAGCTGTCATTGCATGAGTGGCTGTTGCATCATGATCATTATGCAAGATTATCAATATTTTTTGGGATACAGTGTGACTTTCTTAATGTATGCATGCAATGCATTTGTAATTTACTGCACTTAGACTTTTGCGATGCATTTGAAACGTTCGTTATCACCTAAATCACATCATGACAACACAATATAACACAAAAGTATCAGAATATAATTCCTCACAGTCTGTTGATAAACAACAGATGAGTGGGTGTTTCCATAGTTCTTTTTCTTATTGTAATGACATGATCACCTAACTTAAAATGAGAGGCCTGTGTTATTTCACATGTTGTCAGTGTCTGTTTTAATGTGCAGGCCAATATAGAGCAGATCATTAGCAGTAAATGTCTCTTTAATGTCTCTAGCGTCACCATCAGCGCTGGCCAGGTCCAGACCGTACCAAGGTGTTCGAGTCAGAGACCCGGTCAAGGAGCTGCTGAGGAGGAAGAGAAGTCTGGAGCCACACAGCATCAAGACAGCGCCCCCTTCTGCGGTGAGGACACCATGACACATGACAATAACATTCATTTACTGTACATGATGAACTTTATCATGCATGTTTGGATGAGCAACATATTTTGTGATCAGTTGTACATTTTAAAGTTATTTTACTCACTTTTGTGATGTTTAATGAGGTGTAAATTAAGGTAAAAAAATTATAAACATTCTGAATTCTTCAGAATACTTTTACATACTGACACATGTTGAACATAACAACACACGTTTTGGGAACATATGTTGAGCCCTCCACCCTTTCCAGGGAAAAATCCTTCCCAAAAATCCTTTGCAAATAGCCTACCAAAACCACATCCTCCCTGTACCGTACCTTTATCACAGCATCATTAGTCATTAAACAAATAAGAATAGGATTTACTGTGGCAGCAGTTACAGTATGGAGCAATGATTGTTCAGGATTATGAGTAACTAATCAAACGTTTCAAACATGCTTTGTGAGATTTTCAAATACTGAACATATACTACAAATTTACAGTCTATGAAATCAAAAAGGAGCAGAATTACTTTTAGATAGATATCTTAAAAAAAACAACACAAACATTTCTTGTCAGCTCTGACAGTGACAGCTAGGTTTTTAACTGAACTCAAGTTCATGAACTCTTCTTAGAATAGTTTCCATGACAAACACATGAGCATTTAATACCACTTTTTGATGTACTGAATCATGTCTGAATAACTACTTGTAATAACGCCTGCTGTATTGCATTGTGATAATCTGTCACCATTAGTCTCCAGGCTGACATTCTTCACTCAGCAAAACTATCCTGTTCTTTATGTATCTGCAGCAGGGAGGCCGCTGCAGAGATCAAAAGAAATGCACATGCGCTGCTGGTTGTAATAATGGGAGCTTCAACACAAGAAGCTGCAACACAACATATCTAGTTTATTCTGTGTGGGGTAATTTTTCCAACTGGAACATTATTGAACAAATTATAGATGGTATTCTCAAGAGCTGAAGGAAAAGGTGTTTTTCCATGACAGTTACAGCCATTCCCTTCATGGCTACAGGGCTGGGCACACAGCCCTATGCAAAATGACTTGCAGCCTTGCCAAAAGCCCTCCCACTTGCTATTTATTACACACACACAACACACACACACACACACACACACACAGACAGAAAAAACATGACACATCCCTTGTTACTAAGTGTAATACTCATCTTTCACGGTAACGTGACAATTGCTTTTTAAACTCACATTGTGCTTTAACCTCAGTTTAATTTTAAATCAATCAATCCGATGTTGTCAACCACTGTAATACTGTGTTTCACATTCATCCTGCCATGTTACTGTAAAGGAATAGTTACATACAGTAGATACATTTTGGAGCTACGTCTGTCCACTTTCTTGTTATGAACTAGATGATGTGTACCCTAAAAAAGAAACATGTAAAAACTTGCTGAAACTATTTATTCAGGGCATACTTCCAGGAGTTTCTGCTGGCAACCTCACAGTGAAGAAAAAAACAATAATTTGGAGGTACCCTGCATTGACTCTGAGGACCCCTTAGGGGTCCTGGGCCCCCTGTTGAAGATCCCTGGTTTAGAGACAGAGCTTTGGTTTGATATCCTTGTATATAGTGCCTCACTCAGTTTACAGTCGAACACACCCAGTCAGCACATACCTTACCACAAATGGAATTAGATTTACTGTTGTCAAACTGATCCTACCCTCTTGATCGATTTTTCAAGTGCTATAAACCCTCAGCACTAAAGTTAAATGTGTCATTCGAGGTGTTTGGTGTAATGACAGGGTGCTGTAACTCTCCACCTGATGTCAAAGCTATAACACTAACCTTAGCAGTCTTTCAGGCATCTGACAGCACATGTCCTGCTGCCTGTGAGCATGCTCTGCCGGCTGTCTGCAGGCAGGTGGATGCACGCTTTCACTGTTGCTCGCCTCAAGCAGCACCTGAAAATTAACATGAGCTGTCAGGACTGTCACTGCTGCTGCTGCTGCCTCTCTCATCATTAATCTCCCTCATTAATGTTTTTTCACTACAGATTATGTGCTGTACCGCTGCTTATTACCCACTCAGCCTTATAGAGACCATACAGAGCAAATATATTCATACACGTTTTGTTGTCATAACTTAGAATTTCTCATGGGGTAGACAGAAACTACGCACTATAGCTTCAAACAAATATTTGTTATGCAAAGAAACATAACAAATATGAAACATTAGGCTTCTTCTCACTACTAACAAAATAATTTGTTTATATTAAGATTATTTTATTTACTCTATGACAGCATGACTCTAATGCATTCAATACACTTCCTTAACATATATACCAAAACAATGGCATCAAACTCAAAACATTGTAATTGTATAATGTATTGTGCTGCATGGAGAGTATCTTTCAGGAAACTGAGTTAGTGGTTTCAAATCTGGGAACTCAATACTGACCATTATCTCATTGCCCAGACCCCATCGCATCAGTCCCCACCCGGGTAAAGATAAAGATTAACACTAAATCAGCCATACAAAACTTAAACCCAGATAAAATAAATGCACACCCAAAACATTAACAGAACATTATTAAAACCCACTTTAACTGGTACAGAAACCATTCAGAACATATACATTTTTTCCCATGAGCCTTCGCATCGCTTCAGTGCAGAACAATTTAAATGACCCCGCCCCTCCCATCCAGAATCTTAACATCCTTAGTTATCTCTGCTTAATATGATCTGTGCACTGCATACTTAAGACGATTATTACAAACAACTAATGTGATTTAGTAATCAATATGTTTTTTTAACAACACATCAAGTAGTGACTACTTAAAAGTTTAATTACAACTAAATCTGGGTTTACAGTGCTTTCAGGTAACATAAACAACAGCACTCTCTAAAGTCAGTGGCTTGTCCGTTCTGGGCTACTGTAGAAACATGGTGGTGCAACATAGCGGGCTCCTTGGAAAAGGACCCGCTCCCCATTTAAATATCAAGGGCTCATCAACAAAAACATGATTCTTAGTTTCAGGTGATTATACACTAATGAAAACATAATTATGGAAACTATATTCCATTTTTGCCTATACATCCCCCTAGATCCTACACACTGCTCCTTTAAGACTTAAAACACGTAAACCTATTCTTCAAGAGGTTTTGACAGTATTATTTTTTAGAAATAAAAACTACTTGTAAGATCTTTGTACGTTCTGAGAATTTATAATAGCCTTCTTAATCTACCTCCATCTGTGGGTGCATCTGGACTCCACCCTCTCTCTTCGAACAAGCTCTTCTAATGTAAGAACGGTTTCCGTTGTGCCTTCAGGGAATATCATATCCATTTACGCAATCTGGATCAATTATTAAATTGCAGTTTGGAGGTTTTCAGTAAATGATGGCTTGTGGAAGACATTTATCCATTGTTTTCTGTCTGTAAAAGTCCATATGTATAATCTTGTGGACCACAGATATGTAATTAAAAATATCAATTTTAACTGGGATTAATGTTGATGCAGTAGCGCTAAATAGGTTGGACAGTTATATATGATTTTGCACAAGACAAATCCTTTAAGACCGTACCTGTATGTGAATACCCTAACAAATTCTCTAACACACACAAACACACTTTAAGTATAATCTCAATTCAGCTGCTGCTCACACCTGGACTTGATCGGTACAAGCGTAAATACTGCATATTTATATGTCAACATTAGAGTGTAGACTAGTTCTATAGCAGCAACATGTGGTTATGGTTCTACTGTAAATTAATGACATGCTCAACTCCCTTTTTTTATCTGTTTGTTTTTAGGATGTGGTCACGCATAACAACCAGTCATACACACAAGGTACATGTTCAGCTGGATCTGAGAGTTACCTGACACAAATTGATTCCTGTAAGTAAAGCATGTGTCTCTGCCTGTCTTTGAAGACTCACACTCAAACTTCTCGTCCAAAATCAGACATGTTTGGCTCTGATGTTGCCGGCGGCTCCCCAGCCGAGCCGTTGACTGCAGTCAGTGACGGAGTGCTGCAGTGTGCAGGATGGAGATCTGTCCCAGCTGCCACCAACGCTGGCCAGCAGCCTGCTATAACACCCTGGTCCTCACCTGACTACCAGCAGGACCTTTCAGCTCAGACTCTGGCTTACCCAGCCACCTCCACCCTCACTGCTGATGTATTCATGCAGACTCTTTGTCCCAGCTACACCATGCTGACCTACACACACACACCATTGCTCACTAACTTTGGGGTGAGTATAGGATAAACCTCTGTGTGTGAACAAAAGTTTGCTTAAAGTTTTACCTGGTGAGACTTTGTAAAAATTCACTGACTAAATCTCTGGAGGGATAAGAAAGAGAAAGGATCCTGGGGTCCAGTATCATCATTTCTTAATCCACAGGAATGAAACTTTAAATATTGACCAGTTATTGTCATCATTGCAGTGCATTGGATACTGACATGAATACAACAGCTGCTCTTGTCAGCTTTAAACACCCGCCTTTCAAACCTACACTAAGTGGGTAAATCTAATTTCCCCTTGCAGGATTAAAGTATGTCTTCTTCTTTTTCCTTCTTAATATATAACAGGATACATATGGGGTGGATGTTTCACTTCTCCAAACCCACTGACCATCTTTAACCATCTATTGCAGGGGTCACACAGACCAATAGTATGGGTGTGGGTTTAGACCAGGATGATCAGTCGGTTCCTGTCAGATCACAACTTTGTGCTCCGGTAATCAACATTGCATGGACCAGTACCGGGCCACTGACCTAAGGGATCTGATTGGCAGAGCCTGTTGAGAGCATATTTCAATTCAAAAACCTCAGTCTTTAAAACAGTGTCAATTTAAACAAGACAGGCAATTACAGTTGTGAGCAAATGTTTGTGTCTTTGCTAGTTTAAGTTCCTTTGGAATCAACATTAACATTTTAGTCATGTGTCATGTGTTGTTGTTTCAGAACATACCTGTAGCCCCAGCACCAGGCTCCCTCCCTCAGATGGAGCTCCCAGACTCAGGGTTGACCTACCTCCCTTGGGCCCAGCCCATCACCACCATATCTACCATGCCAAACCCGGGAGTCCAGTTTGCCCCCGGCTCTGCAGCCCTGCCCGGGTCACCTGTGGTCCACATGCCCTTGTCCATGTCTTTGACCACCATGATTCCTCAGCTGGAGGCTCAGGGTGGAGGTCATCCTCATCCGCAGATACTGGACCTCCCGCAGCATTCAGAACATCAACTGGACCCTGAGCCACAAGACCAGTCTCGAAGCTCGAGTCTAGAGGCAGAGTCACCGAACCTCCTGGATAAACTTCTGGAGGATCAAAGGGGTGATAGCGAAGACGAGGACAAAGACTCGTACAGCAGCCCGCTCTTCATTCCAAATGTCTGAAAATGTGAGTTTTCTTCTGTTCATAGAGAGAAGCATTTCTTCTGTCTGTTTCTCAGGGGCACCATTAAAGGATAATTTGGCCTAATTACAACTTAATTGTGTTACTGTGGCTATAATTTGTATTGATTAGATAGCTGTATTCACTAAAGTAATTGCTGAGATCGACGCTGAATGAATAACCATGGGAAAGAGGGCAACTCCCCCCAAATCCCAGGCATCTGCACCAAGATTTTATACGTTAGAATTTATTTGTAAATACAAATTTGTTTAGGAATATGCACCACTAAAGCTCAATAAAGGGGCTTCAGAGCTTTTGTTTGTTTAATGCTTTTCTTGATCTATAATTGACTTTCATTCAGCTGTTTCCTTTTTGCAGCAAAGTCTGGCATTGAAAAACAGGATAAAAAGGACACTGCTGTCTCTGTCAATAGAAATTTTGTCAGAGACAGTTGCAGTTTTCTGAGAAACAGTTAGCCTTCAGTGCTGTCCATCTCCTGAGGTGACTGTCAAAGTGATACAATCTGCAATTAATGCTGTCAGTTTGGAGTCTGGAGCCACTTTAAACTAATTTCATTCAAACTCAAACTGCATCAGGCAAGATCTTTATGTCAAATGATAAATAAGACTGTAGATTCATGCTACTGCAGATACAAGAAAGAAAAGTTACTTAAGACAATAAATAATACGCTAACCTGCCTGATGCAACTTTAAACTTCAGGAACTGTTTCTGGCCAAATTATTCTTTTTTCAGATTGTTGTTCAAACTGAATTATGCCTGATGGTTTCAAATGTTTAGATTTTAAATATATTGAGAGTGCATTGTACCATCTTACACTGTACTATAGGATGACGATTTTGTCCCAATACTTGTGGTTGCACTTGCAGGGAAGGCCTCTGAGTCTCAGGGGTTTTCCCGATGGTAAACTGTCATTGTGAAAGGGGCTGCAACTCTTTTGTTGAATCTTACTCCTAAAAAACACCAGAGATCGTATCACAAGGGACAAAATGTGCTGGGAACATATTAAGAGAAGTTAGTTTTGGCTCTGTTTTATCATGCATAATTTATAAATGTGAAAATAAAACAAATGCCAAGAGTGTAGTTGACACAAACAGGTAAAACAAAACAAAAAAATAAACAAAAGATATAATGAACCACAATGACATTATGTCATTTCCATGTGTAAGAGGGTTGTATAATTCCAACAGTTAAGGTTTCTTATTATTATTTCTTTTTTTTCTTTTTTATATTAGCATGAATAGCTGTAACTCAAGATCCTAAATAAACGAAACATGAAGGCTTTTAGAGGTTTCGGCTGAGAAGATCATGTTTGTTTTGAACACTGTATGTTTCTATGAATGTGACAACGTACAAGTGTAATGGCAGTATGTGTCTTTAAATCAATCCTCACTGTTGCTCATGTACATTTTTTCAAATGCAATTTATCATTTATCCACTCTCTTTGATTCTTGGGAAACGATTCATCTGATGACTCATGGAGTCAGCAGTCAGCATGTGTTGTCTTTAAAGTGGATTATAGATTAAAGAAGGGGCAGTTGGCCCTGTGCTGCTTCCCTGACAGGGCTCATGTTTACATGGCCTTGGGTGTTTCAGCCTGTGGTGGAAGAGGTATTCAGATTCTTTACTTAAGCAAAAGTTCTAATACCACACTTTAAAAATACTTTACAAGTAAAAGGCCTGCTTTAAAAACGTTACTCAAGTAAAAGTATCTAAGTATCATCAGGAAAATGTACTTAAAGTATTAAAAGTAAAAGAAAAATTCTTTCATTTTGGAAACTGGAAACGATCAAAACTGTTCTGATAATCAACTATTTAATCAAGTCAGCTAATCATGTTGGCTGTAACAAACTGTTGACCTGTATATTGTTAGGTAGTTTAGTTTATAATAAAACATTGTATTTTATAGACTACATGTGTGTTGTGTGCAAAAAAATATTAATTTGTAAAGTAACACGTAACTAAAGCTGTCAGATTAATGTAGTGAGTGAAAAGTAGAATATTTCCCTCTGAAATGTAGTGGAGAAGTAGAAAGTGGCATGAAAAGAAAAGACTCAAGTAAAGTACAAGTACCTGAAATTTGTACTTAAGTACAGTTATTGAGTAAATGCACTTAGTTACATTCCACCACTGGTTTCAGCAGCTACATGAAAGATAAACGGTGTGGAAAGGTAATGTCATGTGTGACACTTCTCAGTCCAGTCTTTCAGCGCATCAGACTGATAGTTTACATGTATTTCATCTCAAATGCAGAGTCAGAGCTGCAGTGTCTGACGAGAGCCACGTGTTGAACACAGAGTCCCTTTAAAGCACTTCAACTTTGGGCCAAGAGGCGTTGCAGAAACATGCCTGTACAGGACCTTTGACAGCATGCAGGGGTGGGACACATGGAGCCCTCGCCAGGGCTTCTCATGGAAAGGTCTCAGAAAACTGGCAGCCCAGGAGGCTGAGAATACACATTTCACAATACGCCCCAATTTAGAGTCCTTTCATATTCATTGCTGCTATTACAAGCTTACATATTAGTCTTTGTAGTAAAATCACCCTTTATACAGGGTTTATAATGTCTGCATGTTAATAAGTCACTTACAAAGGGCTTGAACATTTATAGTTACAAACCAACCCCGTATAGAGGTTGTGTGAAAATTTGATCCAATAAGCATCTTTTGAATGAAACAGGCTATTTATGCTGAAGCTTATATTGTATATAATTGTATATAAGTGCCAATGGGAAAATAGATTTGTGAATGTTCACTATGGATAATTTGATCTGCAATTCCATCGCAAACTCCATTTGCTGAGGAAGACTGTGTGATTTGATCAAAAGCTCTGAAACAGCTACTAAATTGATCTTGTGGTGGGATTGTATAGTTTGGCAACAGTTGTTCACAAGGTCAAGAACTAACTTTCAGTCTCAGATTTGGGGGGTCCTGGGGCAAAAAGGAGCTGTTGGGTCCATATCAACCCCCATTCCTCCTTCTCTGTCTCTGTCTCTGTCTCTCTGCTGGAATGTCATATCATAGTTATTAGGTTTGCTGTGTGGTAATTGTTTAACTATGAGCTAAATGCAGTATGTGCCATACAGTAAGTATAATATCACTTGAAATAATGAATTTAGTCTTAAAGCCACTCTTCAAAAAAGGGTCTAAACATGTGAGGACCATTGTCTGTGTTTTGTTTCTTTCCCTAGGATGGCGTAAGTATGCCCTGCCCTAATCTGCCTTTGATTGCCATGATATTCTTACCGTAGCCCTAACCAGTCTTAATGTTTATGACTAAACCTAATCAACCCAACCACCGAAGGCAATGAGTAGTTGCCAATCAGAGGCAGATTAGGGCGGATTATGACTTTGCCGTCGGATTTAGGGCGGATTATGACTTTGCCGTCGGATTTAGGGCGGATTATGACTTTGCCGTCCTTTGACTATTCCCATCCCAAACAACTCATCAAAAGTATGACCAATTGCCATGCAGTGAACCTGGGGGCTTTTGCCTGCTTTGCCCAGTAATGGTAATCCAGCCATCGTTGTGCTGTGCATCTTAGTTAATTAAAGTCTGAAACCTGGGGACTGTGTCAGGTTGCTATAGAAATCAAATTTATAACAGTGACTCAGGAGAAAAACACTGTGACTCACCTTGTCAACACTACCCCGCTAAAATGGCAGAGTCTATTTGCCTTCTTAAGTTGAAGTGGTCTTTTAATATTTTAACTCCTGTGCTATCAAATCATGTCAAACACTTGTTTGCACTTTAACATCATAATACAATACACTCATCTTTACAGGATGTCATTTTATGATGTCAGCCTTATATTATGTTGTACCTTTTGCGAGTTGTGTGGCACCAGCAGCAGTAGTGCTTCATTTAAATGTATTGATGATGTTACTGTAAATTGTCTGACTGGTTGTAGTGGATGAAGGGGGGGACCCAGACAACAATATTTGACATCCCACCAAACTGGCTTTTAGCATTCACACTTTCTTATTTTTTTTACTTTGGGTTTTCAGAACTTAAAAGAATAATTTGGATTTTAGGAAATATCCCTATTTACTTTGTTGCCAAGAGTTAGCTGAGAAGGTTGATATATCACTCTCATGTCTGTCCGTTAAATAAAAATTAAAAATAAAAATTACAGCCAGCAGTTATTTAGCTTAGCTTAGCATAAAGACAGGGGAAACAGCTATCCTCTTAAGATCACTTACTATTCATTTGTTCAATGCGTATAAAAACTGAACTGTAAAAAAGGCAATTCACTGTTTTACAGGGTGCTATGTGCTGGACTATTTCTTGGCCGGGACATGCTCATAATCCCCCGATTAAACAAAGGAATAACAAATGACCTTGAAAGGGGCATGTAGGCAGGTGTTTTTTTGGTAAGCAATTCTGAAAACATTTAACAGGGTTCATAAGGGTTTCCTAAAAGCCCACAGGGCGTCAAAGTTCTGCTCATCTTATACAGAAACAGTACCAATCATCAGCTACCATTGTATTTGCTTCTTGCACATTAGATTTATCTTGGTCTTCATCTGCCTTTTGCCCACCATTAACATCAATAGTGGTGCTGGACCCGGTGCAGTCATGTCAAGGCCTGTTCTTCTGCTCTGAGAGAAAACAAAAAATGTGAAGGTTATCCCTTAAACCGTCCACGACGCCGCACATCAAGATAGCAGGCCATAAATAAAAAAACAGGAGGAGGGCTAAAGGAGCCTGCATGTTATTGCTTTCTCACATTTTGTCATTTTTTCAACTGTTTTCACATGTCGGCCTAGAAGATATCTCTACAGTTATCTAATAAGGGGGCAATGCAGGTAATGCCAGGAATGTTGTGATAAAGAAGGGTTTAATGATTATTTCCCACTGGCGTTATTTAGATTAATGTATATTGTGAAGTACATGTCAGGTAAACTTTCCATAGAAATGTCAATAGGTGGAACTTTCTGATTAGTAAGTAAATTAACCATTCACATAAAATGCATCACTTTCTTTGCAGAGCTACCAGACACCGAACAGAAACAACTAAATAAAAGAGCTTTGATGAACTGAAATCAGTTTAAATCACTTTATCGTACTTTTTGCAGCAATTTATTTATATGAATACTAGGAGTTTAACAGTGTTGACTAACCTACTTCACAAATAGAAACAGTACTATCTCAGTACAGTACTATCAGCTTTGTTCACCCTCCATTTACCTTGTGTTTGATGTGTAAATAGGG